>CM066733.1:46461420-46514924 GCA_033961575.1 Aselliscus stoliczkanus
TACAGAATTGTACACCTGAAGTCTATGTAACTTGACCAACAATTGTGACCCTGAGAAACTTTAATTTAAAAAAAGAGAGAAAGCAGAAATAAAGAATGTAAAAATATCTCAATTTTACACTGATTATATGTTGAAATGATGCTTTTTTATAACTTAGGTAAAATAAAATGTTATTAAAATTAAAAAAGACTTACTATAAAGTTACAGTCATCCAGGCAGAGTGGTATTGATGAAAGAATAGACAAATAGATCAATGGAACAGAATAGAGAGTCCAGAACTAAACTCACATAAATATAATCAACTGATGTTTGACAAGAAGGAAAGGCAACACAATGGAGCAGAGTCTTTCAGCAAATGGTGCTGCCACAACTGGATGACATCCACAGGCAAAAAATGAATCTAAACAGATCTTAGAACCTTCAAAAAATTAACTTCAGGGCTGGCCGAGTGGAGTGGTGGTTAAGAGCTGGCACAGGGCCTTCAGCAGCCCCGGTTCGGGTCCCATATATGAGGACCAGTGACACTGCCCTCAAAAAAAAAAAAAAAATTAACTCCAAATGGACCATAGATCTAAATGTAAAATGCAAAACTATAAAACTCCTAGAAGATAACACAGGAGACTAAGCCTGAATGTGGACTTGTAGAAACAACACCAAAGGCACAATCCATGAAAGAAATAATCAATAAGCTGGATTTTAATAAAATTTAAAATTCTGCTCTGTTAAAAACAATGTCAAGAGAATGAAAAACAAGACACATATTGGGAGAAAAATATTTGCAAAAGAAATATCCGACAAACGGCTGTTATCCAAAATGTATCAAGAATTCCTAAAACTAAACAGTCAAAAACAAGTAACCCAATTGGAAAAAATGAGGACAGAGAGACTGTAACAGACAGTTCACCACAGAAAAATATATGGATGGTAAATACACATATGAAAAAGATGCTCTTCCTCATATGCCATCAGGAAATACACATGAAAACAGCAAGGAGACACCACTACCTGCCTATTAGAACAGCCCAAATCCAAAAACACTGACAACACCAAATGCTGGTGAGGACGTGGAGCAACAGGAACTCTCTGTCATTGCTGGTGGGGATGCAAAATGTACAACCACCTTGGAAGACAGTTCGGAGGTTTCTTACAAAAAGTAAACATACTCTTACTGTATGGCTGAGAGATTGTGTTCCTTAATATTTACCCAAATAACTTGAAAACTATGTCTACACAAGAGCCTGCATACAGATGTTTATAGCAGCTTATTCATAACTACCAAAACTTGGAAGCAGCCAGGATGTCCTTCAGTAGGTGAATGGGCACATAAATTGTAGTAACTCCAAACAGTGGAATATTATTCAGCTCTAAAAGAAAATGAACTACCAAGCCATGAAAAGGCATGGAGGAAACTGAAATGCATATTACTAAGTGAAAGAAGCCAACCTGAAAAGGCTACATACTGTAGGATTCCAACTATATGACATTCTGGAAAAGGCGAAACTATGGAGACAGTAAAATTGGGTTAAATAGGCAGAGTGCAAAGGTATTTAGAGCAGTGAAAATACTCTGTATGAAACTATGAAGGTGGATACATGTTGTCATACATTTGTCCAAACCACAGAATGTGCAACACCAAGAGTGAACCCTATTGTAAACTCTGGCCTTTGGATGATTATAATCTGTCAGTGTAGGTTCATCACTTGTAACAAACGTACCACTCTGGTGAGGGGTGTTGATTGTGGGAGAGGTTGGGCCTGTGTGGGTGCAGGGGGCATATGTGAAATCTCTCTACCTTGCTTTCAGTTTTGTTGTAAACCTAAAACTGCTCTTAAAAAAAAAAAAAACCCCAAACCAAAAAAACAAAAATAAAACAAACGAACAAAGAAAAATTATTAATCCAGGTTGCTGTGTGTTAATAATTCATTTATAATCACTGCGTAGTATTCCACTGTATACACACACAGTACTGTGTATGGTTGTGTCTCTTTGTTTATCCTTCTACTATTGAGGAAATATGGGTTGTTTATAGTTTTTAATGATTATGAATAAAAGTGCTATTCACTGAAGTGTGTGGAAATACATTTCCAATTCACTTGGGTAAATATCAGAAAGCAGTGCCATTGATGAACTGTGTGGCAAGTCTGTTTAAGTTTAGAAGAAAATGCAAAGTGTCTTCCTAAGTGGCTTTACAAGTTTTCATTCTCATCAGCAATGAATGAGAGTTCTTGTTGCTTTGTATTCTTGCGCAGCATTTTTCATTGTCACTTAACATATTGTTAACTATTCTAGTCGTGTAGCGGTATCTCATCATGGCTTTAGTTTGTATTTCCCTAATGAGGAATGATGTTAAGCATCTTTCCATGTGTTTATTTGCCACCCATATACTGTTTAGGGTGAAGAGCTGTCTTTCACTCACTTTTTAAGTTAAGATTTTTTTGTTTTCCATTGCTGAATTTTAATTTCTTTTATTTATTTTGGTTACAAGTTCTTTATTATATGTGTAGTCCCAAACATTTCTTCAAGTGGCTTGTCTTTCATTCTCTTATCAGTATGTTTTATAGAGTAAAAGTTTTTAATTTTGATAAAATCTTATATATCATTTTTTCTTTATGGATTGGACTTTTGATGTCTTATCTAAAAAGTTACCATCAGAACTGAGGTCAGATTTTCTCCTTAATGTTCTTTTAGAAATTTTATGGCTTTGCATTTCACATATAGTTCTATGATCCATTTTGAGTTAATCCTTTATGTAATATAAGATTATTTAGATTTATTTTTCTTTTTTGCACATATTAATAGATGTCCAATGTTCCAGGACAATTTGTTAAAAAGACTCTCCCTCCTTCATTGGATTAGCTGTGTACCTATATTTGCATAGGTCTGTTTCTGGCTTCTTCATTCTGTTGTATTGATCTATATTTCTATGCTTTGGCCAATTCCACACTGTCTTAATCATAATCACTGTACATTTATAGAAAGTCTTGGAATAGCATCCTATAATTTTTGAAAGATATGTTTTCATTATCATTCAGCTGAAATCTTTCTAATTTCCTGTGTTATCTTCTTTGATCCATAGGTTATTTAGAAGGGTTTTTAAAATTTTCTAAATATTTGTTTTATTCTTCTGATATTTTGTTATTTATTTATTTATAATAAAATTAATTTTGGCCAAAGTGTATATGATTTCAGTCTTTTGAAATTTATTATTACTTGGTTTATGTCTCAACATATGATCTATCTTAGTGAGTGCACAAAAGCACTTTAAAATATGTATATATTCTGTGGTTGATGGGTGTAGTGTTATGTAACATCAACTAGGCTAACGTGGTGGGTAGTGTTGTTTATTTATATTTTAGGAAAACTATGAGCAAAAACAAGAGCCTGTCATCCCACCTCATCCCCCACGTATTTATGATTTCCACTGTATGCATTCTCTCCTGAAGATTTAAGTTCCCATCTGGTATTTGTCTTGCCAGAGGAAATCTGCTTTACTGTTTTGTTGTTGTTGTGGAGTTCTATTTCAAACAAACTTTCTTAGTTTTATTGTATCTGAAAATATTTTTTTCTAAAGAATAATTTTACTGGTGTAAAATTCTGATTTAACAGGCTATTTTCTTATAGCACTTTAAAAAATTGTTGTTTGTCTTCTGATATCCATTGTTTCTGATGGTAAATTAGAAACATAGTCATTGGCCATTCTTATAATTGATCTTATATATGTAATGTGTCATATTTCTCTGGTTGCTCTCAAGATTTCCTGTTTATTTATTTATTTTTGTCAGATTTCCTTGGTGTGGTTTTATTTATATATATCCTGCTTGGAGTGCACCAAGTTTCTTGAATCTATAAATTCATGGCTTTTACCAAATTTTGGAAAAGTTTGGGCCTATTTCTCTGCATGTCTTTATTTATCCTGTTCTCTCTTCCCTCTCCTGCTGGAGTCCCAGTTGCACATATGTGTGATTGCTTGGATATCATCCCATAAGTCTCAGAGGATATGTCACAGGTGACCTCAGAAGAACTCTGCAAATAGCTTTTCCTTTTCTCTTTCTTTTACACTTGAGGACACTGGACACATAGCAGTTCAGTGACCTGTCCAAGTTTAACAATTAAGTGACAGAATCAAAATTTAAAACTAGGGCCGGCCAGTGGCACATTGGTTGGGAGATGGTTTCGGATGCCAGCGGCCCGGTTCAGATCCCACATGTGAGGGCCGGTGACACTGCTCTTTACAGCTAACAACAGCTCCACTTGGAGCTGGGCTGTGCGAGCCCGGCGATGGTGTAGGCTGCAGCCCTTGCTGCAGTGGGCTGCAGTGAGTAGCCGGCAGCCAGCGTGAGCGGCTGGCAGCCGGCCGTGAGCTGCCAATATCACGGTGAGCGACAGCCAGAGGCCGTCGGCGATCTGCCTCATTCGGGAAGATGGCAATGACAATGAGAAACATGGGCCAGTGAGCGACGTCCTCTGCAACCTCTAGACTGAAGAACAAAGACAGCAACTTTTCTGTTCCCTTCCCCGATTCCCCCACCCAAAAAAAACAAAAAAAAGCAAAAACTAATCCTTTTATTATAAACCATTGTGTTAAAATTCATTAATCCATCCTGATATCAAAAGACAGAGAGTGGCTGAGTGGATAAGAAAATAGGACACATGTATATGTTGTTTACAGATAGAATAAGATAACTAATGTAAATGGAAATGAGAAAAGGGAAAGCTGGAGTACTAATACTTACTGTAGAATGCCAACTAATAAATGGCAAAAGAAAGAATAGAGTTTGAAAAATCATTATTTTGCAACCACACAGTAATAATTGCTACAAACAGGAATCACCAAGGAATGGGAGTGTAAGTTTGTTGAAAGAATAAGATAGTTACATAGTTTCAAAGTATCTTCCCTCAAATTCCTTGTCCAATTATTATGTAATTACTGGAAAAACAGTAACTTTATAGTGAAAATACCCAGCAGACACTGCTTTACCTAAGTGGTCAAAATTAACATCACCCACAATGGGCCAAACTGACCTTATGTGCCTCCTATGTGATGTTTTGAGATATAACATCACTGCTGTAATATTCCTGCCAAAAAGGCACAACTTGATTCAAACAATAAAGAGCATTGGATAAACCCAAGTTGAAGGACTTCCTATAAAATGAATGGCCAGTCCAAGGTCATTGAAGAAATAAAATTTGAAAAATGGCTCCAAAATGAAGGAGACTAAAGATCCATGACAGGTGAATTCAATGTATGTTCCTAGATTATAGCCTGAACTGGAAAAATAATGCCTATAAATATTATTGTGACAATTTGAAGAATTTAGACAGGGAAGTAGTATTAATGTTAATTTTCCTGGTTTTGATTATTGTGCTCTTATTATAAAAGAAAATATCCTTGTTCTTAGGAAACACACTGATGTATTTAAGAGTAAAGGGCAGTGGTATCTACACTTTACCCTCAAATCATTACATATGCAGGAAATGTGGCAAAACTTCTGGTGTGGGAAGCCGACAGCCCTCAGTTAGTCTGACAAGGCCACACTGCCCTGCTCAGCACTGGATATTAGGGGTGCTGCCTTATGGTTGGTCATGTAATATCTCCTGCCTCTATGAACCCATGTGTCTTTCCTCCTATAGGAGACAATATATTCACTGCATTTGTGGCAAGTTCCTGTGATACCCAATGAGCTAACTATGCAGCCAAAGACAGGTAAGATCTCCTAGAAAAGAGGGAGACAACCTAAGCCAGGGCGGTAGTTCCGTGGGGACCCCTGAACTGAGATATTGGGGACTCAAGCCCCTTGGAAACTGAGGCACAGACCTCTGACAAACTCAGGCCAGAAAACTCAGGCCTGTGAGGAAGCTGATACATTTGCCTAAGGGCCCTGCTGTGAATAGTCTCCTTGAAGATTAAAAGTCTTCAGGCCTTGAGAGTTCTGGTAAAAGGAGCTCAAAGGCAGCCACTGACCATGGGTATGTTAATTAGCCTTGTGTTAATTCCTTTGCCCAGTGCCTTGTGGCAGCAACAGATACTGAAGCTTTGTCTGAGAAACAGATGCAGCCCTCTGTAGGATAAGAGAGGTGTGAGACCCTTTTGATTGCTAGGTATTGTATTTACATAGGAATAGATTTTAGATGCTTTTACCCTAAACTTAGTCACTCCTAGTCTTTTAGTATAGCTCAAGTATACTGTTAGTTTTATGATTGTGTTTAGCTGCTAGGATTTAGGATAATTTCTAGATAGTCAAGATAGCTATAGTAAACATTCTTTAGGCAATATGTAAAAATATGTCAATCCTTAACATAAGATAGTCATGATAAACATTCTTTGACAAACAGAAACTAAGTCTGGGTTTCATGGCAATTATCATAATAAAGACAAGGTAATCCCTTAATGGAAGAGTAAGTCACATTACACCTTGGAGAGAGCAATGGCAGAAGAGAAAAGACTGAAAATCTTGGGAACTACAAACCACCAAACCCATGTACATGAGTCCCTATAAAACGGACATGTTATTGCATTAAAGAGTGACACTCCTGAGAAACTCTTTCCGGTGTCTCCGCTCTCTTTCTTTCTGTTTTCTTTCTTTTTTTCCTTGCCGACTCCCTCCCACCCGAGGGAACCCCTGGACTCCGCGGAGGCTGGACCCCTGCATTCTGGGAAATGGTAGATAGGATTCTTTGGTACTTCACCTGCAAGTTTTCTCTAAGTTTAACATTATTTCAAAGTAAAAGTGTTTAAACATGTTATTTTGACTTAAAGACCACATCGTACTTTATATAGTGTAGTTTTTAATAGTCTTATTTGTGTCTCTCTCTCTCTTTCTTAACCTTTCGTCGTCCTTTCTCCACTCCCACTGCTCTGTCGTGCAGGACAAGACAGCAACTAAGATTGAACACAGCACCTTGAGAGGAGCGGCTACTAGTTGCCGAAGGGTGGCTGGATGGCGATTACACTTGGAGCTGAGCTAGCTGTGTCCTCCACAACTGAGACAAGGACAACAACTTGGCTGTTCCCCTTCCCCAATGCCCCAGCACTGTTCACCCACCCCAGTTCCCCAATAAAATCTTAAAAAAAGACTCTAGATTTAAGAAAGGAATCTAGGGATCTAGGATTAGGTGGGGAAAAAATCTCAGTGTAACTTATACCACAACATTGGGCAGCAAGATAAGAGGAATAAGTAAACAGGAGAAACACCTTTATTTTGCTTTCTTTTAAAAGATGTCCCATGGCCGGCCGAGTGGCGCGGTGGTTAAGCGCTCGCTTGGGAAGCCAGTGGCCCCGGTGCGGGTCCCACATCTGAGGGCCAGTGACACTGCCCTCAAAATAAAAAAACCTGTGGCTCTTCCTGCTGCTCTGTGCATGTGCCTGGGCCTGGGGAAGGATGGCTGCCTTGCACTATGAGAGGAAAATGATGCTGTGAAAACCTCTTCCCCCATCACCTCCCCATCCCTCAGCT
This sequence comes from Aselliscus stoliczkanus, assembly GCA_033961575.1. Taxonomy (NCBI): domain Eukaryota; kingdom Metazoa; phylum Chordata; class Mammalia; order Chiroptera; family Hipposideridae; genus Aselliscus; species Aselliscus stoliczkanus. The sequence continues at coordinate 46,468,875 of CM066733.1, forward strand.
TCCCTTCTGTGCCTGTTCTCCCTCCCCAATCCCTGCCCAGGAGCCCTTGTTCCCCCAGCCTCAGCCACAAACTAGCTTCTCACCTAGAGCAGGCTGCTCAGTGGGGAGTGAGCCATTCCCACCACTGAAGGGCAGAGGAGAGAGAGGCAGGAGCCTGGGGCTGTGGGAGAAGGTGCTGCAGGGAGGAAGGAGTTAGAGCTGGAAGGACTTCTGAATGAGGATCAGGTGTAAGGATCAGAGAGTGGCTGAGGACATTCCCGCATCTCCATTTAGGAGGGAGAGGAGGGGCCTCGGACACGACAGAGAGCATGGCAGGGTCTGGGTGAGAGCCACACTCACCTTCAACCCTGTGCTCTGATAACACCTCACCCCAGGTGACACTCAGGGCCCCTTCAGGCCCAGGTGCTCCACCAGGCAGGTGTGTCTCAACTCCTCTCTGGGGAGGACCCCCACAGCTGTCCATCACGGATGTGGCCCCAACACCCCAGGTCAGGTCCCCCTGAGTGCTGAGTCCAGGCTCAGCACCTTCCCTTCCTGCAGCCAGGTGAGAGGGATGTTGGCAGGTGGGATGCACATTCTCTGCATACAGGGTGGGATGGCCCTCGGGTCCTCTTATTAGGTGACCACAACCCCGGGGACACTGGATTGGAGAAAGAAAGAGCACAGGGCAGGAAGAGGACTGGACTCACCTCAGGATCTTCCCTTCTTTCCCAGTTTCCTCCACCCCAAGAAACCCCAGGCGGTGACCTAGTAAAGGCATACAGAAACCCAGGTCCCCATCACCTCCCAGGAAGTGGTGGCTTCAGTCGCCTCCATTCCACCTGCAGCTTAAGTCCCAGCCCCATGTGAGCCCAGGTCCTGGCCCCGTGTGAGCCCAGGTACGTGCAGAGAGCGGTTCTGGACCTCTCTTCTTCCAGGTAACTGCATGGCCCAGCCTCTCACCTCTTTCAAGACATGTTCAAATGTTATCTGATCACCCCATTTCAAATTGTCATTCGTTCCCCTAAACCTCCCTCCCCCTTCTATTTTTTTCTCTATGTCCTGTATCGCTTTCCAACCTACCATATTATCAACTGAAGCGGGAGACCTGAACTCTTTCAGATCTGGACTTGAGATTGAAATGACAAGGGTCACTTTCCCTGTGTGTGATTTGGGGGTCCTGGTTCTGTGTATGCTTGTGGGTTCCCTGCCGACTGGCCCAGGCCCGGCAGCCCTGCCGCCAGCAAGCACCGCGGGGCACTCGCAGTTCCGCCACCAGCAGCGACCCGCAGACAGGCCGCGCTAGATTCACCGCTGAGCTCCGCGTAGCCCATGATGGTCTGCAGACCCCAAGCTAAGTCCTGCGGGGGACCCTCCAGGAACATGGCCTCCTTAGCTGCGGGAAGCAGGGCCTCCTCACCGCCCACAGCGCCCCCTCTGGGCCTGGCCAGGCAGCTCCCGCTTCATCAGCGAGGAGGAGGCGGAGGCGGTCCAAGCAGCTGAGGGCTGAGAGCAGGCCGCCCAGGGCTGGACCCGGACTGGGCTGTGAGGTCATGACCCAGGGAGGGGGTCCCTCAACATCCAGGCTGGGCCCTCAGCACCGGCCTTTCGCTCTCCTTCCCCAGCACCCCAGAAACTCCCTTGCGCCCGCCTACTAAGGTCTGTTTTCACTCCCAGTTCCCTTCTGACACCACATGGGTGGGTTTTTCCACACCGAGCAATTCTCCAGTTCTTTATGGACACCAACTGGATGTCTTACAATTCAGTTCGGTTCTGACACCAACTACGAGGAGTCAGTGCAGACCCCACAGGTGAGGGGCTCTTCTCACCTCCCCTCCTTACCCCCACACATCAGATGGGAGTCACAAGTACTGGGTCCCCAGGCTACCCACACTTCTGACTGAGCTATAGATCAGGTGTTTCAATCAGGTGTATCCAAGTTTGATAACTTGCTAGAATGGCTCACAGAACTCAGAAAGGCACTTTAGTACTACTGACTGGTTCATTATAAAGGATACAACCCAGGAACAAGGAAATAGGGTGACGGAGGGGGTGGCTTGGAGCTTCCGTGGTGCCTCCTGGCATGCACCCTTCCAGCACCTCCATGTCTTGTTAACCCAGAAGTGCCCTGAGTCCCAATGTTTAGGGGTTTTATGAACCCTCCATTACACAGGCAGGATTGATTAAATCATCGGCAGGTGGTGATGAACTCAATCCCCAGCCCCTCTCCCCTCCCTGGAGATTGGAAGGTGGGGCTGAAAGTTCCAACCTTCTAATCACATAGTTTCTCTGACAACAAACCCATATTCAGAAGCTCTCTGGGACCCCAGCCACCAGTCATCTCATTAGTACACCAATGGGCCACTCTTGTCTCTCCAGGGATCCCAAGGGTCTTCTTATAAGGTTTTGTGTCAGGAGCCAGGCACTTAGACCAAATGTTATAACTAAGGATCATCATCACTGTAACTCAGGAAATTACAAGGGTTTTAAGAGCTCTGTGTCAGGAATCAGGGGAAAAGACCAAACCATGTATTTCTTATTATATTATAATGTCACACTGTCCCTACACACACACACACACACACACACACACACACACACACATACAACCTCTAATTCAATCCTTCCTGTTTTAGTCTCCTCCCTGGCTCCTTCCTCTCTCCTCCTTTACCCCATTTTCCAGAGGCTCCCTCCTCCCAGAACCTGGCACCACAAGGCTCCTCTCCCTGAATCTTCCAGTTGGTGACTCCTAGGCCTGATTCCAGGGATGAGCGGCCTCCACCACAGAAGAAGCAGTAGGAACAAGGGTGGGGATCCAGGCATCCAGGGCCCGTCCAGGATGTGAGAGACTGTGTCTTGCTGTACCAGGGATTTGGGGGTAAATCAACCCCACAGTTGAGTCCTGGCTATTATGTCTGGAGGCTTGCCCCTGGGGACAAAGCCCAGAGTCACTCTGTGGAGGGAAGCAATGTCAATATCAACCAGGATTTCGGAAAGCTGAACAGGCCCAGAGCCTGACCTGTGACCTGGACACCCCCCTGGGTGCAGAGCCCTGTCCAAGTGCTGGGAACAGGAGGGGACCCTGGGGAGGCCCTGGCTGAGGAGGAGAAAGGGGAGCTGGCTCTTCTATCCTCAGCCTTGTGGCCACATGGGGACACCGCCACTCTGGGCTTGGGCCTAGAGAGCCGACACTGAAGGACACACAGAGAAGGATCTGGAGAAGCAACCCTCCTTTTGAATCATCAAGTGCACAGCTAGTCTGTCACTTTCCCATCCCTGTTTACTTTGAGCTGGTTCGGCTCTGCAAGTGAAGCACAGCCCTGGTCTCCATCTGAGAAGTTTCTGTTTCCTTTATGCTGCTTTTCACCGATTCCTTTCCTTTTGTTTGTGTGGTGTCACCACTAATATAATATACAGTACAGGCAAGATGTTATAAAACCGGGTAAAAGATTTTTCCTTAGTCCATTTACTTATGAAAGTGGAGGAGTGATTATGAGGGGACAATGACAGATATGAGCAGAGAAAGAGACAGACAAAGGGCCAAGAGACAGACACAGACAGAGGTAGAGATGCTCACACAGGCTATGGATAATACCCACCCACTCACCCACCCATCTATCCATCCACATACCCATCTACCCACTGACCTACTGACCTTTGCAGGGTATATACATCAACAATTTTCAGTTCATGCCCCTACAGAAGTCACAGGGTTTCCTTGTGGCCTCACACCTGCACTCATTCATCAGGCTGACCAGTACATTTGCTGAGTTCTACAACAATCTGTCCTGAGCATTGGAGTCTGAACAGGAACAGACACCTGTGACCTGTTCACACAAGGCCCTGCACTGTCCCTGGCCGTAAGATGACCTTATCTCCTAGATGATCTTCTTTTTGGTCCTTAGGAAATGTCCCAGGCCCATTTCCCTGCTGATATCTGGGAGGCTCGGTCATTCTGGAACCATCACTATCTTTAAATCAAACACTGATTCAAAACACTGTGTCCACCACTTGCTAAATGCATTTCAATGATTTTCTTATTTAGAAGTCGTTTTAAAAAAATGTGGTTACCATTCCAAACATATTTATGAGAACCCTAAAAATAGGGACCCCTCAGGGAAAGGGCTCTCTTTTATTTTTCCCAGGACACCTCATTTCATCATGTCTTCTGGGTTCACCTACTTGCAAGGTGGCTTCTGTTTTCTCTGACTGTATTGCAAAAAGTGGAAATACTTGCTCAGGAATAAGTTCTTTGGAAAACCCAGGGTCTCAAGCACCGTCCCCAGGAATCATACACACAAGAAAGACACATCTCTGCTCCCTCAGTCCTGGAGGTGTTGTATTTCGATTCCTGTGTGTCCACCACAAGCAACTGGAAAATTTGACTTTTCAGTCCTGTTCAGTGTCTGACAATGATCTGGAAATGATCTCTGTATTTTCCTCCAGAGACTAAACTGCAGAGGAAATCTGTCCAAATCCACTGTTGTGGTTTCCTGAGTCAATAAAGAAGCCAAATGTGAGGTCCTTCGTGAAAAATTAAGAGCTTTGAAGGCCAGCTGAGTGGCTCAGTTGGTTAAGAGCACGCTCAAGAGTGCAAGCTGAGGTCTGAGCAACGGCGGTTCGATGCCAGCCTGAGCTGAGTTGCCATTGAGCTGCCAACAGGTGGCAGGATGGCTCAGCTAAAAAATAAAATAAAATAAAAAAATAAAAATAAAAAAAGGGCCAGCCGAGTGGTGCGGTGGTTGGGAGGTGACTTGGGGCGCCAGCGGCCCTGGTTCAGGTCCCACATATGAGAGCTAGTGACTCTGCCCTCAAAAAAAAAAAAAAAAAAAAATTAAGAGCTTTGGCTCCAAGCTGAACCAGGGTAGGGTAGTGTCACTTGGTGGGCACTGAGGAGACCTGCACTCAGGGCAGTTCCCCCTCCCCGGACCTCTCCCCTCTTTCCTGCAAGTCCCCTCGCCTCTTTCCCCTCTTGGACCTGATATCGTGGACAGAGGACAGAGTGAGAGCAGGTCCGGGGAGGGTGGTTACCAGTGAGAAGCCTCATTCATGATCAGGATGATAGCGGTACTGACAACAACTGAGTCTCAGAAACTGCTACACCAGCTGAATGCCCTGTTGGAACAGGAGTCAAAGGTCAGACAAAGAGGTCTGGGGCTTGAGGCAAATTGAATCTGCACATGATAATGACCTCAGGATGACTGCAAGGCTAAGGGACTTGGAGGTAAAAGATCTTCTTAGTCTAACTCAGCATTTTGGCTTCGACGCCGAAACACTTTCTCTAGCTTTGAATTTACTGGACAGATTCCTATCCAAAATGAAAGTACAAAATGTGTTGAATTGAGCTGCTTCTGCTTGGCTGTAAAATCAATGGAAAAGGAAAGGAACGTCCCACTGACTACTGACTTGATCGGAATAAGCCAGTCTAGGTTCACAGTTTCAGGCTTGATGAGGATGGAAAGGATTGTGTTGGAGAATGTGTGTTGGAAAGTCAACGCTACTACCGCCTTTCAATGTCTGCCACTCTGTTATTGACTCACTAAGGGAATTGGCCATTTGAAAGGAGGAAGAGCCTTAACTTTGAAAGACTAGAAGCTCATCTTCAGGCATGCCACTGCAGGGTCACGTTTCCTAGAGCAAAGCCATCTGCGTTGGCATATCTGTCATTGCACTGGAGACCCAAGCACAGAAGTGTGTGGAGTTATCAGAAGGAGTGGGATGTCTTCAGAAACATTGCAAGATAAATAGCAGAAATTTGACCTTCTGGCAAGAGCTCTTATCCAAGTGTTTACCTGAACATTCATCAAACAAGTGTTCCAAACCAAATATTCAAAGTTGAAATGGATTGTTTTGGGGCGTAATATAAGGCAACTGAAGCATAGTTACTGCAGAACAATCGACCTTCCAACAATTTCTGAAACAGCCCTCTAATTGGATTATTACAGAAACAAAAATCTCTTCTCTGAATGAAGCCTTTCTCCACAACCCTGAGCTACGGATTCCATAATGTTATAATGGATTTAAGCTGGGAGGAATCAAAAGCTTCACAACGAGATAGCATTGATGTTGTCAGATTTGGGAAAACTTCCTAATTAACATCACGCTGTGGTGAAATTATGTTTAAATTTGAATGGCTCTGTGAGGCATACAAAAATGCTAAGGGCATATGAAATGCTAATAACAAGTCTGGAAAGTAAACCGTGAAGTTTCGTGTCTAATGTGGATCCTCCTTTCTATACTGGGTCAATATACTTAGGTGGTATTAAAAATGGTAACTTGTTAATTCAAATTTTAATGAGGTTTACATCAAAACCAACATTTCACAAATGCACTTTGAAGGCATAATGAGGGTCATTGTTCTAAGCAGTGAAGATGGTTTCTTGGCACCCGGAATGCAAGTCACAGATAATCCAGAGATGTGGGCTTCATTGCTACGTGGGAATTATGTTTACACTTGAGGGCATTTTATATAAAGCAAAACTGTATATCTAGTAATTGTGGCATATTAAGTTATCTTTAATATTTCTTCTAGAAAGCATGTGACGTTTGTATCCATGAAAAAAAGTTTTAATACTAAATCTACTGCTTCATTCTACTCCCATTGAGAAAATTAGTTTTTATTATATTAATAACTCAAAATACAAACATCACTCCGAGCACTTGCTGATTTAACCTCCAGAATTTTTTACTAAGGACTGTTTTCATAAAACTACCATTGCTTTTCATTTAGAATCGTGTTAAAATGAAGGGAATACACTTTCACTAACTGCCCCTCTTGTGCAGACAGAAAGTCTGAAGAAGACTAAATAGCATCTTCTCAGTCCTGGGGTTGCTGAGGGCCTGAGTGATCAGGATTTTCCATGCGGTCAGTGACTCTGAGGAGACCTGCGGTGTAAAGTGTTGTACACGGTTACCCAGTGCGATGCGGAGCCTGACCCCACCCAGAATCGCTGTCCCCAACTTGGACATCATGTTGTGGGTAAATACACACTGGAAAATGAACCAAAGAACCACAGTGCATCTTATACTTTTGTAAATCATGTCCTGTAAATAACTCTTCAGTTTTCCCAAAAGGCTGATATTTTTCAATATTTTTATTACATCGGTGTTAATTTTGACATGGCAGATATAACATAACCTAATGAACTACCATTATGTTTGGTACTGAGGTATATACATTTCAATAAAGTTACTGTAAGGCAAAAAGTAAAAGTAAAAAATTAAGAGAACTGCCAGGCCCGATTTCATGTGGCTGCTGTGAAATGGGCGGGGAGCGTCTGCCCCCTCTGGGAACACAGCAGGATTGGCCTCTTTTTAGGTTCCTGCGGGAGGGAGTCAGCCAGTGTCTGAGGGCCTCCAGGAAAATCCTCAGTAGGATTCTATCTGCCCAGCTGCCTCCATCAGCAGCTTCCCCTGAAGAAACCCCGACGTCTTAGAAATCAGTTAAGAATAGTTAGTCAGTGAATCTGATAAAGAAAATGAAAAACCAGCACTGCACCACCCAACAGGGAAGCTACTAGACTATATGTTCTGCATGTGGAGAAGATACACTGAACATAGAAGTGAGAATTGGTCTTAAAAAGGGTTGGTGCAAAAGTGAGGGGACATGATCACCTCAGAAAACCTCATGAGATGTTCTGCAGGAGCTGGACCCAGGGGGAAGGAGGCCTGTGTTTCTGCCACCCTGTCATATCCACAGTGATGGCGCTTAGTCCTGGTATGAGGAGAACTGGAAATGTGACGCAAGCACATGACCAAACTGATGACTGGTGTCCGTTTCCTGTGTGTTTGTCCATCAGTACTACTCTGTGTGCCCTGGGGGAAATTTCCTGAAAGAGACAGAGGACTATTCTTGGATCTAGACCTATTCTTATTTGCCTTTCCCTTTATCAAAAGATATGACTGCCAATGGCAAACTAGCTATTCTGTTTTCTTGTCCCTGTCTGTCCCCACCCACTGGGAAGTCAGAGTCTAAGGAGAGGGTGGGGCCTCAAAGTACAAACCAGCAAGGGTGAGAATTTTCTCTCATCTGAGCTGGGGAGTTCCTTTGTGAGGTTGGAAATAGAAATGTCCAGTTATAATTCAGAAATGACAAATATTGCTTTGAAAAAAGACAATAGAAATTAAATAATGTTACATGCCTCTGCTCTGAGCTGCTGACTTCCTGTGAGTGTGTAAGAGGCGCTGAACATTCAACATAAAGAGAGACGTTTAGAGTTCTCAGAGAACCCTCATTGTTAATTGTACTGGAAAACATTGTCTCAATTTCATCATTTCTCTCTCTCTCTCTCTCTCTCTCTCTCTCTCTCTCTCTCTCTCTCTCTCCCTCTCTCTAATTTTTAAAGAAGCTTAATAAGGACAGCTTTTTAAAAAATACCAATAGATGAAATACAATACTGTGTAGGGTTCACGTCGAAATAACGCAGTGTGTAGGGCTGGCCGAGTGGCATGGCGGGTAAGCCAGCGGCCCCGGTTCAGGTCCCACATATGAGGGCCAGTGACACTGCCCTCAAAAATAAATAAATAATAAATAAATAAAAAATAACACAATGTGGGTTATGGTTAGGAACACAAATAAATCATGATTGGACATGACTGATCGTTGTAGCTGAGTGAAGGATATGTGAAGTTTCACTGTAATTTTTCTCCCTACTTTTGTGTATATTTAAAATTTCTAGTCAAAGGAATTGTAATAGATATGTATGATATGGGAGGGGAGTGCGGTGGCGAACTGGGGGAGGGGGGTTTTCACTTTCGGGGGTAAAGAGTATAACTATTGCATTGTGTTGTACACCTGAAACTAATAAAAAAAAAAAGAGAGAAAAAAAATTTCTTTAGTACAGTTTCAAAAACAAGTATGAAGGTAACATAGTATCCACTGGAGGCATCATATATTCTGAAGAATCAGGAGATCCTGGTTATAATTTCAAAGAAACCTCCAATAAAGGCAGACATTTTGGAGTGAAACCACAGGAACAACATGCCTTTAAATATCTCCAAACTCCTCCATTTCCTCTTCTCAATTCAGATGGGTCCCTGTGCTCCCTCTCATCACCGGTTCTTTGTGGGCAAGGACTGGATGGGGCAGTGAGGGGGAATTAGAAAAAACTATATTATCATCAGTCACAGGAAATAGGACTGGCACTGAGAGGGCAGGGCAGGTAGGAGACACCTGGAGAGCTGCTGTCCCCAGAAATTCCTTTTTCACTCTGAGAGAAGGTGTAGACAGGGACCATAAACCCTTGGTCTCAGGGGTCTTGTAATCCATTGAAAAAAGCGTGCAAAATTGTGTGGGGATGCAGGCAAGTGATTTCAGCTGGGGTCAGGTGCTGGCAAGGCCACAGCTCTCATCAGAAAGAATGTCACAGTGTCTGGATCCACTGTGATGAGAGGATCTGAATGTAGTCTGCCCATCTGACTGACTGAGGGAAAGCAGTGGAGACAAAGACAGCAAGGTATCAAAGACACCAGCAGAGAGGGGCGTGTCCCCTTTAGCTGTCATTGTCCCTCAGCTCTTGCTTTAGCTGATGAGCTTCCTGAAGGCTCCCAGGTCATGCCTCCAGCCTGAAGTGGGGTGACCCTGAAGCTAATGGAGCTAAAGCTCAGAGCCCCTCACTCCACAGGCCCCTTCATAATCATGACTCACTTTCCTATTGAATTTTGTATTTATGTCTTTGTATGTTTTTTTGCTAATGGAGATCCCCAAATTGTGTAAACTCTGGCCTCCCCAAAATTTGCTGTTCACACTATAGAGATGGTCGCACATCTATAAATCTCAGAAGTGAGAGGTAAGTTGCTCTCTGTCCACTGCTCCCCTGGTCACCTGATTAACCCACTCCCCACCAGGAACTGTTGTTATCAATTGCTTGTGTATCTTTGCAGAGGTTGATTAAGCATTTAAGTCTTACACTGTTCCCACACAATAAAGATATTCCCCGTCTCTATGTCTGGCTCTGTGAGCTACTGAGGAATTCAGTACTCTCCGTGGGCACCACTTGCTGTCCTTGCAATGGCAGCATGTTCACGTGGGAGTCAGTTTGGCACAGACACCCCCACGTCCTTCCCGTTGACAACTGAGCTGCCCAGGACCTCAATGCAGTTCCTCTGGGGACTTAAGTAAGGTCTGCCCTGATGCTGTTGGTGTGGTCTTATATTCTCACAGACTGAACAGATGGCCGTACCTGGGTCCCATGCCCTGCACCCCACCACAACCCATTAATGGCTTCAAATGCTCCCATTTGGGTCTACTGTAGACAATAGAAAATGGTGAAGAGAGACACAGAGTTTTCATTCAGAGTCAACACCCAGTGCACTTTACAAACTTGGATTCTCCTTCATGAAGGACAAAATGGAAATATATGTGAATATAATGACAGCAATGATGTGTGTTAATTTTCTTGCCTGACAAAAGGTGGCTTTTATTATATGCAAAATTTATGGGGAAATTCAAAAGAAATAAAACAAAAATTGACATTCTTTTTTTTTAATCTTTTATTGTGAAATAAACATTTTTTTAAAAAAAATTAGTTTCAGGTGTACAACACAATGCGATAGTTATACTTTTTACCCCTCAAAGTCACAACCCCCCTCCCCCAGTTTGCCACCCCACTCCTCCCCCCCCATATCATACATACCTATTACAATTCCTTTGACTCCCTTCCATAGTATACTCCACATCCTGTGACTATCTATATATTCAGTTACAGTTGGCATATAATATTATACAACATCAGCTTCAGGTGTACAGTGCAGTGATCAAGCCTCTACTCCATCCATGAAGTGGTCTCCCTAACAAGACATGTGACTATCTGACACGCCACAAAATTTGTACAACATTGTTATATTCCCTGAACTGTGTTTCATATACCTGCGGCAACGTTGTAGTTGTCTATTTATGCTATCTAATCCCTTCCCCTTCCCGCTTATCCCCACCCCCCTCCCAGCTAGCAACCCTCAGTTTTTCCTCTATATCTATGAGTCTGTTTACTTTGCTCGTTCATTCAGGTTTTCATGTTCCACATATAAGTGAGAACATATGGTATTTGTCTTTCTCCGACTGACTTATTTCACTTAACATAATAGTCTCTTCACAACATTATCAATTACATTGCCAGAACTGCCCCCCATATCCCTGCGGCAACATTGCAGTCACCCACCTACGCTATCCAAAACCTTCCCCCTCTCCCTCAGCCCCACTCCCTCCCAGCCAGCAAATATCAGTTTTTCCTTTATATCTGCTTGATATGACTTCAATCTTCTTAAATTTACTGAGACTTGTTTTCTGACCTAACGTGGTCTATCTTGGAAAATGTCCCAGGTGCACTTGAGAAGAATGTATATTCTGTTGTTTCGGGGTGAAATGCTCTAAAAATATTGACGAAATCCAGCTGGTCTAAAGTGTCATTTAAGGCCCCTCTTTCTGTGTTGATTTTCTGTCTAAAGGGTCTGTCCATTGGTGACAATGGGGTGTTGAAGTCCCCTACTACAGAAGGAGGGAAGTCTCCCAAACTTTTTCTGTGAAGCCACTATCACCCTGATTCCTAAGTCAGACAAAGATATCACAAAAAAGGAAAACTACAGGCCAATATCCCTAATGAATATAGATGCAAAAATTCCCAACAAAATACTAGCATACCGAATTCAGCATCTCATTAAAAAGATCATACACCACAATCAAGTGGGATTCATTTCTGCTATGCAGGGCTGGTTCAATATCCGCAAAGAAATTAATGTAATACATCACATTAACAAAATGAAAAATAAAAATCATATGATCATATCAATAGATGCAGAAAAAGCATTTGACAAAATCCAGCAGCCTTTTATGATAAAAACTCTTAGCAAAGTGGGAATAGTGGGATCATATCTCAACATAATAAAGGCCATATATGGTAAGCCAACAGCAAACATTGTACTCAATGGAGAAAGGCTAAAAGCTTTCCCCTTAAGATCAGGAACAAGACAAGGCTGCCTGCTTTCACCACTTCTATTTAACATAGTCCTGGAAGTTCTAGCCACAGCAATCAGACAAGAAAATGAAATAAAAGGCATCCAAATTGGAAAAGAGTAAGTAAAATTGTCATTATATGCAGATGACATGATACTATATAGAGAAGCCCAAAGACTCCACCAAAAAACTGCTAGAACTGATACACGAATTTGGTAAGGTAGCAGGATATAAAGTTAATATTCAGAAATCAGTTGCATTTGTATACATCAATAATAAACTATCAGAAGAAGAAATCAGGAAATCAATTCCTTTTTACAATGGCTTCAAAAACAATAAAATATCTAGGAATCAATTTAACTGAAGAAGTAAAAGACCTGTACTCAGAAAATTAGGAGGCACTGAAGAGAGAAATCAAAGAAGATGCAAATAAATGGAAATACATACCATGCTCATGGATAGGAAGAATTAATATAGTTAAAATGTCAATACTACCTAAAGCAATATATAGATTCAATGCAATTCCAATCAAACTACCAAGGACATTTTTCTCAGAAATAGAACATAGAATCCTAAAATTTATATGGAGACACAAAAGACCCTGAATAGCTATGGCAATATTGAGAAATAAAAACAAAGTGGGAGGCATCACACTACTCGACATCCAAACATACTACAAGGCTACAGTAATCCAAACAGTATGGTACTGGCATAAAAACAGACACATAGACCAATGGAACTGAATAGAGAGCCCAGGAATAAACCCATCTACATATGGTCATTGAATCTATGACAATGGAAGCAAGAATTTACACTGGAGTAAAGATAGTCTATTTAATAAATAGTGCTGGGAAAATTGGACTCACACATGCAAAAAAATGAAAATGGACCACCTACTTATACCATATACGAGAACAAACTCAAAATGGATTAAAGACTTAAATGTAAGACCTGAAACCATAAAACTCCTAGAAGAAAACATAGGGAGTAAGTTTGCAGACATTACCTTGAGTCATATTTTTACTGATATAGCCCCTCGGGCAAGGGAAATAAAAGAAAAAATGAACATATGGGATTACATCAAACTTAAAAGTTTTTTCACAGCAAAGGAAATCATCAATAAAACAAAAAGGCAGCCTACTGAATGGGAGAAGATATTTGCCAACGACATATCTGATAAGGGGTTGATATCCAAAATTTATAAAACACTCATGAAACTCAACACCAAAAAGGCAAACAACCCAATTAAAAAATGGGCAGAGGATATGAAGAGGCATTTCTCTAAAAAGGACAGACAGATGGCCAACAGGCATATGAAAAAATGTTCAACCTCACTAATCATCAGAGAAATGCAAATAAAAACCACAATGAGATACCACCTCACTCCAGTCAGAATGGCTATCATCAACAAATCAATAAACAGCAAGTGCTGGCGAGGGTGTGGAGAAAAGGGAATCCTGGTGCACTGTTGGTGGGACTGCAAATTGGTGCAGCCATTATAGAAATCAGTACGGAGGTATCTCAAAACACTGGAAATGGAACTGCCGTATGACCCAGAATTTCCACTCTTGGGTATCTACCCAGAGGAATCCAAGACGCTAATTCGAGAAAATATTTGCACCCCTATGTTTATTGCAGCTCTATTTACAATATCCAAGACTTGGAAACAACCGAAATGCCCATCGGTAGATGACTGGATTAAGAAACTGTGGTACATTTATACAATGGAGTATTACTCTGCTATAAAGAAGAATGAAATTGTACCATTTGCAACGATATGGATGGACATAGGGACTATTAGGTTAAGCGAAATAAGTCAGTCGGAGAAAGACAAATACCATATGTTCTCACTTATATGTGGAACATGAAAACCTGAATGAACGAGCAAAGGAAACAGAAACAGCCTCATAGATATAGAGGAAAAACAGGGTTGCTAGTTGGGAGGGTGGTGGGGATGAGGGAGAAGGGAAAGGGATTAGACAACATAAATAGGTACCTGCAGTATTGTCACAGGGACATGAAAGACGTTCGGGGAATATAATAATGTTGTAAAACTTTGGTGGGGTGTCAGATGGTCACATGTCTTGTTAGGGAGACCACTTCATGGATGGAGTAGAGGCTTGATCACTGCACTGTATACCTGAAATTCATGTTGTATAATATTATATGCCAACTGTAATTGAATACATAGATAGTCACGGGATGTGGATTATCAGTGCGTCAATGGAATTGTAATAGATAGTATGATATGGGGGGAGCAGTGGGGGGGATAATTGAGGGAGGGAGGTTGTCACTTTGGGGGTAAAAAGTATAACTATTACACTGTGTTGTACACCTGAAGCTAATTAAAAAAAACAACAACCTGAGTTGCCTGCCTTTTATTTGTTGTCTTTGTTTTGAAGTTCTTTATTTTAGATTTTAACCTCTCTCTCTCTCTCTCTCTCTCTCTCTCTCTCTCTATATATATATATATATATATATATATATATATATATAAAGTTATGATGTATTTTTTCTATGATTTTCGTTGCACAAATGCGTCATGTCTTTTCTGACAACCCGATATATATCTATATATATATCAGGGGTTGGCAAACTTTTGAGACGGAAGATACACCAGGGGTCAGCAAATTGCAGCTCACAAGCCTCTGAAGTAAAATTGAAAATGAAGGGCTGGCCAAGTGGCGAGGTGGTTAAGCGCTGGCTTGGGAAGCCAGCGGCCCTGGTTCTGTTCCCACATATGAGGGCCAGTGACACTGCCCTCAAAAAAAAAAAAAAAAAAATGGAAATAAAACTATCATAGTTTCATTTTTAAAATTTTTAAAGGATATTATTCACATAATGGTAATTTCATTTCTTTTATAGGTCTCACAAAACTTTTGAAATTGATTTTTAAATTGTTGTGAGGGACAGGATTGGCTCTTCCAGGGGTCTGCAAACATTTGAGAGGGATCGTGCCGAAAGAGCCGCATGTGGCTCGCGAGCCGCAGTTTGCCGACCACGCTATCTGTCTATCTATCTATCTTTTTCCCTGATACATCTCACACACGGTTGAGGCTTGAACAATGCAGGGATTATGGGCACCAACAGCCCGCTCCCAAAATCCACATACAATCACAATTGATCCTCCATACTTGGCAGGGTTCAGCTCCCAGGGTCAATTGAAAAAAATCTGCATATAAGTGGACCCAAGCCATTCAACCCTACTTTGTTCAAGGGTCAACTGTATTTTCTTCCAGCCTGTTGTTTGCCTTCTTATTCTCTCAATGGTGTCTTTTTTTTAAAGGTTTTACTGGGGAATTGGGGAAGAGGAACAGTGTTGGGGAATTGGGGGAGAGGACCAGCCAAGTTGATGTTCTTCAGTCTTCGTTGAGGAGGGCACCAGTCACCATCTGGCTTTCTGTCAGCAGCTGGCAGCCTCTAAGCTCAAGGTGCTGAGTTCAGTCTTAGCTGCAGGTGGGCATAGCCACCATTCCATGCGGGAGTAGAGCTCTGCAGCCTTGTTAAGAGTGCATGCCCTGTCCACTGAGCCATCCGGGTGGCAGCTCAGCTCAAGGTGCCGAGTTCAGTCTTTTAGTTGCGGGTGGGTGTAGCCCACCATTGAACATGCAATCTTGTTGTTACACCAGCTGAGCCAGCCTGCCACCTGTTGGCAGTTCAGCGACAGCTCAGCCAGGGCGCAGCGTCACTGGCCCATGTGGGAATCCAACCAGCGGCCCTGTTGCTCAGAGCATGAGCCCTAAGCCAACTCTTAACCAACTCAGGCGGCCCTCTGGTGCCTTTTGATGAACAGAGATGATCAGTTTCAATGTGGTCGAATGTATCCGTCTCTTTTTGTGGTTTTGTGTGGAATCTTTTATGGTTAAATTTTAGTGGGTAGGTTTTAAGAAATCTTTGCTTATTCCAAGGTTGTAAAGATTATCTATATTTTCTTTTAGGAAATATTGTTCTGAAATGTTTTGCTTTACCTTTCACAGTTAGGCCCATTGGATTCATTTCAAATTAATTTCTGTATGTGGGCATAAGGTAGAGATAGGGTTTTTTCCCCATATGGATTTTCAGTTGACCCAGGACCAATAATTGAAAAACGATTCGTCTTCTCTTAATTGTAGTGACACCTTTGTCATTAATCAGGTGACCACATATGTGTGGGTTTGTTTTGGGACCCTCTTCTGTTCTGTCTGTTCTTGCACCTTTATAATAAGTTTCCATACTTGGTAATGTAAGTCTTGAGGAAGAGGTTTGGTTGTTTTTCTTTTTTTGAGGGCAGTGTCACTGGCCCCCACATGTGGGATCCAAACCAGAGCCGCTGGCATCCCAAGCCAGCTCTCAACCACCACGCCACTCGGCCGGCCCTATTTTTCTTTTTTAATGGGAGATATTTGAGCTCACATATGAGCTGATGGGAAGGATCTAGTTGACAGTGAGTGTTGAATAAAAGAAAGGGAGGATAATCTGCACCTTAAGGTTCCTGACAAAACAGTAGGAGCTGGGGTCCAGGTCCTTGTGGAAGAATTGGCCTTAGATATTTATCCACTAGTCCATTCAACATAAATGTGTTGGACACCTCCTGTGTGCCAGACACAGGCGTCCAGCCATGCCAGGACAGATGAGGTCCCTGTTCTCATGGAGTTCCCATTCTAAGAGTGGGAGAAAGATAACAAATAAGTGCCAGACAGATGATTCAGGCAGCAATGAATGCCATGAACATAAGTGGGACATTGAGATAGACAGTAATGCTCTGATTGGGCAGCAAGGAAGGCCTCTGGTCGTCGATGACATATGAGTTAAGATCTGAACAAGAAGGGGCCCACCTTTAAGAGCTGAGTGAAGATCACTGCACTGTACACCTGAAGCTGATGTTGTATAATATTGTATACCAACTGTAATTGAATATATAGATAGTCACGGGATGTGGATTATACTGTGGGAGTCAGAGGAAGTGTAATAGATATATATGATATGGGGGGGTGGCGAATTGGGGGAGGAGGGTTGTCACTTTGAGGGGCAAAAAGTATAACTATTGCACTGTGTTGTACACCTGAAACTAATTGAAAAAAAAAAAAGAGCTGAGTGAAGAGCACCCCAGACAGAGGGAACATACACTGCAAAGGCCCATAGGCTAATGTAAGCTTAGTGCCTATGTCAGAAACAAGGGTGAGGTCACAGTCGGCACGGTAACCAAACGATGTCACAGAGAGTGAGATACAAAATTCTCTCCCCAGTAGGTATTCCTTACAGTTTGGCTGAAGGTGGACCTTTATGTAAGTTGAGTCGGTTAGTTGTGGGTGGTGGGACTGTCAAAGTGTGTGTTGAGGCGGGTGGACAGACATCTTGTCTTCTTTGCTGAAGCTATTCTCACACCTGCCCTCTATCCCTGCAGCCTCCTTAATGATGTCAAGCAAATTTTCCCTAATCTTCAAGCTGGCTGTCCTGGTGCTGCTGGGCACAGTCAGAGAAAGCCCTTTGTCTTTACGCTCCAATAATCCACTTCCAACTTCACGGCCCCCTGCTCAGCCAGGGGGCCGCACAGCTGAGCCAAAACGGGGGAACCCGGCGTCTCATTTATATGAGCACACTGTAGAAGGAGGGCAAAAGCAGGTGACGTTCACCCACCGCATTAACCTGCCCCCTTCTACTGGCTGTGGCTGTCCCCCGGGCACTGAGCCCCCCGTCCCGGCTTCAGAGGTACAGGCCCTGAGGGTTCGACTAGAGATCCTGGAGGAGCTGGTGAAGGGGCTCAAGGAACAGCGCACCGGGGGATGTTGCCCTGTTGCTGCCCAGGCTGGCACAGGTGAGTAGGCGACTACAGGAGGGCGCAGGGAGAGAAGTTGGCTGATATGAGTTAGAAAGAGGTACCCCTTCCTCACCCTTGGGAGTGGTGAATGCAGCCCAGAGCACAACTTGGAGAAGGGAGCCACCTGGCTAGATTCAGCCCCACCCCCACCCCCACCCCCACCCGGCCACATACCCTAAGGCTCTGGGAGACCCCATGGAGTGACTAGGAGCAGCTGGAGGCTAAGATGGCCTTATGAAATGAGGCTGGCCCTGCTGGAGGGGTTGATTCAGGGGACCATTATTTGGGCTCACCCTCTCCCCCAGGGAGACTGAGGCCCTCCTCTCATTCTCCAGGCCAGACAGACATTCCCAGCCTCTGCAGGCTCCATGCCGTGTTTGACCAGAACCGCTGCGCCTGCTTGTGCGAGCCAGGCTGGGGTGGGCCCACATGCTCGGACCCCACAGACACTGGGGTGCTATCCGGGCCTTGTCCAGACGATCAAGGGCGCTGTGTCCTTGGAAGTTGTGTGTGCTTCCCTGGCTACACCGGCCCCAGCTGTGGCTGGCCCTCCTGCCCCGGGGACTGCCACGGCCGCGGCCGCTGCGAGGATGGCGTGTGTGCGTGCGACACAGGCTACGAGGGCGAGGACTGCAGCGCGCGCAGCTGCCCCGGAAGTTGCCGAGGCCACGGCCAGTGCCTAGACGGGCTCTGCGTGTGCGACGACGGTTACTCGGGCCACGACTGTGGCGAGAGGCGGTGCCCGCGCGACTGCAGCCAGCGCGGCGTGTGCCAGGATGGTGTGTGTACCTGTTGGGAGGGCTACGCAGGAGAGGACTGCGCCCTCCGTACCTGCCCCTTCAACTGCCACGGCCGCGGCCGCTGTGAGGATGGGCGCTGCGTGTGCAACTCAGGCTACACCGGGCCCTTCTGCGCTTCCCGCGCCTGCCCCGCCGACTGCCGGGGCCGTGGGCACTGTGTGCAGGGAGCTTGCGTGTGCCGTGCGGGCTATAGCGGCGAGGACTGCGGGCAGGAAACGCCTCCCGCCAGTGCCTGCCCTGGGGGCTGCGGGCCCCGGGAACTGTGCCGAGCCGGCCAATGTGTATGCGTGGAGGGCTTCAGAGGCCCTGACTGCGCCATTCAGACGTGCCCTGGGGACTGCCGTGGCCGGGGAGAGTGTCGTGAGGGCCGCTGCGTCTGCCAAGACGGCTATGCAGGGGCGGACTGTGGAGAAGGTGAGTAGGCAGCCTTTCCCAGTATGCTCCGTCAGGGCCTGGGAATCTGAGCCAGTGGGAAGGCCCCAGTTTGAGAGGCCTAGGATCCCAGGGACCTGGAGGAAGAGTGGAGGAAGGTCATATATGAGGGGAGTGGGCAGTCAGAGGAGCCAGGGAGCCAGTGTCCACTAAGGGCAGCAGAGCCATGGGGGCCTGCCAGCAGGCAGGACCTCTAATGCTCTCATGAGCAGGTTGGAGTCCCTTTTGGTTGCTTTTCGGGAGATTGTGTGTTTCTAAAGCTGGGGGAAGGTGAAGACCAAGGGCCTGTGCAGACCTCTGCTAGCTTTGCCCCACCCTTAGAGAAGAGTGGGAATTGGGATGGATCTCCTAGTGTGGCCCTGAGTAGGGGGGCCTGTGATGGTGTGGTCGGGGTGGGGGCTGCCTTGGGCTAAACCACCTTCCTGTATCCCTTCTCTTGGGCAGAGGTGCCAGCCATTGAGGGCATGAGGATGCATCTGCTGGAAGAGACGACAGTTCGGACAAAGTGGACCCGGACTCCTGGCCCTGTGAATGCCTATGAAATTCAGTTCATCCCCACGGTGAGAGCCATGCTCCAGGAGGGGGCTGAGTGGGCAGGACCAGGGGGAGGGGGTGCTCACCGCATGCAGGGCTTTCCAGGTGATCAGTGGTTGAGTCCAGACGTCTGGGTTCCTGAAGCTGCTGTAAAGGCCTTCTTATCCTGCCATACACGGGGCACAGAAGGTCTCTGTAGCATCTCCAGCAAGCATTGCCCATTGCTGCTGGAACACCCCTGATGACAGTGAGCTCAGTATTTCCCGAGGCTGTCCAGTCCTTTCTTGGTCATCACTGTTAGCTCTTTTTTTTTTTTTTTTAAGATTTTATTGGATAACTGGGGGAGGGGAACAGCACTGAGGAACCGGGGAAGGGGAACAGACAAGTTGCTGTCCTTCTGTTCTTCAGTCTAGTTGTGGAGGACATTGCTTCATTGGCCCATGTTGGCATCATCATTGCGCTCTTTTCGGGTGAGGCAGATCGGTCACCAGCCTCTGGATGGCCGCTCACAGTAGCTCTTGGCAGCTCATACCGGCTGCCAGCCACTCACGCTGGCTGACGGCCACTCACTGTAGGCTATGGCAGCCCACTGCAGCAGGGGCTGCAGCTATGCCATCCCGGTGACTCACAGCAGCCTAGCTCCAGGTCGAGCTGTTGTTCACCATCTTAGCTGTAGAGGGCAGTGTCATGGGCACTTATATGTGGTGCCCGAACCGGGGCCACTGGCGTCCCAAGCCAGTTCTTAACCAAGGCGCCACTCGCCCGGCCCTCGCTGTTAGTTCTTTTTGTTGTTGTTGAGTCCAAATCTGCCCCATTCTGATGTCCATCATCCAGTGGCCCTCATTGCGCCTTCACCAACAGTCAGGGTGGTTTTTTTTGTTTTTTTTTTTGTTTTTTTTTGCTGGTCCTGCATACTGCACCACAGGCTTTCAGGGATTGGGAGACAGCAGCCATCATGTCACTCTCATAGGCAGAACCCCTGGTTCCTCCACCCCTCTTCCCTAGGGCTTTGTTCTTGAATTCTTACCTTCCAGAGTTCACACTTCTAGTGCCTTCTGCTTTTTGCATGTGACCCCAGAACATGGGTGCAGAGAGGAACCCGTCATTCACCTGGCTAACTCTGGAGACTGGCACTTTTCTCAGAGTTTGCATATATTAACTTGTGACCACGAACTGTCAGCTGTTTTGATCATATTTGTTTACTTTAAATAACTTTTTATTATAAAAGTCATACAGGATTAGTGTGGAAACTTTAGAAAATATAGACAAATAAGGAAAAAAGAGAGAAGAAAAGAAGGAAGGGAAAGAGACAGCATTCAACTATATACCCTTCTTTTTAGCCTAAATATCGGGCTTTGCAGTTGGCTCTGTTCAAAGTTATCTTTTTTGGTTTCAGCCAAGCTGTCCAGGCTATTGCAATAACTCTGAGTCTGTGAAGTGGTTTTCCCGCCTCTGTGTCATCAGTGCATTGCAAAGAATTCTTTCTTAGCCTCCTTCCAACTTGCTTTTACAATATTTGGGGGGCACCCTAAGGACAAAGCCTTGTGATCTCATTAGAGAACTCTTTTTGGGCGGATTGGTCTTTTATGATGTGTTTAGCCTTCCAGCTCCAAATCATCTGACATTTCTACTGTCCGACTCATGTTTTCCTGCATCATCCCAGAAATGGCTGGGGTGGATAGGCCAGGTCACCCTCATCTCTGCCCAGCCCATTTCTGGAAAAATAAGGAACTCTCAGGTCCTAAACCCTAGGAAGGCTCTAGGACAGAGGAACTGGCTGTCATCTCCACTCCAACTGGCCTCATTATTCTGTCTTCTTCTTATACCCCCGATGTCAGACCCGTGCCATATTGTCTCTCCTCACTCCCTGATAGAAGCAGAAGCAGAAATCCCCACTTTGCTGTACAACAAAGATAGGTTGCATTTTTTTCTTCTGTTTATAAAGAATTGTTTTTTGTTATAAAAATAGTTTAATCACAAGACAAGAATTTGGCAACTAGAAAAAAACAAATAATCCTTGGCTGCTTCACACTAAAACAAACACTGCGGACATTTTATTTATTTTTATGTTTTTATTTCTTTTATTTCTTTTTTTTTTATTTTTTTTGAGGGCAGTGTCACTGGCCTTCAGATGTGGGACCCAAACAGGGGCCGCTGGCTTCCCAAGCCAGCGCTTAAGCACTGTGCCACATGGCGGGCCCCATGTGGACATTTTAAAGTGTTTCTTCCACTCTTTTCTTGTCTGTGTATATTATTTACATAGTTCTAATCTTGAGAGGGTGGGACTTTTAAAAGGAACTTTCCAAAGACACTTCAGGGAAAGTGGAATTAAAATAAACACTTGAGATGGATGGAAGGAGCTTGAAGGACAGCACTGTCTCCTGCTCTTAGTAGGTATGAACCCAGCCTTGGGTGTTCCCAAGAGGTGCGGCTTCCCAGCCGAAGCCCTATGCTTCCTCCCTCGCGGTGGGGCTGGTGGTGTCGAGCTGGCCTATGCCCGGCTTAGCCATGCGGTCATCGGCTATGGCCTGGGTATGGGCCCCTGTCACATTCTGGGTCCTCTCTGAGCCCAGGCGGGAAAATGCTCCTGTAAGATTGATCTTACAGGGCCAGTTAGATTCCACGTCAGCCTGTGCTACTGGCCCTCAGACTATGCTTTCCACATTTTCTATGGTGCCTCTGGAATTGTGCCTTTTGCCCCAGCCAGTGCTCTCTGT
Organism: Aselliscus stoliczkanus; assembly: GCA_033961575.1. Taxonomy (NCBI): domain Eukaryota; kingdom Metazoa; phylum Chordata; class Mammalia; order Chiroptera; family Hipposideridae; genus Aselliscus; species Aselliscus stoliczkanus. Next base: position 46,491,081 of record CM066733.1, read on the forward strand.
CCACTTCAGTTGGCATGGAATATATTCAGTAGCTGGCTGTCCTTAGGCCACTGCCATCTTCCTAGAAGCCTGTCTCTAATCTTGTCTGGAAACACTTCTCTCTCAAAGCCCAAACTCTGCTATTCCCAGCCAAGGGACACACCTAGATACTGGAACAATTTTCCAAACACCAGAGAGGAACAATTCTCCTTCTCCCTGCATATGTGGCATTTTACTCTGACTCAGTGGTTCTCAAAGTGCACACTGGATCTGTAGCATTAGCCTCAACTGGGAGCTTGTTAGACATGCACATTTTGGACTCCGCCCGCAGATCTAAATCTGAAGCTCTGCCCCCAGTAACCTGTCCTCCAGGTGATTCTGACACACCCCAAGCCTGAGGACTACTAACTTAAGTAATGTTGCTCTTTTGCAAAATGCTAGCTCCTCTATGAATGTGAGAGAAAGTGTGCGGAAAGCGAGGGAGGTGAGCCCCTAAACAGGTTCAGGCATCCCTTGTCTGGCTGCATTCTGCAGCCTGCAGACCAGGACTACACCAAGTTTTCATTGGGACACAAGACCTTGCAGCCTTTGTGTTTGGGTCTGATCTGAAAAGGGAGATGAGGGTGCGGTAAGCTCCAGGGACCAGCCAAGGTGCAGTCCCCCACCTGGGGCCAAAAGGTTGATATCAAGAGTAGGATTAGAAACTCATCGGGGACAGTCAGTGAAGCAGCCACGCTTTCACCAAGGGGCAGAGCCAGCTGCCAGCGTTTGGCTATGGAGCCTGCGTCAGACAAGCCAGATGGTGCTGACAGTGGAACTTTCAGGGCACAGTTCCCAGGTGGATCTCAGGAGGGACTGAGAGTTGTCTAAAATGTTTATGTAGGTGGTCTGAAGGGAGACGGAGACTTTTGGATGGGCTTGTCTTGCCAAAAGGACCAGGCCTCATCAGGGAGCACCCAAAGTGTATCTGTGTGTGTGTGTGTGTGTGTGTGTGTGTGTGTGTGTGTGTGTGTGTGCGTGGTGTGGGGGAATAAGGGGTGACAGAGAGAGTAAGTAGTGGGAAGGATGAGGACTTCAAAGGTCTTGAGTTGAGTCTAACCCAAGGCCTCCTAGGCTGGGGTATCCTAGGGCAGGGTAGGTAGAAAGCGGGGCCTGTGTGCCCAAGATAACTTTTCAGCCAAGAAAATGCTGACAAAGCTTTATTCATTCTCAACCCAGAAATCTACATGACCTCTCATCTGTTTTTATACTTCGCTATTTGCTATGTTGAGTTCTCCACCAATTTTCTGGGTTTAGGAGAGTACAGTTTGAAATTTCCAATTCTACTTGGCTGAGTGGAGGTGTCCCCATCACCGCCAACATAGCTAAGCAGAACAGAGTGTCCTTATAACCTGTCCTAGCTGGACAGACAACCCAGTGAAATGTGGGGCATTGGATGATGTCTAGTTCCTCCTGTCCCTCCAGCGGCTGCCACTCTAGGAGACCCTGCTTGGAACAGGGGCTACCAGATTTTCTGGGAGTCACCACACATAATCCTAGTACCTTCCATGTACACTTGAAGGAGGGTTGTTTGCTCACAGGCATGTACTACATGTAGAGATTTGGGTAGGGAGCTAATAAAATGTAAGATGTGACCATACATTGAGCTACTAGAGCATGAGCTATCTGAGAACAGAGACCGTAGCTTTCATTTTTCTGTCTCCAATGCCCATCGTGGTTTCAGGTATGAAATTGGGAAATAAATTTGTGGAACTCTGAGCAGATGGCCCTTTCTTTGAGGAGCCTAGAATCCTGCTGAGGAGACAAGAAAAATGCCTAAAGGGAAATGTCATGACACGGGTCACCCCCAGATACACAGCCAGGGGCAGGTGTCTGTGGGGAGGCTCAGGCTGGGGCAGATGCCTTAAGGAGGAAGTGAGACTTGAAGGGGCAGCCCTCGTCCACTTCCTTCATCTGTTCTGACAGGAGTGAGTTTAGGAGAAGCTTTGTCCTGCTAAAGAAGTCAAGGTTGGGGGAGTGGGGGTGGAAGCAGAGGGAGAGACCTGGCGTGTGTTGGGTAGAATTCTGGGAGCCAGCTGATGAACAGGCTAAAAGGTAGTGCCTATGAGAGGGGACTCGGAGGTCACACTGCCTGGGTTTAAATCCCTGCCACATTCTTGATATTGGTGACCTTGGGCAAGATACTTTTAATCCTTTTGTATCTGTTTCCTCACCTGTCCAGTGGGAATACAACCTACCTGATAAGGTTTGTAAGAGGATTAAGTGAGTTTATTACATACATTGCCTTAAACAGTTGCTGGAACAGAAAGTAAGTGTTCTAGTACTTTTGCTGTGACCGCCTATGCTCCCCAACTGTACAGGGCCAAGTTCTACTTCGTCCAAGGCTGACAGTGCGTGGAACTAAAGAAGGGAGCTATAAGGGGATTGAGCAGCAGGGGCAAGAGTGCCAGCCCTGATCCACCCTACACTTTCTCTCTTGCAGACAGAGGGAGCGAACCCCCCATTCATGGCAAGGGTGCCCAGCACGGCCTCAGCCTATGACCAGAGAGGACTGGCCCCAGGTCAAGAGTACCAGGTCACCGTCCGCGCCCTTCGAGGGACTAACTGGGGCCCTCCTGCCTCCAAGACCATCACCACAAGTGAGAGCTGTGGGGTGTGGGCCTGAGTGGAGATCTGGATTTGAGAGGGGCAGGGAGGAATCTGCCTTCCAGCAAGGCAGAGGGGAGGGATTGGGCAGGGCAAAGATCTTAGACGGAAAGCTGGGGACTTCCACCTGATCCTTCCTCTCCATTCCAACTAGTGATCAATGGCCCTCAGGACCTCCGGGTAGTGGCCATGACTCCAACCACGCTGGAGCTCAGCTGGCTGCGCCCCAGGCCGAGGTGGACCAATTTGTGGTGTCCTGTGTCAGTGCTGGCAACCAGAGAGTGCGGCTGGTACTGCCCTCTGAGGCCAATGGGACGGTGCTGACTGACCTGATGCCAGGCGTGGAGTATGTGGTGACTGTTACTGCAGAGCGGGGCCGGGCAGTAAGCTACCCTGCTTCCATCAGGGCCAACACAGGTATGCCTGGCCAGGGGTTAGGCAAGGGAAGGGCCTGGTTCCTGAATGTGGGAGCCCCTTCCTTGGGAGCCCACGCAGGGCTCACGGGCTCTTCTGAATACACTTGGCTGGGTGTGTGGCAGGCCCACAACATCTGCTGGGGGCCTGGTTTTGTACCAAGGGCCCTGGGGCAGCAGAGGCCTCAGACCCTTCCTATAGGAAGGCTGTGGGCTGGACGGAGTATGGGAAAAGCTGCCCACGGAGAGAGCAGTGACTAGGAGACGCTGTCCAACCCACGCAGAGGGAGGCAGCTCTGGTACTCACAGTCAATGGTCAGATCGTGTGGGGACTGGAATTGGGCTGATCAGAGACCAACAGAGACCAACCTATACAGCCACACACAGAGTTTCTATGTGGGAGATGGATGTCCCCTCTTTGACCTGTGTCCCTCCCCAACCCCAAATTGATACCCACTTGTGCTAAATCAACTGTGAATCCTGCCAACTCGGATACTATTAGTTGAGTAGTTAATATCAGACATATTCAAAACTTGAGAAGGCGTTGTCCCTCACTAATTCCGCCCTAACATGGAGGTGTGTTGCTTTGTTAACCTGTGTTGTAGCAATCATTACCCCCTAGATGCTTCAGACCCAGTTTCCAAACAACAGACATATGAACATGTTGATTTTGTAATTCAGGTATGAAGGCAGACTAAAACCCTACAATGGACAGAAACGATGAAAGAAATCATTGGGGCCAAAGCACATGATCCCACTCATGGCAAATGGATCTGTCGCGGGGACTGATGGGTCCTGTGGGCCTGACGGGTCACTTGTATCTCTGCTGTGTCAGTGAGCGGAGAACTACTACCAGCCTGAAAGTGGCCTGACTGCAAAGATGGTCTCATGTAGTCTCATCTCTGCTCTCAACTGAGACATCTAAACTGGTTTCTAAATATGCTCAGAGCAGTCTTCTAAACCAGAGGAGGTGCTAAAGGAAAAAACTCATGAGAAATGTACCTCCTGATGTGATGTGTGTTACTCTTGGTGCCGTTAGTTCTGTCCCACTGGACAGATTTGTTCTGCAGCCCCCAAGGGTTCATGCATGCACACCTTCAGTGTCTTGGGGGACCCAGCTACCATCATGTCACCACAAGTGTGTGCCCTGTCCCCTGGAGAATGAGCATTCAAACCAGGGAAATGATGTCTTAATCCTGGGGCACCGGAATCTAGCTTCGGGGTACTGGTGTGTCTGGGGGATGCCCAGGCACGTCCACACATTTTTCACCTCCTAATCTAGCCTCAGGAAAGGACCAAGAAATGACCCCAACCCCGACAGACCTGCCCACCACGACGCCTGAGCCTTCCATCAAGCCACGCCTGGGGGAGCTGGTGGTGACCGAAGCCACCCCCAACTCCCTGAGCCTCTCCTGGACTGTCCCCGAGGGGCAGTTTGACCACTTCCTGATCCTGTATGAAAGCAGAGATGGGCATTCCAAGGGGGTGTGGAGATCAGGACACTGCGACAGGGTCACCATCTCGTGCCTGGAGCCAGACCACAAGTACAATCTGACACTGTATGCCTACTATGGCACCCAGCGCCAGGGCCCCGTGTTTGCCATCGGGGTGACAGGTGAGAGGACGGTGGCAGCCCCAGGGTGGGAGCCTAAGGAGGATCATACTCTCTTTGATGGGGAGTGGGGTACAGGGGCCCCTCTGCTTGGCCCTCAGCCATGGTGCCCTTTGAGCCTCCCCCCTGTAACCCCCGAGGACCAGCGGGTCCCCCTGAGCGGTGCAGAGCCTCCGTGAGTTGTGCCGGTGGCTGCCCTGAGTCCCCCACAACTGACCCTGAGGCTCTGGGCATGTTTGTGAGATGACAGTTGAGCAGGACCACCCAGCCCCAGAAGGGCTTCTCTGAACTGACTCCAGGGCCCCATTCATGACCATGGCTTCTCCATCCTTCTCCATGAGACCCAAGGACACGTCCATGGACCCTGCCTCACCCTCTCTGTTCTGGCCTTCTCAGCTCCATTCCCCACAGAACCCAGCACGGAGGCCCCAGAGCACCCCGAGGAGCCCATCCTGGGGGAGCTGATGGTGACAGGATCCTCCCCGGACTCGCTGAGCCTCTCCTGGACCGTCCCCCAGGGCCACTTTGACTCTTACACCGTGCAGTACAAGGACACGGCTGGGCGGCCCCAGGTGGTGCGCGTCGGGGGTGAGGAGAGCGAGGTCACCGTGCGTGGCCTGAAGCCGGGGCGCAAGTACAAGATGCACCTGTATGGCCTGCACGGGGGGCGACGTGAGGGGCCCGTGTCCACCGTGGGCCTGACCGGTGAGTGAGGGTGGCGACCTTGTTTGTTTTCCTCCCACGGATGGCCCCCAGTCTCCCTGTACCCATTGCTCTGTTGCTTCAGTTGAGCCGTGTGGCCCCACCTGCTTGGGGAAGACCTAGAAAGAGCGGTTCACAGGGACTGGGCTCCACTCAGCTGCACAACCTTGAATAAGGTTCAAACTTTCCATGCTTCTGTTTCCTTTTCTGTAAAATGGGGTTCGTAATGCCCACCTCACAGAACTGTTGTTCGGATTCAGTGAGTTAACGACATAAAGAAAGGGCCTAGCACAGAGTGGACATGCTTTCAGTATTTGCCAGGGTCATCATGATAACCCTCCGTGCTCGGGTTTGCTTTGTCCTCTTTGGCTGGTTCAGCTACTCAGATGGTCAGTGTGTGCATGAGACACTGGCTTCTTCATCAGTGCAGGCGGAAGCTCTCTACCACTCATGCAGTGAAAGACTTCACAGCAGGGAAGAACGTCCCTTCCACCTCCCTCCCGGCCCAAGTGCAGAGCCACCTTGGCCACCATAAAGGTCCAAGCTCGGGCACCTCCTGCTCACATCCCAGGCAGCCTCTGGGACCCCAGCTGACCTGCCAACTTTGGCCACAGCAAGGAGTGTCTTCCCTTTTGTTCACTGGAACAAAGGCGCATTTTCGAAAAACAGTTTTTACTGTAAGGAGAAAGATTACACACTTAAAAGCTGAGGAGCAGATAGGTTTCCAGAGCAAGGTTTCTGTCCTTCCGCGAAGCCCTGCCTCACAGGATGCGGTTGGCTTCGTTTCCAGAACCTTCAGCTCCTGATTTCTGTTCTTTCTTCAGTCAGTGCTGAGAGTAGGGAGAGTGGAAAGCCACCCTGAGCTGCTGTCCTGTGGGCAGGATGGAGGCTCCTGCCAGGCCCAGAGCTTGCGGCCTCAACTTCTTCTATGGGACCTCGGTCCGTCTGCCTGTCCTGGGCTGCTGCACTAGGCTGGGGGCCCTGCCGCTGGTCCCTGGATGATGATGGCCGGCTGCGGGCACAGCAAAGAAAACTGAGTTTTGGAGTCTGACAATGAAATTAAATGAAATACAATACGTAGCCCAGCACCTGTACCCCAAAACTGCTGGACACGTGGAGGTCACACCCTCAGCTGCTTCCACCCTGCCATCCCCACTCAGACTTACTCCTATCCTCCTGAGGCCACGTCAGCAGCCAGCCATTTTTAAAGCAGAGTTTATCTGTCTGGAACCAGTCTCCTCCTCGGCAGGAGCCAGAGAAATAAGCTCTTGGGAACCCCCACTCCACCCCCACCAACTGCCTCTTGGGACCACCTTCCAGTCCAGTCACCGATGAGGAGTGTCTCCCCCGACTCAGCCCATCCTGGAGCGATTGGGACTAGGAGATCTTGAGCTTGGCTTTTCCCAACACAGACATGTAGACCACTCATTAATTTAACACACATTGTGGAGCACCCACGGTGTGCCAGGTGTTGGGGACACAGTGATGGCCAAAGCAGAGCTCCTGCCTGTTGAGCTCACATTCTAGCTGAGGGAGGCAGGCACCAAACTGCACAAATATGTCAGTGGTACCATATGTGACAGTAACGAGAGCTGGGGAGAAAAGCAAAGCCCACTAGGTGAGTGGGTGGGAACTCGGCTGGAAAGGGCCTGGCTGAGCAAAGACTGAAGGAGGGAGAGGACAAGCCACCTAGGCCTCTGGGGAGAGCAGTCAGGGCAGACGCAAGGTGCCCAAACACCTGTGGGCAGCAAGGAATATTTTAGACGGGTCAGGCCGGGGTGGGGTGATGTGAGAGATGAATGTGTGGGGCCTCAGACGCCATTGTAAGGACTTGGCTTTTGCTCTGAGTGAGATGGGAGCCATGGCAGGAACAGGCTTGGACTAATGTGTTAACAGTGGAGGACAGAGGAGAGGGGTGAGAGTGGAAGAGGGAGATGATTTAGGAGACTGTCCTATAATCCATTCAGAACTGGTGGTGCCTGGCGATGACAGCAGTGGTGGTGGTGGGAGGGTCAGCTCCTGAGGGTAGTGCCAACAGGACTTACTCGTGGGCCTAGCTGGGGTGTAGCAGGGGACTCGGGATGACACAAAGGCAGCTGTGGTTTTGCGGAGGTGAGGGGCTGAGGAGAAAGCAGGTGTGGGGGGAGCCACTGAGTTCAGGTTTGCACTGTTGACATTGAGACATCAATTAGGCACCCAAGAAGACGCTGAGCAAACAGTCTGGGGGTCTGTGGGGAGGTCTGGGGCGACTCAGAACCATTGAGTCACAGATGGAAGTTGAGCCACTTTCCAAGATTTCCATGCTGGCTGACACAGCTCTCCCTAAGCACAGCCCCAGATCCTGGCAGGGACTTAGTGATGGGCTGTTGGCCAGACAGATGTTGCCAGCAAGTGTAGTTTTGCATCAGAGCGACCTCACGGGCACGACAAGAACAAGGAACATAATTGCCAGCAAGAGAAAGAAGGGCTTTTCCTAACAGCTCCCACCATATCTGTCTCAGCCCCACAACCAGGAGAGACTCCTCCAGCCACTGAGCCGCCCGTGGAGCCACGCCTGCAGGACCTGACAGTGATAGACGTGAGCCCCACCTCTGTGTGCCTCACGTGGACAGTCCCTGAGGGCCAGTTTGACTCATTCCTGGTCCAGTACGAGGATCAGTTTGGGCAGCCGTGGGTGGTAGCCGTGGCCACAGACCAGCGTGAGACCACCATACCCGGCCTGGAGCCTGCACGCAAATACAGGATGAACGTCTACGGGCTATATGGTGGGCGGCACATGGGCCCCCTCTCTGTGGTAGCCATGACGGGTGAGTGAGGGGGCCAGGCAGTCCCCATCCCTGGTTATCCAGAGTCCCCCTACCCTGCAACCCTTCTCCCAGGTCTTGCCTCAGTGGCCTCCGCAGGTCCTCCTGGGGTCACAGGCATCTTCGTGTCTTCCCTGACCCTGGGGCTGGAACCTTCCCTGCCCTCCATTCCCCATCTCCTCTCCACCACCTCCCTCAGACCGCAATGTCTTCCTTTCACCTGACCCAAATCCGGAGCAGACTGTGTCTGTCTGTCTCTCTCCCTCTCTGGTTGTCCACAGCCATGTCCTCCCCTTCTCTTTACAAACGTACTGTGACACACTGCCACCTCCCCCTGCTGCCCTATTTTATTGGGGTTAAACAGCATTCGTCCCTTGCAAACATTGTCAGAGGTGCTCAGCCCCCTGGCCCTACTGTATTCCCTCGCCCTTGACTTCCAGGACCTTCCCACCCTCCAGGCTTCCTCGGCATAAGTTTCCACCATTTTTGTGCCATGCTCTCTGGTGAAACCCAAGGACCCCTCTCAGAGCAGAGTTTTAAAATCTGTAAACTGAAATGCGTAGGATTGCAAAGGAAACTAATTATATCAATATACAATTATCAAAATATTTTAAAATTCAAATTTATGATTGAGTAGTACAGGGACTTCTTTATTTGTTCATTAATAACAAGACTTAGTGGCATGTGCAGTAACCTACCCACATTTGGAAGGAGCGAGAGTGTAATTAGTATTTTGAAATCTCTGCAGTCCTTCTAAGGGGATGTGAAAACACCTGTGATTCCTATTGGTGACAGAGTCACAGGTCCTGCTAGTACCCGTGGGTGGTTTCCTGTGTTCTTCACTGAAGGAAATGCTACATTTCAGTTAGAGGGCAGTGAAAATGTAGCTGTTTCCCATCTCAGTTCGAGGCCCCTTGGGCCCTGGGAGCCCAGGAGCCCTGTGCGTGGGGTGCTCTCCCTCCAGAGATCTCAGCCGTGTTCTTTGTCTTCCCCGATCCCAGCTCCCCTCCCGCCAGCCCCAGCCACACAGTCCCCCCAGAAGCTGCACCTCGGGGAGCTGACAGTGACACACGTGACCCCGGACTCCGTGGGCCTCTCATGGACGGTCTCCAAGGGGGAATTCAACTCCTTCGTGGTCCAGTACCAGGATAGGGATGGGCATCCCCAGGTGGTACCTGTGGCCGCGGACCAACGCCAGGTCACTGTCCCCGACCTGGAGCCCAATAGGAAGTACAAGTTCCTGCTCTTTGGAATCCAGGATGGAAAACGACGCAGCTCGGTCTCTGTAGAGGCAAAGACGGGTGAGGGGGACCCCCATGAAGCTGAGCCTGAGGCCCCAGCCTTTCCACCCTTTCTCACACTGCCTGATCTCCTCCCTCTCCTGCCAGCTCTCCCCTTTGTCGGCTTCCTCTGTTTCATTTGAAAAGCCACACTGCCTGCCCCGGCCCGAGGCAGGTGAGAACCAGGAACATGGGGTCAGTTCCTGGATTCGATCCCTCTGCTGACTTTTTCTTTACTCTCATAATTTCCTCTTCTGTTAAAGGGGGGAAGACTCCTTCCTGGAAGGTGGAACATGGGGAACTGGGGTGCTGAGAAAGGGGATGAAAGGAGAAGCCAGGAGCTTTTCCTGCCTCCCAGGGCCTTGTGGTCCTCAGCCCTGTGTAGCCATCGCCTCCTGAGAGTTTTGCCGTCTCTCCTCTGACTCTCCCATATCTGCCTCCCCAAGAGGACCCCTTTCCTGCTCTGTCCTCCTGGAGCCTCAGAAACTGGGGACCCCAGGAACCCAGTGCTGGCTGCCCAGTTGGGCCCAGCCCAGCTCTGCCCCTTTCCTAGGTTTTGGTCCAAGTCCTTCCCTGCCCCTGGGAGCCTCCGGTTGCCAGAAAACTCTCAATAACAATGCCGTCAGCATCCTCGCTGTCCAGGAAGGCAGCAGGCCAGCTCCTTCTCAGGCCTCGGGATGGCTCCTTGGGCAGACACCAGATCATTCCCTGTCTGAGCTCCCCTTCGTCTCCCCTCCCTCCACTCACATGTAGGCAGCCCCCACTCCTCCACCAGGGCCTGTGAGGCTTGCCTTCATCATAACATCATGCCTTTCCAGCTGCTGTCTGTCCCCATCAGGGACCCTGTGCCCCTTCTGATGTCCCCAGGATGCTTGGATTGCCCCAGGGGCCAGTCAAATCATACAGAGTGGGCTCCTTGGTAAAAGGAAATAGATACACCAAGTCTGTGACAAGCTGTACCGTGCTAGAGAAGTAGCCTCTAAGCAGTGGGAAGAGTCTGGACAGCAAGATGAAGATAAGCAGCAAGCTAGGGAACTCTTCCCAGAGATGGCTCAGGACAGAGGACCCCTCTCACGCTGCCTAAGTGGAGAGGCACAAGGCCAGCTGGGGATGGTAGTGAGGAGGGGAAGGTGAAAGAAAGATTTGGAAGAAACATTGATCATTTGGGTACTTGTAGGTTTTTCCAACTCCAGCGGGAGACAGGGAGTCATTTTGGAAAAACTAACACAAGAACCTTTCCTATCTGTCAGCTGCCCAAGGTGATGCCAGCCCAGTGGCCCTGCCCCACCTCGGGGAGCTCTGGGTGACAGACCCCACCCCGGATTCCCTGCGCCTCTCCTGGACTGTCCCCGAGGGGCAGTTTGATCACTTCGTGGTCCAGTACAAGAACGGGGAGAGAAATCCCAAGGAGGTGTGGGGCTGGGTGCCGGGACACCAGGAAAAGCTCAGAATCTCGGGCCTGGAGCCAGACCACAAGTACAAGATGAACCTGTACGGCTTCCATGGCAACCAGCGCCAGGGCCCCATGTCTGCCATCGGGATGACAGGTGAGAGGACCGTGGCAGCCCCAGGTGGGAGCCTAAGGAGGATCATACTCTCTTGGATGGGGGAGTGGGGTACAGGGGCCCCTCTGCTTCATCCTCAGCCATGGTGCCCTTTGAACCTCCCCCCTGTAACCCCCGAGGACCAGCGGGTCCCCCTGGGCAGTGCAGAGCCTCTGTGAGTTGTGCTGGTGGCTGCCCTGAGTTCCCCACAGCTGACCCTGAGGCTCTGGGCATGTTTGTGAGATGACAGTTGAGCAGGACCACCCAGCCCCAAGAAGGGACTTCTCTGAACTGACTCCAGGGCCCCAGTCATGACCGTGGCTTCTCTATCCTTCTCTCCAAGACCCAAGGACACGTCCATGGACCCTGCCTCACCCTCTCTGTTCTGTCCTTCTCAGCTCCGTTCCCCACGGAACGCAGCACGGAGGCCCCCGATCCCTCCGAGGAGCCCGTCCTGGGGAAGCTGATGGTGACAGGATCCTCCCCGGACTCGCTGAGCCTCTCCTGGACCGTCCCCCATGGACACTTTGACTCCTTCACCGTCCAGTACAAGGACACGGCTGGGCGGCCCCAGGTGGTGCGTGTCGGGGGTAAGGAGAGCGAGGTCACCGTGCGGGGCCTGGAGCCGGGGCGCAAGTACAAGATGCACCTGTATGGCCTGCACGGGGGGCGGCGTGAGGGCCCCGTGTCCACCTTGGGCCTGACCGGTGAGTGAGGGCTAAAGGGCCCCAAGGTTGGTCTTGAGAATGTTCTTTTTATGGGGTCTCCAGCCTCCTCTCATGGATACCCTGAAACCTCAGTCTCTGAGCCCCATTGTCCTCTTTAGCAGCTGCGAGGGGCGGGCTGGGCAGGAGGAGCTGAGCAGGGCAGGGCCTACCTGTCTCAGGGAGGCCTTGGTGTGAGGCCTGCGGGGCCATAACCCGCTGTGCTTTGCCTGGGAGCTCTAGAAAGAACTCATTTTGTGGGTTGGCACATATGCCTTGAAATATTCATGCATTCAACAAATACGTATTATGTAAAACTTCAAACATATTTACACAGAGAAAGAATAGTGTAATGAACTCCCCTGTATCCATCACCCGCTCCCACCAAATGCCAGGGCCTGTGGGGTGTGGCTCACCCACACCTACTCCCTTCCTGCCCTGCCCCCTCAGACTGTGTTCTTCCTTAGCAACTTTACTGAAGTGTAATTGACATACCATAAAAAGCACCTGGTGTCGTTTTTCAGTGTATTTACAGAGTTGTGCACCCTTCACCATTACCTTGTTTATTTTGCCACCCACGAAGAAACCTCATGTCCAGACCATTTTCAACACCCAGCCCCACACACGCCACCCTAATATACTTTCTGTGTCTGTAATCTTCCTTTTTCTGGACATACCATATAAATGGAATGTTTTTGCCTGGCTTCTTCCACCGGGCACACTTTGGAGGTCATCCATATGGTAGCATGGAGTAGCACTCATTCCTTTATAGCCAAATCATACATTCTGTGTGTGGAGAGACCACTGCAGCATCTTAAACTCATCCCAGACACTCTGCATTCCATCACTACATTTTTAAGTGTATTCCTCTCTTTAAAAATACTATTTAAAAGTCAACATATCATAATTATTATACCTTTAAAAGGAACAGTCATTCCTCAATATCCTAAGGTTTCCAGGTAGTGCTACAATTTCCTGATAATTTCGTAATTATTGCTTCTCAATTTGTTGCTGGAATTTGGTCTAAATGAGGGTAGGTTGTACTTGGGCACTTAGGTGAATTGGAATTTTAGACAGGGAAGGTATCAGAGGAAAGGTGACATTTGAACAAAGACTTAAAGGTAGCACCTGAAGCGCAGGGGTCCAGCCTCCGCGGAGTCCAGGGGTTCCCTTGGGTGGGACAGAGTCAGCGAGGAAAAAGAAGCAAGTGGAGTCACCAGAAAGAGTTTCGCAGGAGTGTCACACTTTATTGTTACAGCAAGTCCCTTTTATAGGGACTCTTGACCATTACCTCAATCACAAAACATTTCACATGAGTCTGGTGTTTTCTATTTCCCAGGATTTTCACAGTCTTTACTTCCCTGTAATTGCTCTCTCCAGGGTGCACTGTGACTTACTCTTCCATTAGAGGATTACTTTATCTTTTACTATGATAATCTCTGAGACTCAGACTTAGTTTCTGCATATCACCTGAAGAATGTTTATCATGACTGCCTTATATTAAGGATTGACATATTTCTGTATATTGTCTAAGTTTGTTTACCATGGCTATCTTATGTTAAGGATAGACTTATCTCTATATATTGCCTAAAGAATGTTTACCCTAACTATCTTGACTATCTAGACATTATCCTAAATCCTAACAGCTAAACACAATCATAAGACTGACAGGGTGTATACTTGAGCTATTACTAAGAGACTAGCAGTGGCTATGTTGAGGGTAAAATTATCTAAATCCTATTCCTATGTAACTACAATACCTAGTAATCAAAGGGGAGTCTCACACCTCTCTTGTCCTACGGAGGTAGCAGCTGTTTCTCAGTCAAAGCTTCAGTATCTGTTGCTGCAACAAGGTACAAGACAAAGAATTCAAACAAGGCTGTTGATGAACATACCCTATGGTCAGCAAGTCGCCTCTTATCGAAACTCTCATGGCCTGAAGACTTTTAGTCTTCAAGAAGACTTTTCACAGGCGGGGCCATGAACAAGTGAGCTCAAGGACTGATGTTATCATCCGTTTCTCATAGCCAGGCTTTTTGGCCTATGTGGCCAGAGGTCTGTGCCTCAGTTTCCAAGGGGCTTGAGTCCCCAATATCTCAGTCCTGGGGTCCCCACGAGCTGTAGCCTGGCTTGGGCTGTTTCCCCCTTGGGAAATCTTGCCCGTCATTGGCTTACACAGCCATCTCTCATTGGGGGTACCACAGATACTTGCCATAAATGCAGTGAAAGTACTGTCTCCTATAGGATCCGATGTAGAGGAGATGCACATGGGTTCACAGAGGCAGGAGATATTACATGACCAACCATAAGGCAGCACCCCAAACATCCAGTGCTGAGCGTGGCACTGTGACCTTGTCAGACACTGGAGAGCTGTCGGCCCCCAGCACTGAAGGAAGAGCATGCAGGCAGAGTGAAGAGTCAGTGTGGAGGCCCTGAGGCAGGAGGCTGGCACAGTAGATGTGCCATAAGGAGGCCACAGAAAGTCTTTGATGGTCATAACCAGAAATGGGTCTTAAACTAGGCCCAGAGCAGGCCGTGCTTCTGGCCTGAATTCAGGAGAGCAGGGGTCATGGTAACTCCTTCCAGCAACAGGAAAGCTTCTGCTTGCATCTCTTCCAGCCCCTCAAGAGGAGGCCCCTGCCAGCCCCGCTTTGAAGCCACAGCTGGGAGAGCTGACTGTGACGGATGCCACCACGGACTCCCTGCACCTCTCCTGGACCATCCCCAAGGGGCAGTTTGACCACTTCCTGGTCCAGTACAAGAACGGGGCTGGGCAGCCCCAGGTGGTGCGGGTGCCAGGACACAAGGACGTGGTCACTATCTCGGGCCTGGAGCCAGACCACAAGTACAAGATGAACCTGTATGGCTTCCATGACGGCCTGCGCCAGGGTCCCATCTCCGCCGTGGGATTCACTGGTGAGTGTGCAGTAGGACACTGGGCCCTGCCCTCAGCTGGACCCAGTTTCCTTTTTATTGTCAGTATTCAGGTGTTTTTGTCCCATCGTTCCTGAGGTTGAGCCTCCTGAGCTCCTGGGCGCGTTTCTGATTGTGTTGTCACTCCGAGCCTTTGGAGTTTACCCAGCTGTCGCACCCTTTCCATGTGGGCTCTTTGGATACTTGAAGAGGCAGGGCACCACGGAAATAACACAGACTCAGGTGGATGTCAGGTTGACCCTAGCCTGGCCCACTCGAGCTGTGTGACCTCAAGAGAATCAGTCAGCCTCTCTGTGCTTCCCTTTCCTCATCTGTAAAGAAGGAATAGCCACTCCTGTCTGGCAGGGTGGACATGCGTGTGCCTTGGCTCACACACAATGAATGGTAACCACAGGTTTCCCCCTCTGAAGAAAGCAATTGGTTCCTGAAAACACTTAGAGTGGCTTTTCCTAACTACCATTGATTTCAGTGGGAAATATTGGTCATGCTCCCCAACCCCAAATTGATACCCACTTGTGCTATATCAACCGTGAATCCTGCCAACTCGGACGCTATTAGTTGAGTAGTTAATATCAGACATATTCGAAACTTGACAAGGCGTTGTCCCTCACTAATTCCTCCCTAACACGGAGGTACGTTGCTTTGTTAACCTGTGTTGTAGCAATTATTACCCGCTAGATGCTTCGGACCCAGTTCCCAAACAACAGACATATGAACATGTTGATTTTGTAATTCAGCTATGAAGGCAGACTAAAACCCTACAATGGACAGAAACGATGAAAGAAATCATTGGGGCCAAAGCACATGATCCCACTCATGGCAAATGGATCTGTCGCGGGGACTGATGGGTCCCGTGGGCCTGACGGGTCACTTGTATCTCTGCTGTGTCAGTGAGCAGAGAACTACTACCAGCCTGAAAGTGGCCTGACTGCAAAGATGGTCTCATGTAGTCTCATCTCTGCTCTCAACTGAGACATCTAAACTGGTTTCTAAATATGCTCAGAGCAGTCTTCTAAACCAGAGGTGGTGCTAAAGGAAAAAACTCATGAGAAATGTACCTCCTGATGTGATGTGTGTTACACTTGGTGCCGTTAGTTCTGTCCCACTGGACAGATTTGTTCTGCAGCCCCCAAGGGTTCATGTATGCACACCTTCAGTGTCTTGGGGGACCCAGCTACCATCATGTCACCACAAGTGTGTGCCCTGTCCCCTGGAGAATGAGCATTCAAACCAGGGAAATGATGTCTTAATCCTGGGGCACCAGAATCTAGCTTCGGGGTACTGGTGTGTCTGGGGGATGCCCAGGCATGTCCACACATTCTTCACCTCCTTATCTAGCCTCAGGAAAGGACCAAGAAATGACCCCAACCCCGACAGACCTGCCCACCACAACGCCCAAGCCTTCCGTCAAGCCACGCCTGGGGGAGCTGGTGGTGACCGAAGCCACCCCCAACTCCCTGAGCCTCTCCTGGAGTGTCCCCGAGGGGCAGTTTGACCACTTCCTGATCCTGTACGAAAGCAGAGATGGGCATTCCAAGGGGGTGCGGAGATCAGGACACTGCGACAGGGTCACCATCTCGCGCCTGGAGCCAGACCACAAGTACAATCTGACACTGTATGCCTACTATGGCACCCAGCGCCAGGGCCCCGTGTTTGCCATCGGGGTGACAGGTGAGAGGACGGTGGCAGCCCCAGGGTGGGAGCCTAAGGAGGATCATACTCTCTTTGATGGGCGAGTGGGGTACAGGGGCCCCTCTGCTTGGCCCTCAGCCATGGTGCCCTTTGAGCCTCCCCCCTGTAACCCCCGAGGACCAGCGCGTCCCCCTGAGCAGTGCAGAGCCTCCGTGAGTTGTGCCGGTGGCTGCCCTGAGTCCCCCACAACTGACCCTGAAGCTCTGGCATGTGTGTGAGATGACAGTTGAGCAGGACCACCCAGCCCCAGGTGGGACTTCTCTGAACTGACTCCAGGGCCCCAGTCATGACCGTGGCTTCTCCATCCTTCTCCCCAAGACCCAAAGACACATCCATGGACCCTGCCTCACCCTTTCTGTTCTGTCCTCAGCTCCGTTCCCCACGGAACCCAGCACGGAGGCCCCAGAGCCCCCCGAGGAGCCCATCCTGGGGGAGCTGATGGTGACAGGATCCTCCCTGGACTCGCTGAGCCTCTCCTGGACCATCCCCCATGGACACTTTGACTCCTTCACCGTCCAGTACAAGGACACGGCTGGGCGGCCCCAGGTGGTGCACGTCGGGGGTGAGGAGAGTGAGATCACCGTGCAGAGCTTGGAGCCGGGGCGCAAGTACAAGATGCACCTGTATGGCCTGTACGGGGGGCAGCACAAGGGGCCCGTGTCCACCGTGGGCCTGACCGGTGAGTGAGGGGCAGCCCTCTGGTTTCCCTCTGCTCCCCTCTTGCTTTCCTTCGTGGAAATTAGAAGTCCTCACACAGGGGCCTGTGGGCCCTCTCATCTCTCATACGGCCATCATGATCTTGCCTCGTACGGACTTGAACGGAGTGAGCGCTGCTTTGGACAGTGGTCAGGGTCCAGTGGGCATGGAGCCGATGCCTCACATTTTACCTTCTCCCTTTCTTCATGATCCAAGGCCTCTAACTTACTAAATTGTTTCTGTGTGGCTTCCTTAGGCTCCCTGACTGGGCCTTTTAGTGACTCAGACCTGGCTGTGGAACCAGGTTCTCTAGGTTTGAACCCTATTTCGAATGTGCTGATTGTGTGATTATGCTAATGTTTCTTCACCTCTGTGTGTCGCAGATCCCCCACAATGGGGATGTTAATAATGAGGGCACCTGCTTCACATACTGTGTGAGGATCAGTGCATTACTGTTTTGTGAGTGCTGACACACATTCGAAGAGTTTGCTAAGAATGTTAGTTTCAGAGCCTGTGGAAAGCAGTGCCCCTCTTGGGCAGGGTCCTTCCATTGACCCCTCAGCCTCCTCTGCTGTGTTCCAGCCTCCCTTCCCAAAAAGCCCCCGGTGACACCCCGCCTGGGGGAGCTGGCTGTGGCAGCCGTGACCTCAGACACAGTGCACCTCTCATGTACAGTAGCCCAGGGCCTCTTCAAGTCCTTCCTGGACCAGTACAGGGATGTACAGGGGCAGCCCCAGGCAGTGCCCGTGGGTGGAGACATCCGCGAGGTCACCATCTCGAGTCTGGTCCTAGCCCGCAAGTACAAGTTCCTACTCTTTGGACTGCAAGATGCAAAGACACGGCCCACTGTCCACGGACACAAAGACCTGTGAATGAGGGCCAGAGGCCACCTTCACCCCTGGAGCCTTTTGATAGTCATTCATCCCCTTTGGTGACAGTTGGAATTTTATTTTCTGTGCTCCACACTCCAGACCCCAGAGCCTCCAGACCCATTTGGTTACTGGGTCCAGCGAAAGCCAGTCCTGAGCTCTCCCCTTTACCCCTCATTCCCAACCTTCTCTCTACTCCTTCTGTATCCTGAGGGACACTTGCTTTCTTCCCTAGCTCCTCTTTTATCCTATTCCTCCGCCTCCCCCTTGCTGACGTGTGGCCTGGTGGCCCGCTCCCAGCTCCCACCGCCCTGAGGAAGCTTGATCTGCTCCCATCACTGTTTCTGTCACTCTCCATGTACCTCTCTCTCCTTTCTAGTCCCAGACACAAAACCTTCTCCTCACCTGGGAGAGCTGACAGTGACAGATGTGACCCCGGGCTCCGTGGGTCTCTCATGGACGGTCCCCTAAGGGGAATTTAACTCTTTTGTGGTCCAGGACAAGGACAGAAATGAGCAGCCTCACATGGTGCCTGTGGCTGCAGACCAGCTAAAGGTCACCATCAGCGGCCTGGCGCCCAATACAAAGTACAAGTTCTTGCTCTATGGGTTGGCAGGCAGGAAGCAGCTGGGCCCCATCTCTGCGGAGGGCACCACGGGTGAGCCTCAGTCCTGCCTCCCGCCTTTGCCAGAGTGGCCTCTTATCTGAGTGCCAGAGCTGGCCCCGTGGCCTTCCCGCGAAGTTTAGTCTTCTGCCTCCAGCCTTGGCATGACGATTATAACACCACAAGCGAACATGAATTGAGTCCCTATTGCATGCCAGACACTGTTCTGGGCATTTTATATGCCTTGTTTCCTCCATTCACTGACTGGGGCAAGTTTTGGAGCCAAGCAGACCTGTGTTCAAGTTCCGATTGCCAGCTGTGTGGCCATGGACAAGCCACTTCCTTGCCTTGAAACTCAGTTTCCATACCTGCACAGAGGTTGGGAATCATATCTCCTGGCATTGAGGACATGTTTACATCCTCCTCCCTTTGTCCCAACTCAGTAGGAAGAGGTAGAAAATACGGAAGGGTTTGGCTGCAAAGAGACTATGGAAAAACCTAGTGTCATTGTGCCCATGACTCAGCCCCCAAGGAAGGGGTGGAGGTGGGTCACTGACTATTACATCCTCCCAGGATAATGAGTCACCCTGGTCAGCCAAACAAGGTTGGACTACATGGCCAGTTGGGTCCTTGGGCCCTCAGACTCCCTAATTCTCTTGCCTGAACCCTCATTGTGGGGACTAGAAGCAGGCATCTCCCCTGACACCCCATCAGTCAGCACGCACCCTCAGCAGCTCTTTTCTATGCTCTGCTCTCCCCTTCATTCTCCCTGGCTTCCCCCCCGCTGCCCCTCCTCACCAGCTGCCCTGGTCCAGGGCTGTTAGTGCAGGGCTGGGGAAGCAGGTGGAAGGAGGGCCTGTGCTGATGGGGGTGGGGTCATGGGCAAGCAGTGGCACCCCGTGTGCTTAACTGGCTCCACAGCCTGCCTCTTGCTCTTTGGAGGGGATCTCCCTGACGACCCAGATACCCTCTGAGAGCCTTTCTCAGCTCCAGCCACTTCCCTGCACAGGGGACTGGGGCTAAGGGGAAAGCTGAGGCCCTCCTCATAACCCCTGTCACCACTCTCTCAGGAGGCGATCTTATGTGGTCCCTGTACCTGCGTCACAGTGGGCAGGGGTGGAGGCAGGAAGGCATTTGGGCAGTGGCCTCTGGAGGAGGAGGCCGGGCTCCCTACCCTCCTTCCTACAGGACAGGAGTGGATCAGGCCTGTCCATCTCCTCGGGTGGCTGTCCTTGAAGCCACACTTTAGGGACCCTTTCTGAGACCCTCATGCCTCCCAGAAGTTGCCAGGGCTGACGTGGAGGCATCTCCTGACAAAGAGTTTCTTCCCCGCCCTCCCCACAGCTCCCGTGGAGAAGGAGCAGCAGCCCTCACCCCACCTTGGGGAGCTGATGGTGATGGATGAGACCCCACACTTCCTGCACCTCTCATGGACCGTGGCCAAGGGCCCCTTAGACTATTTTGTGGTCCAGTATTGGGACACTAATGGGCAGCCCCAAGCCTTCCTTGTGGGTGGTAACCAGAGCAATGTCTTCGTGTCAGGCCTGGAGCCCAGCACCCCCTACAAGTTCTTCCTCTATGGCCTCTGGGAAGGGAGGCGCCTGGGACTTGTCTCCACTCAGGGCACCATAGGTACCACCCAACAAGGGCCCTGCATCTTCGCCTCGCCTGCCTCTAGTCTGGGACTGGGAGGGGTGAAGGGGGCGGCCAGCATTGGTGAATACAGGGAAGGAACGTGAGGAGTGTACCTTGGAGGGAGGAAGAGGCAGGCAAGCACCCCTTGGCTCTACACATATGTGTTGTCACTATGGGCCCTACTCTGGGTTCCAGGCTCTCATTAGCTGGGTACAGGGTGGAGTGGCAGAAGGGACCTGCCCCAGGTCACCAAACTGGTGTGCTTCTGTCTCCACACCCTTCTCTCTCCCCCACTCTGAGCAGGGTCAGCTCCTGCCGGTCAGACTCCAGGGGACCGAGGGCCTCGCCTGTCCCACCTGTCTGTGACCAATGTGACCACCAATTCTCTGCGACTCAACTGGGAAGCCCCACCTGGCGCCTTTGACTCGTTCCTGCTCCGTTATGGGGTTCCATCACCAAGCACTCTAGAGCCAAACCCATGTCCCCTGCTGCAGCGGGAGCTTACGGTGCCAGGGACGCGGCAATCAGCCATGCTCCAGGACCTGCATCTTGGGACCCTGTACAGCCTTATGCTGTATGGGCTGTGTGGGCCTCACAAGGCCAACAGCCTCCAGGGCACTGCCCGGACCCTCAGCCCAAGTGAGGCCCCACACTGGGCATATACCCATGTGCCCCAAAGTAGGGGGTCTTTTTACTTCATGGGGTGAGAGCTAGTGCCTCAGCCAGAGGGGAGGCTGCTGAGCAGTGGGGGGCTGGGGGGAATCTACAGAGAAACTTCCATCTCTGTGTCTGGGGGAATGGAATAGTGGTGAGCATGTCAGGAGAAGGAGGGCTGGGAATCCTAGGACAGGAACCTCCCTGTGTCATGTTCTCACCATCACTGCTTAGCACACCCCTCCCTTCAGTTCTGCAGAGCCCCCGTGACCTCCAATTCAGCAAAATTGGGGAGACCTGCGCCAAGGTCAGCTGGATGCCCCCACCGTCCAGAGTAGACAGCTTCAAAGTTTCCTACCAGCTGGCAGATGGAGGTGACACTTTTTTGCCCATGCCCTCATTGGCTCTCATTTCTCCTGCGCCCTCCACTCTGCCCACCCTGAGCAACTCCTGGCCTCCCTGGGCAACCTCCCAAGCTCACCGTGTTTTCAGGGGAGCCACAGAGCATGCAAGTGGATGGCCGAGCCCAGACCCAAAAACTCAGAGGGCTGATCCCAGGTGCTCGCTATGAGGTGACTGTGGTCTCCGTCCGAGGCTTTGAGGAAAGTGAGCCTCTCACAGGCTTCCTCATCACAGGTGAGATGGACGAGACCCAGGCAGGTGCAGGGGAGAAAAGGAGGGCGTGGGCGGGAGCTGAGAGTGAATGGAAAAGGGAAGGGGTGTTGGAGGCTGCGGCTGCAGCTGCACATGAGGCAGAGTTTGGGAAGGTGAGGGGTGGGGACAGCTCTAAACCCCCTCTCTCTTCCAGTTCCCAATGGCCCCACCCAACTGCGTGCACTGAACTTGACAGAGGGAAACACTGTGCTACACTGGAAACCCCTCAGGCTCCTGTGGACACATATGACATCCAGGTCACAGCCTCAGGGGGTGAGCAGGGCTGAGGCCTCTGGAGGGTACTTTCTCAGGGTGGTGAGGGCAGAGGGCAGGCTGGGCTCAGGCCAGGCAGGGCAGGGCAGGGGCAGATGCTGACGGCTCCCGCACTCCCAGCCCCGCCCCTGCAGGCCTCAGCCCCAGGCAGCGCTGTGGCCTACCCGCTGCATGGCCTGATGCTTCACACCAACTATACAGCAACTGTGCATGGCCTTCGGGGTCCCAACCTCACCTCTCCAGCCAGCATTGTCTTCACCACAGGTACTTCCTGAGAGGTGTGTGGGATGGGAGAGGGGCGGTGCTTGGAGCCCAGAGGGCCTCATCTCCATCTTCTCTTCCTGCTTCTCCTCCCAGGGTTAGAGGACCCCCTGGACTTGGAAGCCAATGAAGTGACCCCCCACACAGCCCTGCTTAGTTGCATTGAGCCCCAAGTCCCACCGTCTGGCTACCTGCTCACCTACAACACGTCTGCTGGACAGACCCAGGTGCCCCCACCGCTGCCCCACTGGCCAGCTGCCCTCCCTGGGTTCCATTCCAGGAGAGGCTGCCTCTGCCTCTGCCTCTCCTGCTGGGGTTCCATTTCCCTCTCCCCTGACCTACCCCTTCTCTGTCCCACAGATCCTGCTCCCAGGAGGGGCCACTTCTCACTGGCTCCTGGGCCTTTTTCTCTCCACCATCTACAAAGTGTGGCTCTGGGCCACATGGGGCGAGAGCCTCGCGCCGCCCATGTCCACTTCCTTCACCACAGGTACTTGGGTGCTGCGACCTGGGGCTGAGTGGGCAGCAGGGGTCCAGGGTTTGGAAGCAGGACTGGCCCTACTCTCTTCTCCTCAGCGGGGCTGCGCGTCCCCTTTCCCCGGGACTGTGGTGAGGAGATGCAGAACGGGCCCAGCACGTCGAGGACGACCACCATCTTCCTCAATGGCAACCGCGAGCAGCCCCTGAACGTGTTTTGTGACATGGAGACTGATGGTGCGGCTGGCTGGTGGGTGGCAGCCGGCAGCCCAGGGATCTGCGTGGGGCGGGGGCTGGGGTGCCAGGAGCTGTAGGCTGATGGTGCCCCACCTGCTTTCCAGGTGTTCCAGCGCCGCCTGGATGGACACACAGACTTCTGGAGGGACTGGCAGGACTACGCCCACGGCTTTGGAAACATCTCCAGCGAGTTCTGGCTGGGTCAGTGCCTCCCGGGGATTGGGGGCCTGAGAAGGGCTGCGGGCCCTGTGGACACCAGACCCTGATGAGAGCACACTCCCCACCTCAGGTAACGAGGCCCTGCACAGCCTGACCAAAGCTGGGGACTACTCCATGCGAGTGGACCTGCGGGCTGGGGACGAGGCGGTGTTCGCCCACTACGACTCCTTCCGGGTAGACTCAGCTGCTGGCTACTACCGCCTCCACCTGGAGGGCTACCACGGCACGGCAGGTGAGGGCTGGGCCTGGGGGTCGGGGGCAGGGGACGGGAGGCTCTCACTTATTCCCGCTCCCGCCAGGGGACTCCATGAGCTACCACAGCGGCAGCGTCTTCTCTGCCCGCGATCGAGACCCCAACAACTTGCTCATCTCCTGCGCCGTCTCCTACCGAGGGGCCTGGTGGTACCGGAACTGCCATTATGCCAACCTCAGTGGGCTCTATGGGAGCACAGTAGACCACCAGGTGAGGGGCCAGAGGCAGCCCAAGCTGGGGGTGGTCGGGGCTCCGCCGGCCTGGGTGTGAGACGCACTGTGACAGGACATGTTACTGAGCGCCTTGGTGCCTCAGGGCCCTCATGTGTGCAATAGGACAATACTGCCACCTCACCAAGGTGTCTTCAGGAAGAGACGATTTATTGGATGGAGAGGGCCAGCTCAGGATTAAGCCTCAGCCCTTCGCAGTTGAGGGTTAGGAAGGCAGCAGGGAGGGAAGGTTGATTGACTTCTGGAACTGTCTCCCCAAAGGGTCAGGGGTGGGAGCAGATGGGATGTTCTGCTGTGACTCCCCGCAACCTCCTTCCCAGGGAGTGAGCTGGTACCACTGGAAGGGCTTCGAGTTCTCCGTGCCCTTCATGGAAATGAAGCTGAGACCCAGAAGCTACCGGGCTCCCGCCTAGGGAGGCTGAGCCTCGGCTCGCCTCTCCCGCCCACGAATGACTGTGGAGCACTGAGGGAC
>CM066733.1:47115424-47489424 GCA_033961575.1 Aselliscus stoliczkanus
TTTACAATTCATTTATCCTGACCCCCTCATTTTAGAGTAATTATAGCTAGGAAGGTATTTTTGTTTGTTTGTTTTTACCAAAGAAATCTATTTTCTGTATTTGGCATTTAAATTAATGACATATACAAAATCACAAACTTAAAAAACAAGTTTCTCTAATTCTTTTTATTTCAAATGTTACTTAGAAAGGATGATTATGATACGTGGAATTTGTCTTCTATTTTATATGAAAGTACAACAAGCTGAGCAGGAAAAACACATTAAATGTACGCCACTTAAAAATATAGGGAGACTTCTGGTAAAATGGCGCAATAGACAGACGCTGTGCTAACTGCCTCCCAGGATCACACCAAAATTACAAGCAAATTATACAGCATTCAACCCTGGAGGTCCCCGGAACACTGGAGGAACAGAACCACTAAACGAAGAACTTTAAGAGGAGGCCCTGTCGGATCTGCTAGGACGGGTGGAGACGAGAGAAGGCGAACCCCGTGAGGGAAGCCCCAGCCGTGGGAAGCTTCTCCGGTTCGGGGAGAGACCCTCCGGCCGCACTCCACGCTCACCAGCCCAGAGTTCCTTTGCCGGGAAGAGGAGTTCTAAGATAGCTGGCAGTAAATTAGTGAGGACTCTCTTTGCTCAGCTCGGTGAGGCTAAGAGCAGCTGGAGAATCAGTGGGGCCAGCATACGGGCTTGCTCACTGGTGAGCACTTACCTGGTTCCTGGTGGAGGGAGTAGATGTGTGAGCCAGGCCCAGGAGCCTGCGGGGACGGACTGAACTGAGCACCTTTGGTGCAAAGGCTGGAGGTGTTTGGACTGTTGTTCCCGTGGTGTGGAGCCTGCACACGAGTGGTGTAGGGAGGGCGCCATTTTGTTGGGTTTGGGCCCTCCCACGGAGGATCAGGTCCGAGACCTCATTGGTCTAGTGAAATTGGCGCAGAAGTGTGGGTGTGCGTGCACGCGCATGCACCCTTGGATCCCCAGCCTCCACCTGGCTTATACTGCGTTGCCAGGGAAACACTGGGCAGGTGCACTCCGGCTCCAACAGGCTGCTCACTGAGACCCGGGAGTGCACGAGATGCCTCGGATCCCCACCCTCCGTCCGGCTTATACTGCGTTGCCAGGGAAACGCCTGGTGGGTGTGCTCCGGCTCCACCAGTCTGCTCATTGAGACCTGGGAGTGCGAGAGCCACCTCAGATCCCCACCCTCTGCATGGCTTGTGCTGTGTTGTCAGGGAAACGCCTAGTGGGAGTGAGCCGGCTCCAACAGGCTGCTCACTGAGACACGGAAGTGTGCAATCTGTCTTGGGTCCCTGCTCTCCGCACTGTGCTTGCAGAGTTGCCAGGCTGGTGATTGGTTGTCGGGCTGCTCGGCCTGATCTGTGAGCGGTGACTGGGACAGGCTGAGACTGGGAGTTTTCCTGGGAGTGTTGGGCTGTGAGCTGTGTGCCTGCGTGATCCAGCCAGGGCTCTCCTGGTGATCTATCTAATACATCAAAGCAATCCCAGAGCAACAGCCAGAACGGGGAAACAAAGAAACATGTAACAAGGAAAAGATCAGAAGAATCCTCTAGAAATGGAACTAAATGAAATAGAGGGATCCAACCTTTCAGAGACACAGTTTAGAACACTGATGATAAGAATGTTTAAGGAACTTAGCGAGGACATAAAGAAGGATAGGGAACAAATAAAAAACAACCTGTTAGAACTAAAAAATACAATAACTGAAATGAAGAACACACTCAAAAGAATCACCAGTAGAATAGATGAAGCAGAGGAGCGGATCAGCGATTTGAAAGATAAAATAGCAGAAATCACCCAGCTAGCACAGCAAAAACACCAAAGAATAAAAAAGAATGAACATAGTTTAAGAGCCCTATGGGACAAGGTGAAACACAACCACCTTCGAATCATAGGGATACCAGAGGAGAAGAGAAGAAGCAAGGGGTTGAAAATGTATTTGAAAAAATAATGACTGAAAACTTCCCTACCCTGGTGAAGGAAATCAACATACATGCCCAGGAAGTGCAGAGTGTTCTAAACAAGCTGAACCCAAACAGGTCCATACCAAGACACATCAGAGTTAAAATGGCAAAGGTTAAAGACAGAGACAGAATCCTAGAGGCTGCAAGAGAAAGACAGCAGGTTACATACAAAGGAACTCCTGTTAGACTAACAGCTGACTTGTCTGCAGAAACTCTGCAGGCCAGAAGGGAGTGGCAGGAGATATTCAAAGTGACACAAAATAACAGCCTACAACCAAGATTGCTCTACCCAGCACAGCTATCACTTAAAATTGAAGGAGAAATAAAGAGCTTCTCAGAAAAGAATAAGCTTAAGGAACTCATTACCACCAAGCCAGCACTGCAAGAAATGTTAAAAGGGCTTTTTTAAACAAAAGAAAGGAGTAAACAAGCTAACCCAAGGAGACCAGGAATACAAATAACAAAATGGCAATACATGCACCTATCGATAATCATTTTAAATGTGAATGGGCTAACTGCTCCAATCAAAAGACAGAGAGTGGCTGAGTGGATAAGAAAATAGGACACATGTATATGCTGTTTACAGATGGAATAGGATATTTCATGCAAATGGAAATGAGAAAAAAAAAGCTGGAGTACCAATACTTATTTTGGACAAAATAGACTTTAAAATGACTACAATAGAAGACAAAGAAGGGCACTATAACCCTAATAAACATCTATGCATCCAACATAGGAACTCCTAATTACATATAACAGATTTTGACAGACATAAATACAGAGATCAACAGTAACACTATCATAGTAGGGGACTTCAACACCATTGTCACCAATGGACAGACCCTTTAGACAGAAAATCAACACAGAAAGAGGGGCCTTAAAAGATACTTTAGACCAGCTGGACTTTGTTGATATTTTTAGAGCAATTCACCCTGAAAAAACAGAATATACATTCTTCTCAAGTACACATGGGACGTTTTCCAAGATAGACCATGTTACGCCACAAAACAAGTCTCTGTAAGAAGACTGAAGTCATATCAAGCAGATATAAAGGAAAAACTGATGGTTGCTGGCTGGGAGGGAGTGGGGAAGAAGGAGAGGGGGAAGGTTTTGGACAGTGTAGATGGGACTACAATCTTGCCGCAGGGATATGGGGGCAGTTTTGGGAATGTAATTGATAATGTTGTGAAAAGACTATTATGTTGCGTGAAATAAGTCAGTCGGAGAAGGACAGGTACCATGTGATCTCACTTGTGTGTGGAGTCTAAAGAGCTGAGTGAACGATCAAAGTAAACAGACTTGTAGATGTAGAGGGAAAACTGAGGGTTGCTAGTTGGGAGGGAGGTGGGGATGGGGGGGAAGGGGAAAGGATTAAACAGCATAAATAGGCAACTATAATATTGCCACAGGGATATGAAACACAGTTCAGGGAATATAATAATTTTGTAAAAATTTTGTGGTGTGTCAGATAGTCACATGTCTTGTTAGGGAGACCACTTCATGGATGGAGTAGAGGCTTGATCACTGCACTGTACACCTGAAGCTGATGTTGTATAGTATGGTATGCCAACTGTAACTGAATATGTGGATGGTCACAGGATGTGGAGTATACTGTGGAGGGGAGTCAGGGGAGTTGTGATAGATATGTATGATGTGGGGAGGGGAGTGGGGTGGCGAACTGGGGGAGGGAGGTTGTCACTTTGGGGGGTAAAGAGTATAACTATTGCATTGTGTTATACACCTGAAACTAATAAAAAAAAAAAAAGAGTAACTCTTATCATGAGATCTACCCTGTTAACAAATTTTAAATGTTCTTACCATAAAAAGGGGGTGGTACAAAGAAACTTTTCAAAGCAATTGATGTGTTTTATTACCTTGACTGTGGTTATAGTTTCACAGGTATATGCCTCTGTGCACACTCATCAAATTGTATAAATTAAATATGTTCAGTTTTTATATATCAAAAAAAGAAAAAAATACATATATATATAGTTTATGGGGCCGGCCGAGTGGCACAGTGGTTAAGCGCTGGTTTGGGAAGCCAGCGGCCCCGGTTCGAGTCCAACATATGAGGGCCAGTGACACTGCCTTCAAAAAAAAAAAGCTATGACCCTCTCACACATTTTGGGCTGGCCAAGTGGCGCGGTGGTTAATCGCTGGCTTGGGAAGCCAGCGGCCCTGGTTCATGTCCCACATGTGAGGGCCAGTGACACTGCCCTCAAAAAAAAAAACCAAAAAAAACATATATATATATATATATATATATATATATATATATATATATATATATATATATATATATGGTTTATTGTTGACTTGCACTTCAAAGTTGAATGTCGTGGGTAACAACAGCAGGATAATACTCCTGACCCAACAACTTGAAATGTAAATAAATTGAAAACAAACCATATCTTTAAAGAAGTCAGAAAGCTGAAGAAGAAATATAAACTTGAACTACAGGAGCTGATTCACTGGCCATACGCACACGCACATCCACACACGCGCGTGCACACGCGCACACACACACACTCAGAAATTTGCTAAGGCCAGGGCCATGGCCAAGCACAGGGACATTACTGGTGGAAAGAGTAAAACCACAGAACATTTCACAGGTGAATCTGGGCAATAAATTAGAAACTGGGGGCTCGCAAACTCAGGCTTATATTTTCCAGTAGGACATCTACTGAGTGCAGAGCTGTGCAGGAGGCTGGCAGAGGGAGAGGGGAGGAGGACAGAACAAATTTTCTGAAATTTTGAAGTGCTTGGAGAAAAAAAAAATCTTCCTAGAAGGAAGAGGCTTTCAGCAAATACACATTTACTAGCTTTTGAAACATGTTTTCCAACATATCAGTATTTTAAACCTGTAGGAATACGAGTATTTACACTTTCATGACTTTAAATGTCAGATTGGGTGGGCAGGAATAAAATACTGAACAGAGCTATACATATTCCCAGCAATAATCCTCTGAAATTATAGTAAAAATATTAAAGACCTGTTGCAATATTAAAAAGTAAAAAGAAGGGCCGGCCGGCAGAGTGGCGCGGTGGTTAAGTGCTGGCTTAGGAAGCCAGCGGCCCCGGTTCGGATCCCACATATGAGGGCCAGTGACACTGCCCTCAAAAAAAAAAAAAAAAGTACAATGAAAATTTCTTTTTCATAAAAATTTTTCCTCTAAATAACCATTATCAGTAAAACTTGAAAGCGCTGAATATACTATGGGTGGATGATTTGGCATTCTCTGAGAATGAGATTACAGCCACAGCAGAAAACCTGAGGAGCAAATGGTGAATTCATTTTTGCGTATGCTGAATCTGAGGTACAAGTAAGATGACTAAGGGGAGATGTTCTTGAGGTGGTTATATATATCTATCAAAAGCTCAGGAGTTGGGCCTGCCGAGTGGCGCATTGGTTGAGCGCTGGTTTTGGGATGCCAGCGGCCCCGGTTTGGATCCCACATGAGGGCCAGTGACACTGCCCTCTACAGCTAACAACAGCTCCACCTGGAGCTGGGCTGTGCGAGCCCCAGTGATGGTGTGGGCTGCAGCCCCTGCTGCAGTGGGCTGCCATAGGCTACAGTGAGTGGCCCGCAGCCAGCGTGAGTGGCTGGCAGCCAAGCGTGAGCTGCCAATAGCCGCGGTGAGCAACATCCAGAGGCCGGCAACCGATCTGCTTCATCCGGGAAGAGCGCAATGACGATACCAACAGTGAAGCAACATCCTCCGCAACTAAACTGAAGAACAAAAAGACAGCAACTTGTCTGTTCCCCTTCCCCGATTCCCCAATGCTGTTCCCCTCCGCCAATTCCCCAATAAAATCTTAAAAAAAAAAAAAAAGCTCAGGAGCAATGCTTAAAATACGTTTATATGGGTGATTACTAAAGTCATATGACTAGGTAAAATTAACAGTAGAAATCATACAGGATGAGAAAAGCAAAGCACAAGCCTGAAAGCCTAGGTAAGAGAAATTGGACTGTGGGGAGTAGGTTGAGGACTGGGCTTAAGAAAAAGACCCCATGAGCGGCCCATGGAGATCCACAGAAGCTAAAAAGAGCACTATTTCATGTAAACCTAACAAGACAAGAGTGTCATAGTGACCATATATGTCAGTACTGTGGAAGGTCAAGTTAGTTCAAGGCTTAAAAAGGTGCAAGCAGAGAACGAGGGACCTGGCTGAGGCACTTTCAGCTGACTGATGGGGTTTGACAAACGAAGGCATATTAGCTAAGTGAAGAGGCTGAGTGTAGACCACGCTTTCAAAGAAACATGGGCATAAAGGGAAGAAAGATATGGCAGAATCTATAAGGAATGAAAAAAGGATTTTAGTCTGTTTATTTTGAATTGTTTTGCTTTTAAATGATAGATAGTAAAACATAAGCTTATGTAGAAAGGAGAACAGAGAATAGAGACAGGAGTCATAGATGAGAAGAAACTACCTGAAGTGATTATGCCTGGGAAAGAAATGAGGTGATATTTTACCCAATACTGAAGACAGCATAAAAGAGCTCATGGTGGAAAAGATCTTCAAGGCGGAAGAACATCACCATCATTCAGTGTTAAACTACTCA
The DNA here is from genome assembly GCA_033961575.1 of Aselliscus stoliczkanus. Taxonomy (NCBI): domain Eukaryota; kingdom Metazoa; phylum Chordata; class Mammalia; order Chiroptera; family Hipposideridae; genus Aselliscus; species Aselliscus stoliczkanus. The sequence continues at coordinate 47,121,972 of CM066733.1, forward strand.
CTTGGGCTGCTGTTATGAGTTGACTAAGTTAATCTACATAAGGTTTGATCCAGTACAGAGTGAATGACTCTGGAGGCCAAGACCTGAAAAAACTGGGAGAAACATGAGGACAGAGGGAACAGTAGGCCTTGAACAAGAGGGACATCTCTGTGTGCCCGGGATGATGAGAAAGCATGAGAGACTGCGAATTGCTTGTATACGTAAATCATAGAAATTGTCCCAGTTGCATTTTTGCCTCTCAGTTAATTATGGTCTTGGTTTGTCACCATCGGCCTTTTTGTGAGAGGAGCTCACATACTGCCATGTCCCATGAACTTTGTGTCTAATTTATTACAACCCCAGACTGAGCCCGAGTCATCCCCCTATTGATCCAGTTACTACCAACCTCCAGAGCCAATCTTACATATCTCTGTGCAGAAATAATCTTTCAGCATATCTGGAGGGATCCAGATATTTGCTCTTCAGACTCTGAAAGCTCCTCTGATCTGTATGGACATTTGTTAGGTCCTTTTCCAATCTCCTTTTCTCTAACTGCGCTTGTGTGCCATTTTTGCTATGGTTTTATCTCAGAAATGTCCCAATATTTTATCTTTCTTTTTATAAACCCTAAAAGATTTTCTGAGTTTTCAACCCTAAAACACACAAAAAGTGTCTACATCAAATTATTCTCCCAGCAATAAAACTATTATCTCCACTTACTCAACCCCGTGGACTAAGTAACAAAGGTTAACTAATTTATACCCAGATATCTTTTCTAAGTCATTGGTTGCAGCAAATTTATTGCTGTGATCATTCTTTTCCAGACAATAAAAACGTGCATGACTTTTTCACGTTATCTAAAGCAATACATTCAAAGACCAACGATATACCAAGAAGAGAGGAAAGAGAATGAGAGAGAGACAGGCTCCTTGTTCCACTCAGCAGAGAATTCATGGAGAGCAAATGGAGATGGAAAAATTAACAGACTTTGGGAGAAAAAGATGTATGCATTATTCTATATGAATTACTTTGAAAATATAGGTAACAATGGGGTGATAAAAGCAATAAATGTAAAGGAACATGAAATGTATTCATTCAACTGCTCATTTGTTCTAAATGCATTTCATTAGGTTTTTACCCTGTTTCACATTGTGTAAGCAGTATAAGCTAACACATTTAAAACAAGCTTGTTCTCCAGGAGATTCTTCTCTGAGAATTAGAAGGAATAAATTATTGCCTCTTGGTTTCATATGTGATTTAATTCTATTGTTGGAAATCCATTTTTTTTTTTTTTTAAAGATTTTATTGGGGAATTGGTGGAGGGGAACAGCGTTGGGGAATCGGGGAAGGGGAACAGACAAGTTGCCGTCTTCTTGTTCTTCAGTTTAGTTGCGGAGGATGTTGCTTCACTGTTGGTATCATCATTGCGCTCTTCCTGGATGAGGCAGATCGGTCGCTGGCCTCTGGATGTCGCTCATCGCGGCTATTGGCAGCTCACGCTTGGCTGCCAGCCGCTCACGCTGGCTGCGGGCCATTCACTGCAGCCTATGGCAGCCCACACCATCACCGGGCTCGCACAGCCCAGCTCCAGGTGGAGCTGTTGTTAGCTGTAGAGGGCAGTGTCACTGGCCCTCATGTGGGATCCGAACCGGGGCCGCTGGCATCCCAAAACCAGCGCTTAACCGATGCGCCACTCGGCCGGCCCTGGAAATCCATTTTGAAAGAAGACTCTGTACCTGGAGAACTCAGGCGATGGCATTTCCCCATCTGCCCCAGTGAGAGGTGTGATGGATCGACTAAGGTTCTGGCAACAAGTTCCACCATGGAGTCCACACTTAAGGCAACATAAGTGTAAACTCTAAAGTATGAAAAGAAATATAAAACTTGGCAGAAGTGCCAAAAACTAAAATTCAAGGAAAGTTACACAGAGAATTGATATATGAGTGAGACACAGTCTTAAATTGGGGAAGCAGAAGGAGTTGTCTTTACCAAGCAAGGTCAGGGTTTACAGTGAAGGAACTCTAGAAATGCCATTATCATTACTAATTATTGTTTGGCCTCCATAAAGGTTCATGTTAGAGAAACCAACCCCCACTGCTCCAGTCAGCAGGGGCCAAAGTCTCTCACTTGAGCGGCTCAGGATTATAGCAGGTTTACTTGGTACAAATCCCTCATACTTTTAATGGACTTTGTGTAACAGGACATGGGTGTTACTTTTTGGCTTAGTTTTCTTCTTATTCAAGTTTGTTTCTTTTGTTGTTGTTTTTTTGTTTGTTTTTTTGCATTAGCCATGGAGTTGTCAGTTTGACCAGTAGTAAGAAAGAGAGTTATTAGCAATTATTTGGCTCACAGGCTCAGGGAGATATGGAGAACAGCCCCTGGGTGTCCTGATTGCAGCTGCAGGCTATACTTTCCTCTAATCCCTGAAATTCTCCAAAGCAGGGACATTTTGGAGGAGCTTCCCCTTCTGATGTCCCGTGTGGATACAAGACCATTAAATTCTGTCCTTAATCCTGTCCATTAACGTAAAAAAGCAGCCTCCAAACACTACAGCTCTGTATTTTTCACCTGCAGAGCATCTATACCCACATTTTCTTAAGTCTGGGTGATGGGAGGACTGGGTGGGTTCGGTAACTGTTCTCACTGTCATCCAAACCTCCAACTGGAGAGCGAGGACCATGTAGGGTATTCTAAGACATAGAACAAAGTTCTCTAAGACCAAGGAAGCATATGATGCAGACATTAGTGAGAGGGTTGGGGGCCATGAAGGCCAGCTGGGGCCTCAATCAAGGGTCAAGTCCAAAAAATTAAGAGATCTCTAGTAAACTCAGGTCATGATCCCTAGAATTTAGTTTATGTCCTAAGAGATTAAATGGGGTGTAAATGATCTGACAACAAATGAAAGGTGGGTAGTTCCTGAATTCTTGCCTAGAGCAACATTAGAAGTTCTTTAGTTTTATGGGCATTTAATGCATGGTAGTATCCTGGAGAATGCAAACTCTCAATGATTGTAAATATCTGCTTTAGTTTTTTTGCATGGACAGCTAGCTATAAACATTCATGGACAGCTAGCTATAAACAAAGATGTAAAAGTAAACATCAGCTACTCTCAATATTCTGGGTATTTTCTATAAACTATACAATGAATAAGTCTAGACTGCAAAAAATTATAGAGATAGCTTATACACACATTCCTTACTCTGAACAAGATAAATACATAAATCTGTGAAGTAGGTATAAGATTGTTTCATTTAAATCTCTACTATATGCTATCATCTTGTAAACGTTAGTAAAAGCAATAGAAACAGGAAGAAGGGCAGCCCTTCTTCAGAGGGTGTGTGTGTGTGTGTGTGTGTGTGTGTTTTCATATGAGCACTAAATAATATCTGGACTAAATACTTGGCTCTATGGTCATGTGAGGGCTTTATTACTATCACATGAATGAAGGTGAGTAATGTGCAGTCTAGAGTCCCTTTTCCTGCTGTCCCATATTGTGCTATGCTCACATCCCTACTGGTTAAAGAGCATTGGAGGAAGACAGCAGCGGTCTGACTGAAGTTTCTAGGTGATGTGCTTCAGTTTCAGAAGAGGCTTAAGAAGAGAAGAAATATGTCCAATATACCCTTAGAAATTGATATTTTTCTGATGATGGTTAAGCCAGGTTGTTTTGGGCCGGTTGAGTGGCTCTTGGTTAGGAGCTGGCTTAGGAAGCGAGCTCTGAGCAGCGGGGCCCCGTTTCGGATCTCACATATAAGGGCCAGTGACACTGCCCTCTGTAGCTAAGGTGGTGAACAACAGCTCCACCTGGAACTGGGATGCTCTGAGTTGCCGGTGATGGTGTGGGCTGCAGCCCCTGCTGCAGTGGGCTGCCATAGGCTACAGTGAGTGGCCAGCAGCCAGCGTGAGCTGCCAAAAGCCATCATGAGCAGCCATCCAGAGGCCAGTGACTGATCTGCCTCACCCGGCAAGAACACAATGATAATGCCAACACGGGCCAGTGAAGTAACATCCTCCACAACTAGACCGAAGAACAAAAGGACAGCAACTTGTCTGTTCCCCTCCCCGAATTCCCCAATAAAATCTTTTTTAAAAAAAAAAAAGAAATATTTTTATCATGGGGATGAAGAGCAGTGTTGGTGTGTGTGTGTGTGTGTGTGTGTGTGTGTGTGTGTGCGTGTTTATGAAGAACCTGAAAATGGTCAATAGAGAAAACAAAGAATCTAGGGAAAAAAGGGCCTAAATTTAGTGTCTGACCCTCATAATTTGTCTATTATTGTTCTACTTTATTTCTTTCCTTAAAAAACCTTAAGGATTCTTCTAGAAAAGCTATCATCCTATCCAATTTTAAATACGAGGTTTTCATCTTAGTCTCTTTGGTCCTGAGACCTCACCTGGTTCTATCATTATTGGTTCTGGATCCCTTCCATGGTCCTTATATTATCCCTACATCCCTCAATTCTCCTTCCATCACTGCTTGTCCATCAAGGACATTTATTTTCTGTTGGATGAGAACACTCTGGGTCTCTTTTTTCCCTGCACCCTCTCCTTGAATTCAATCACTCACCCAAAAAGAATGCAAAAATTCATTCAGGCAAATCTTGTAAAGATCTGGAATCTTCCCTGTTTCTTCGAGCTTCCCATACCTCCTTCAGGAAGAAGGATGGTGATGAGAGCAAGCTTGTAATCAGGCAGAGCTTTACTCCCCTGGACTGATGCTGCCAGGTGAGGTTACCTCTCTCAGAGCCCATATCTGACCCAGGAGAGAAGCTCCTCCCCACCCCAATCTTGTCCTCAATTCCCCACCATGCACCAAGCCCAGACAGCAATATTCCCCTTGTCTCCCAGGAAGTGATGATCAGTTTCCTTATGAAAACTGATCTGGGTCATAATTCTTCTGTTTGTTTGCAGAAAAGGAGTAAAGAAAAATGCTGTTCCAATCTACATAGGGATCAATAAAAAATGTCTCTGGGATTCCATTTTTTATACTTTACATCATAATGACTAATTTACACAGGATCAAGTCAGCTGTACTTCTAATCATGGTGCTTTGTTTTATCAAGTCACTTTTGAGAAGCCCAGAGAAAACAGTAAGTTTAAAAATGAGTGAAGTTGTAGATCTGGGTATTTTTGCCATTGAACTTCTGAATAGAGCCAAGAAGATTTTAGACAGGGATTTAGTGTGTCTATGAAGAAAGTAATTTCCACAGAAGGGATCTTATAATCTCACGCTATCATCCTATTGTTTACTGGTGACACACCTGTATTAACCCTGGGAATCAATGTTTGTAAGGACATGAGGTTATAGTTTGCAGAATCTGCGGGGCCCACAAACTCTGGGTCAGTAAAAATGTTTAATAAATGGAAGATATTTAGGCTGTGGAAAAGTAACCTTTGCAAAATGTGGAGGTTGTTTTATTTGCAAATATATAATGGACTATCAATTTTGATGAGATGTTCAATTGAGTGGATTAATTAGGTAGAATTAGAACTAATCTATATATATTTTATTATTATTATTATTTTTTAGCTGAGCCATCCTGCCACTTGTTGGCAGCTCAGCGGCTGCTCAGCTCCCTATATATATTTTAAACAGTTCAAATATGAAAGACCTTTCTTATGATTGTGATTATGATTAATGATTATGCCTAAAATATATGCATCCAAAAAAGGAAGAATGTTTTCTCATTTACTGGGGACCTACTGGTACATGAATGTGGAAGAAGTTACTGAGGAGATACCAGGATCAGACAAATGGTGGGAATCAGAGCTTTAGGAATAATTATTTCCTGCCCCTGTCACTGCCAAGGGTAATACTTCTTGGAATAAATGCATATTTTGAAGGAAATAAGGAAATGCATATTTCCATTCCATTACCTTCCTTCAGTTCCCTGCGTTCAGAAATTGGTATCATCCTGTCCTCACTTAGTCTCCTAACTGACAGCAGCTGTCCTCTTTCCTTCAGGGACCACCGCATGAAGCTATCTTGTTCCTGCTTCTAGGCATACACAAAGTAAAATAATTCAGTTTTAAAAGTTCCCAAGAGCGCCAGCCGAGTGGCGCGGTGGTTAAGCGATGGCTTGGGAAACCAGCAGCCCTGGTTCGGGTCCCACATATGAGGGCCAGTGACACTGCCCTCAAAAAAAAATAAAAATAAAAAAAATAAAAGTTCCCAAGAATGAATGAAGTATCTCATTCCATTCTTTTTTAAAGGTATCTTTGGTTCTCAATTCATGTAGAGATCACAAGGGCTCACCCATGCTGAGCTGGAATGTTCTGATTTAAAAAGAAAATGACAGAAATTTTACAAAATACAGAGAAATACTAAGGGACATCCTTAGTTCTATCTCCCAAAATTAAAATAGTTAACAGTTATGTACATTACTTTTTAAATTGCATTACTTCTATAAAAAAAAAAACTAGAAAATTACAAATAAAATTAAAGATGTTATTTTACACTGCTCTATTACTGAGTTATTTCATCCCTCTTATAAATTAATGAGTATTGAGAATTTGATATAGGAATGATGTCAGAAGCATGATGGAATAAGGGGTCCCCTTGATCTCTCCCCTTTGAAGTTACACTCAACTAATCCAACAAAGGATTCCCTGTGCAACACATAAACACATCTAAGAGATCAATGCAACAAAACATCTAAAGGTGAACAAATAGGGGTGACCAGGGGATGAAGGGAGAGAAGAGCAGAGATGGGTGTCACGGACACAGCCCAGAGCATGGGTCTTGGGAGAGGGGAGGATTCAGGCTGCAAGTGCATTCCTTGTGGCCCCAAGCATTCCTGCCTGAATGATCAGCATATAATACAGCTGAACCCAGAAATCAGGGGCAGAGACTGAATATAGAAGTACAATAACTGTGTTTAGTAGCCACCATTGCCAGACAGAAAACAAAGCCACAGAGTCTGGCTGCATCCCCCCAGAGCGCTCCTCCCTGCACCCTTCCAGAGCTAGCTAGCAGTGGGTTCCAGAATAAACTATAACAGTGAGTGTTGGGTTACAAAGCAGAATATTTACAGCCCTGAGAACTGGAAAGACAGTTGCTGAATGGCAAATGCACACTGCAACTATCGAAGTGACAAGGGAGGAGATACAGAGGCGAGGCAGCTGAGGTCTGGCAGTCTCCATTACTAGGAGGAGAACAAAGCCATAAACACACTGGCTTCTCCCAGCCTACACCTACTCTTCATGGATGATCCCAGCGAGGGCACCTGTGGCACCTCAGGCAGCACAGCTCTGCATCTGGCTGCAGGGGCAGCACTGGGATTTCAGGGGTTTGGAACCCCATTGCCCACCACATTCTCCCACAGGGATGGTGCCATGCAGCTGAGGTGATATGATCACCGCGGAGACACCCACCTCCCCAGGGAATACTAGAATTTTTTTTATAGCCCAGCAGATTTTCAAGAAGTAGAAGCAGTACAAGAGAAAATAAAACATCTGTACTCCCAAGCCACCTACTATTGGGTTGTTGGAAAAGTCATGACGCATTTCAGCAACGAAAACCATAAAAAAAAATACATCATGATTTTTCCGACAACCCAATAGAAAACAACAAACACCTCTTCGTATCAACCTGTTGTAGAATTCATTTCTATAGATGCCCAGGAAGACAAATAATCCATCAATATCCAAGAAAACATGGAAATATATCACTTAAATGACAGAGAATTCAAGATTACAGTTCTGAAAAACCAATATGCAAGAAAACTCACTTTAGGCAGTTCAATGAATTCAGAAATAAAATCAACAAACTAAATGAATACTTTACTGACGAGATTGAAATTTTAAAAAAGAACCAAATAGAAATTCTGGAGCTGAAGAACTCAGCAAAAGAGATGAAGAATGAAATAGTGAGTTTAGGATATAGAGCTAACCAGATGGAGAAAATAATTAGTAATATTGAAGATAGAGATCTGGATATGACACAGACAGAAGAAGAGAGAGACTTGAAAGTAAAAAAAAAAAAAAAAAAAAAAAAGAATTCTACAAGAACTATCTACTGCATTACTGCATCAGAAAGGGCAATGTAGGAATAATGGATATACCAGAAGGCAAAGAGATGGAGAAGGGAACAGAGATCCCATTCAAACAAATAGACAACAAGAACTTCCCAAACCTATGGAAAGAACTAGATCTTCAAATCCAAGAAGCAAACAGAACATCTAATTATCTCAATACAATAAGGCTTTCTCCATGGCACATTAAACTGTCAAAAATTAACGACAAAGAAAGGATTCTCAAGGCAGCCATGGAAAAGATAATGGTAACTTATGAAAAAAGCCCATTAAATTTTCATCAGAGTTTTCAGCAGAAACTCTACAAGCTAAGAGAAAGCAGAATCAAATATTCAAAATATTGAAGGAGAGAAATTACCAACCAAGAATAATATACCCAGCAAAAGTTATTTTTTAGATATGAGGGAGAAATAAAGAACTTTCCAGATATACAGAAGCTGAGGAAATTTTCCACCACAAGAAGTGCATTAGAGGAAATAATGAAGGGAGTTATTCTACCTGAAACAGCTAGACAAAAGATACAAAACTATAAGCAACATAACTAACAGATAGACAAAAGCAGGAAATTGCAACCCTTATTCAGAATAGGATACTATACACTTAAATATAACATAAAGGTTAAAAAAGATAAAAACGTAAAAAAGAAAAATAGAAAGAGGCAATAGCTACTGCAACTCAGAAATGAACAAACAGCATAAATAGGAATAATCTGTGACAACAAAAACAGAAAAGGGGAGGAAATAAAGGTCTGAATTTGCAAAGGGGAATGGAGATAAGAAGCATGATGAAGAAAAAAGACTACTGTATAAATGAAACTGTCTTTTATATAAACTTAATAGTAAGCACTCAAAAAAAAAATCCAGAACTGAGACACAAAATATAAAAAAAGAGGAAAACATAATAGACTACCACCAAACTAAAATAACAGACAGAAGGGCCAGTCGAGTGGCTCAGTTGGTTAAGGGTTGGCTTAGAGCGTCAGCTCTGAGCAACAGGGCTGCCTGTTCAATTCCCACATGGGCCAGTGAGCTACGCCCGAGCTGAGCTGCCAACAGGTGGCTGGATGGCTCAGGTGGTGAGAGCACATGCTCTAAACAACAAGATATCCAGTTTGACTCCCACATGGCATAGTGGGCTATGCCCACCCGCAACTATGATTGAACACGGTATCTTGAGCTGAGCAGCCAAGAGCTGCCAATGGGTGCACCCTCCACCACTAAGATTGAAGGACACAACTTAGCTGTTCCCCTTCCCCAATTCCCCAATAAAATCTTTTAAAATAAATAAATAAAAATAAAATAACAGAGAAAAATAAGAGCAAAGAAACAAAGGAGACACCAAGCAACCAGAAAACAAAAGATAAAATGGCTGCAGGAAATCCTCATATATCAATAATCACCCTAAACGTAAATGAGCTGAACTCACCAATAAAAAGGTAGCAAGTGGATTTAAAAAGTAGATACTTCTGGTAAAATGGCAGAATAGACAGACGCTGTGCTAACTACCTCCCAGGATCACACCAAAATTACAAACAAATTATACAGCATTCAACCCCGGAGGTCCCTGGAACACTAGATGAACAGAACCACTGAATGAAGAACTGAAAGAGGAGGCCATGTCGGGTCTGGTAGGACGGGCAGAGACGAGAGAGGGCGAGCCCCGTGAGGGAAGCCCCAGCTGTGGGGAGGCTTCTCCTGTTGGGGGAGAGACCCTCCGGCCGTACACCAAGCTCACCAGCCCAGAGTTCCTTTGCCGGGAAGAGGAGTTCTAAGATAGCTGGCAGTAAATTAGTGAGGACTCTCTTTGCTCAGTTCGGTGAGGCTAAGAGCGGCTGGAGAATCAGTGGGGCCAGCACACGGGCTTGCTCACTGGTGAGCACTTACCTGGTTCCTGGTGGAGGGAGTAGCTGTGTGAGCCGGGCACAGGAGCCTGCCGGGACGGACTGAACTGAGCACCTTTGGTGCAAAGGCTGGAGGTTTTTGGACTGTTGTTCCCCTGGTGTGGAGCCTGCACGCGAGTGGTGTAAGGAGGGGACCATTTTGTCGGGGTTGGGCCCTCCCACAGAGGGACAGGTCTGGTACCTCATTGGTCTGGTGGAATTGGCACAGAAGTGTGTGTGTGAGTGTGTGTGCGCGCGTGCGAGCGTGCGCACGCATGCAGCCTTGGATCCCACCCTCTGCCCGGCTTATACTGCGTTGCCAGGGAAAGGCAGGGCGGGTGCCCTCCGGCTCCAACAGGCTGCTCACTGAGACCCGTGAGTGCTCCAGCCGGCTTGGATCCTCACCCTCCCCCCGGCTTGTGCTGCGTTGCCAGGGGAAAGCCTGGTGGGTGCGCTCTGGCTCCAACAGGCTGCTCACTGAGACGCGGGAGTGCGCAAGCCGCCTCGGTCCCTGCTCTCCGCACTGCGCTTGCAGAGTTGCCAGGCTGGTGACTGGTTGTCGGGCTGCTTGGCCTGATCTGTGAGTGGCTGATTGGGACAGGCTGAGACTGGGAGTTTTCCTGGGAGTGTTGGGCCGTGAGCTGTGTGCCTGCATGATCCAGCCAGGGCTCTCCTAGTGATCTATCTAATACATCAAAGCAATCCCAGAGCAATAGCCAGAATAAGGAAACAAAGAAACATGTCACAAGTAAAAGATCAGAAGAAACCTCTAGAAATGGAACTAAATGAAACAGAAGGATCCAACCTTTCAGAGACAGAGTTGTTTAGAACACTGATGATAAGAATGTTTAATAAACTTAGTGAGGACATAAGGAAGGATAGAGAAATCATAAAAAACAACCAGTTAGAACTAAAGAATACAATAACTGAAATGAAGAACACACTCAAAGGAATCACCAGTAGAGTAGATGAAGCAGAGGAGTGGATCAACGATTTGGAAAACAAAATAGCAGAAATCACCCAGTTGGCACAACAAAAAGACCAAAGAATAAAAAACAATGAAAATAGTTTAAGAGCCCTATGGGACAAGGTGAAACACAACCATCTTCGAATCATAGGAATACCAGAAGGAGAAGAGAAGAAGCAAGGGGTCGAAAATGTATTTGGAAAAATAATGACTGAAAACTTCCCTACCCTGGTGAAGGAAATCAACATACATGCCCAGGAAGTGCAGAGGGTTCCAAACAAGCTGAACCCAAACAGGTCCACATCAAGACACATCATAGTTAAAATGGCAAAGGTTAAAGACAGAGACAGAATCCTAGACGCTGCAAGAGAAAGACAGCAGGTTATATAAAAAGGAACTCCTGTTAGACTAACAGCTGACTTGTCTACAGAAACTCTGCAGGCCAGAAGGGAGTGGCAGGAGATAGTCAAAGTGATAGTCAAAGTGACACAAAATAAAGGCCTACAACCAAGATTGCTCTACCCAGCACGGCTATCACTTAAAATTGAAGGAGAAATAAAGAGCTTCTCAGAAAAGAATAAGCTTAAGGAATTCATTACCACCAAGCCAGCATTGCAAGAAATGTTAAAAGGGCTTTTTTAAACAAAAGAAAGGGGTAAACAAGCTAACCCAGGAAGACCAGGAATACCAATAACAAAATGGCAATACATATGCACCTATCAATAATCATTTTAAATGTGTATGGGCTAATGTTCCAATCAAAAGACAGAGAGTGGGGCCGGCCGAGTGGCGCATTGGTTAAGCGCTGGTTTTGGGATGCCAGTGGCCCCGGTTCGGATCCCACATGAGGGCCAGTGACACTGCCCTCTACAGCTAACATCAGCTCCACCTGGAGCTGGGCTGTGCGAGCCCCGGTGATGGTGTGGGCTGCAGCCCCTGCTGCAGTGGGCTGCCATAGGCTACAGTGAGTGGCCCGCAGCCAGCGTGAGCGGCTGGCAGCCAGCGTGAGCTGCCAATAGCCGCAGTGAGCGACATCCAGAGGCCAGCGACTGATCTGCCTCATCTGGGAAGAGCGCAATGACGATACCAACAGTGAAGCAACATCCTCCGCAACTAAACTGAAGAACAAAAAGACAGCAACTTGTCTGTTCCTCTTCCCCGATTCCCCAACGCTGTTCCCCTCTGCCAATTCCCCAATAAAATCTTTAAAAAAAAACAAAAACAAAAACAAAAAAAACCAAAGACAGAGAGTGGCTGAGTGGATAAGAAAATAGGACACATTTATATGCTGTTTACAGATGGAATAAGATATTTCATGCAAATGGAAATGAGGAAAAAAAAGCTGGAGTACCAATACTTAATTTGGACAAAATAGACTTTAAAATGACAACAATAAAAGACAAAGAAGGGCACTATAACCCTAATAAACATCTATGCACCTAACATAGGAACTCCTAATTACATATAACAGATTTTGACAGACGTAAAGACAGAGATCAACAGTAACACTCTCGTAGTAGGGGATTTCAACACCCCGTTGTCACCAATGGACTGACCCTTTAGACAGAAAATCAACACAGAAAGAGGGGCCTTAAATGACACTTTAGACCAGCTGGACTTTGTTGATATTTTTAGAGCATTTCACCCTGAAAAAACAGAATATACATTCTTCTCAAGTACACATGGGACATTTTCCAAGATAGACCACATTAGGCCACAAAACAAGTCTCAGTAAATTTAAGAAGGATGAAGTCATATCAAGCAAATATAAAGGAAAAACTGGTGGTTGCTGGCTGGGAGGGAGTGGGGATGAGGGAGAGGGGGAAGGTTTTGGACAGCGTAGGTGGGTGACTACAATGTTGCCGCAGGGATATGGGGGCAGTTCTGGGAATGTAATTGATAATGTTGTAAAGAGACTATTAGGTTAAGTGAAATAAGTCAGTCGGAGAAAGACAAGTACCATATGATCTCACTTAAATGTGCAATCTGAAAAACTGAATGAACGATCAAAGTAAACAGACTCATAGATATAGAGGAAAAACTGAGGGTTGCTAGTTGGGAAGGGGGTGGGGATAAGGGGGAAGGGAAGGGATTAGACAGCTTAAATACACAACTACAATATTGCCACAGGGATATGAAACACAGTTCGGGGAATATAATAATGTTGTAAAAATTTTGTGGCGTGTCAGATAGTCACATGTCTTGTTAGGGAGACCACTTCATGGATGGAGTAGAGGCTTGATCACTGCACTGTACACCTGAAGCTGATGTTGTATAATATTGTATGCCAACTGTAACTGAATAGATAGATAGTCACGGGATGTGGAGTAGACTGTGGAAGGGAGTCAAAGAAATTGTAGAGCATATGTATGATATGGGGGGAGGAGTGGGGTGGTGAACTGGGGAGGGGGGTTGTCACTTTGGGGGGTAAAGAGTATAACTATTGCATTGTGTTGTATACCTGAAACTAATTTTAAAAAATAATAATAAATAATAGAATGGAAAAAAAAAACAACTAAGCCGAACCATATGCTGCCTTCAAAGGACACATTTCAGCTACAAGGACAAATATAGACAAAGTGAAAGCGTGGAAAACGATACTCCAAACAAATGGCATCCAGAGAAAAGTGGGTGTAGCCACACTTACATCTGATAAAATAGACTTCAAGATAAAAACGGTAACAAGAGACAAAGATGGACATTTGATAATGATAAAGGGGACAATACATCAAGAAGACATAACACTTATCAAAGTATATGCCCCCAAACAGGGAGCACCAAAATATATAAAGCAACTAAAAACAGAACAAAATAGAGAAACCGAGAAAAACACTATTGTAGTAGGGGACCTAAATACCCCATTGACAGCTATTGATAGATCATCCAAATGGAAAATCAATCAGGAAATATTGGCCTTAAATGACACATTAGACCAAATGAGCATAATCGGCATTTACAGAGCATTCCATCCCAGAACACCAGATTATACATTCTACTGAAGTGCACAAGGAACATTCTCAAGGATAGTCCATATGTTGGAACACAAAACTAGCCTCAGCAAACTTAAAGACTGAAATCATACCAAGCATATTCTCTGACTACAATGCTTTGAAATTAGAGATCAACTGCAAAAAGAAGGTGGGAAAACCCACAAATATGTGGAGATTAAACAACATGCTATTAAAGAACAACTGGGTCAAAGAAGAAATAAAAGGAGAGAACAAAAGATTCATAGAAACAAATAAAAATAAAAATACAACATGCCAAAACTTTTGGGATGCAGCAAAAGCAGTAATAAGGCCTAGCTCAATAAACAAGAAAAATCCCAAATAAACAACCTAACATTACGTATAAAAGAACTAGAAAAAAGAAGAACAAATGAAGCCCAAAGTCAGCAGAAAGGAAAAAAATAATAAAAATTAAAGCAGAATAAAATGAAAGAGAGAACAAAGAAACAATGGAAAAAGTTAATGCAAAAAAGACCTGGTTCTTTGAAAAGATAATAAAATAAACAGGGGCCGGCAGAGTGGCATGTTGGTTAAGAGCTGGCTTGGGATGTTAGCCCAGGTTCAGATCCCACATATGAGGGCCAGTGACACTGCCCTCTACAGCTAAGATGGTGAACCTGGAGCTGGGCTGCTCTGAATCCCCAGGACTGCATAGCTGCAGCCCCTGCTGCAGTGGGCTGCCATAGGCTACAGTGAGTGGCCGGCAGCCAGTGTGAGCTGCCAGTAGCCGCTGTGAGCAGCCGTCCAGGGGCTGGCGACTCATCTGCCTCACCCGAGAAGAGCACAGTGATGATACCAACATGGGACAATGTGGCGGTGTCCTCCACAAATAGACTAAAGAACAAAAGAACAGCAACTTGTCTGTTCCCCTTTCCTGGTTCCCCAACGCTGTTCCCCTCACCCAGTTCCCCAATAAAATCTTTAAAAAAAAATTTTTTTTTAAATAAAATAAACAAACCCCCAGCAAAACTCACTAAGAAAAAAGGGAAAAGACACAAATAAACAAAATTAGAAATGAAAGAGAAGTTAAAATGGATGCCACAGAAATAAAAGTATCATACAAGAATACTATGAAAGACTATATGCCACCAAATTTAATAACGTAGAAGAAATAAGCAAGTTCTTAGAAAAATATAACCTTCCTAGGCTGAATCATGAAGAACTGGAAAACCTAAATAGACCAATCAACAGTCAGGAAATTGAAACAATCATGCAAACCTTCCAAAAAGCAAAAGTCCAGGACCAGAAGGCTTCACTAGTGAATTCTACCAAATATTCAAAGATGATTTAATACCTATTCTTCTCAAACTCTTTCAAAAAATTGAAGAGGCAATACTTCCTAACTCATTTTATGAGGCCTACATTATCCTGATACCAAAACATGGCAAAGAGAATACAGAAAAAGAAAACTACAAACATCTCTAATGAATACAGATGCAAAAATCCTAAACAGTTATTCTGAGTTTTAATATAATTTAACATTTATTAAGTGCTATTCTATATTATTCTGGAATGCAGGAGGTTCTCTGACTCAAGCATTACAAAGATGAATGAAACATAATCTCTGGCCTCAAAATTATTCCAGAGCCCAGATAGAGTAAATTCCCTTCCAATATCCTAAGTCTAAGGTCCTCCATAGTATTCTGAAATCTTCCCAGCCCCTGATCTCTCCCTTTCTTCTTGCCTCTCTAAAGTTCTAGCTCTTTGTTATGACACAGATTCTAGAACCTTTGTAGGGCACACTCCTCTAGTCCGCTTAGGTCTAATCAACCTGAGCCATACAATTCCTCTGCAGCCCTCTGCGTTCTTGTCTACAGGAGCTTTCCCTACATCCAAGTTACTACTGCTCAGGAGCACAAGCTCAGGGTGTTCATTTTATCTTAATCGCCCTCTGACAACGAAATTCAGATGACACAAAACCCATTGAAGACAATACCTGGAAAATGGCAGTCTTGGGTATGGACTGACTCCCTGAGGCCTCCTTGACCCTATTGGCTCAGGAGTCTTCTCTTTGGGGACCTTAACACAACTGTTTTACCTTCCTTGACTGTTTCCTTTCAAATTCAATATCCCTTCTTTCACTCTCATTAATTCTTCTGAGAGCCTGGGGACAATTACCCACAGTGAACTCAGCTCGAGAATGAGTGCTGATTTCTCCTTCAGTTTGTGGAGTTTGAAGTGCTCAAAGGAAATAACCATCCCTCAGAGCAGTAGGAAAATCCCTTAGCCTGTTATCTGAGTTCCTATAATATTTCTCAGTTTATAATCTGCATCAACTCTTCCTCTTATTTTCCTCTCATAAATGGAGATTATTTGCTAACTACCCTATAGCTAAAACGTCTCAGACACCACTCAAAGGGAGTACTACTTTCCAGAGTCTTGATCTGAGTACACCACCTGGTTATCCCTTCCTCTCCTAAGGATTATTTCACATTCATTATAAAATTCTGATTTTCATGATAAAGGCCAAACTGACTATTAACCGTTTGTTTTAGTGGTCCATTAGGAGCATATCTTGGAAAGCTGACTTGGCATGAGAATTTTCTCACAGGACCTAACACCTAAAAGATTCAGCAGGCATTTGCCTAATTTGCCCCAATTGTAGACATGTCACTACATCTTAAAGTGATTTCACCTATTGCTGCTTTTCCGCAGTAGCCTTAATCTTGGTGTAATTAATTTTCTTAGCCTTTCAGAGTTCAATTTTCTTCAGCATTTTACACTGTCACAGACATATTTACGGTTTATTTATTTATTCACTCATTCGCTACCTTCCTTCTCTCTCTCTCTCTCTCTCTCTCTCTCTCTCTCTCTCTCTCTCTCTCTCTCTCTCTCTCTCTCTCTCTCTCTCCCCACCCCCACCCCCCCTTGCATCCTGGCTCCCTCCCTCCTTCCCTCTTTTCCCAAAGCCTCCATAATCTCTATTCATAACCATAGCAAGGTATCTGATTAAGATTTTTCTCTCCTACAACACAGAAACAAACCCAGGTTAGGCAATCCCACCATGCTTTCTTCTATTAACCACAGTAACAAGCTTCATAAATATCTATCTTTTCATGAGGGGCTTGGTGGATGATGACTAAAAGGTCTTTCCTGATGATAAGAAATTTCTGTCCTCTGCTGTGGCTTTCATTAATATGACCACCTTCAATCACGATCCTTCAGTCAGAGCCTCCAAAATTTTTAATCACTCACCATATAAAATATTTTGAGCATGCATTCGTTACATATGTATATTTATAAACTTTATGAATATACTACTTTATAAATATATGCTTTAAAACAGAAAATCTATGGGGCCGGCCGAGTGGCGCATTGGTTAAGCGCTGGTTTTGGGATGCCAGCAGCCCCGGTTCGGATCCCACATATGAGGGCCAGTGACACTGCCCTCTACAGCTAACAACAGCTCCACCTGGAGCTGGGCTGTGCGAGCCCCGGTGATGGTGTGGGCTGCAGCCCCTGCTGCAGTGGGCTGCCATAGGCTACAGTGAGTGGCCCGCAGCCAGCGTGAGCGGCTGGCAGCCAAGCGTGAGCTGCCAATAGCCGCGGTGAGCGACATCCAGAGGCCAGCGACCGATCTGCCTCATCCGGGAAGAGCACAATGACGATACCAACAGTGAAGCAACATCCTCCGCAACTAAACTGAAGAACAAAAAGACAGCAACTTGTCTGTTCCCCTTCCCCGATTCCCCAACGCTGTTCCCCTCCGCCAATTCCCCAATAAAATCTTTAAAAAAAAACAAAAAAAAAAAAAACAGAAAATCTAGAAATCTTAAAGCTATAAGATAAAACTACATAAAAATAGAACTAATATATTTTTCTCACCTCCCAAAGATTGCTTTGTGTACCACTGATTCCCTCTAACCTTCTCCTGTCTGCAGAGTAAGGAATTCATTTGTGGAGGAAATCTGACAGATTTCCCACTCCAAACCAAAGTTATACAACATTTGAGGTTCTTAGCATCTGAGCAAAAGTACCAACATAAAAACTAAGAAATGGTCAGGGTAAGAAATATGGGTACAATAAGATGAGGACAATAAAGGAAAAACTGAGTTGAGATAACAGATGGATGGGGGGGCGTCTATCTGGTAACAACAGGAATAAGTGACAAGAAGCTGTCTCTGATAGTGTACATGCCTAAATAAGCAGACCTACAGGTGAGTTTTTGTTTCAGAAATAATTTTGGCTGTCATCCTGACTCTTTTGGGACTTGCCATTCTGGCAATTTTGTTAACAAGATGGACACGATGCAAGCAAAATGGTGAGTAACAATGAGTCAAAATGGAGATTCCCTGTGAAAGTCACAAACGGAGGGATGCCAAGATCCAGTCTGAGTTCATTTCTACCTATCAGATAGTAGAGACTTTGCCAGTATCCTGGGAATCCATTTCAATACTGAATCAAAGAATTTCTGACCTGTTAATGATTCACCCTGCACTTTTCAACTCCCAAAGATCACATTACCAATGTCAACCAAAAAAAACAAAACAAGGAAAATCAGATTTAATTTAACAATATTAATAACAAGAATATTCTAAAAGAAAATTATCTGACCTCCAGGGGAAATTACCTGAGGGGAAAAAAGGGAGAGAGAAGATACTGTGCTAGCAGATACCACTAGTATCATATGGAAAGAATTCAAGAATTTTAGTGACTTAATATTGGGGAATTGATAACAAGAGACAAATACAGAGTAGTAGTTGTCAATGAAACAGAGATGGTCATAAAGGCAGTGATCTATTTCTATGCCATGAGGTCTCTCTTTCCAGAATTTTTCTCAATATCTTCCTCACTTCCTTCTAGTCAGCTGCATTCCCTCTTTACTTCTCACCCTCCATCTCTATGATCCCTCAGAGAATGAGCAGTATGGAAGGACAGGTAGAACAGGAATGGCTGGAGGCACTGAAAAGAGGCAGGAGCCAGGAATGCATCATATGAAGAGGGCCACTTTAGGAGCAAAGAAGTTTAGAGAGAAGAGAGTTGGGACAGGAGGAGGAATACTTCTCACAAGTAGTCAATAGAAATATTTTTGTTTAATTCCTCCACAGAAATTGATGTCTCAAGATACAGTTCAGAACAAAGTAAGTACTTATGCCCATGAGAATAAGAAAGATCATAAGCATATGGAATTTCCATAAGTCAGGAACCATATCTGTCTTGTTTACCATTGGATTTGGAGCTCCTTGCATAGTGTGTCATTCCATGAACTGAACATGGGAGAAACCCACCAGAGATTTCTATGCAGCACTGACTGCCAAAATAGAGGTGGACAGAATTAATTAGTAGTGGGTAGGTCTGCATGATTCTGAAGCCCTCTTCAGATGCCTGTGGTACCCGAGTAACAACAGAGATACCAAGCCATGGAAATAGCAGACTCCTCAGGCAAGGAGGCAGAAGATCTAAATCTGGTGGTTAAGAAGGTCTCAGAAACGTGCTGGGTAGAAGAATCTAATGTGGCTAGGAATAATAAGAGTGAACACAAGTAAGATGATTATGATTGACAAGGAGCGCACTAAGTTCAAGAGGCAAAGAGGTGAAGCAGTTTTTCCATGGCAATATCTAGTGAGATGCCAAAGTTTTGGAAAGATAGCCCAGAACTAGTAAGAGAAGAAAAACAGGCTAGGTGCTGGAGTACCGAGGAAAAGCAACTCGGAGGCCCTTTCTGAGTATCATACAGCCTAGCTAATGTGGAACTGGTGACTGGCACAGTCATTATCATCATCTGCTCCTGCTACTTATGCACACTCTCTAGTTCCTACTAAGTGAATTAATTTCTATCATCATACACTACGAGGGGTTCATGTTTACATTAACTCAGAGTTTTAAAGCCTCACCAATTTTCAAGATGCAAAATCATGAAGTTCTCTCTCCTTTTTACTCAAGGTGCTGGTCTCCTGGACTATGAGGAGGGTAGAGGTAAGTAGATTAGGAACTACTAGAGAATTAATGGGGGAATATGCTCTTTAGAGAACAAAATGAACTCATGTGTCTTTGGGCATGATTTGTCAGGTCAGCACATCTTTTGCTGTTACTAATATCCAACTGCCAATCCATCTCTCTGTACGTATACAGAGGGTGCCAAAAACATATACACATTTTAAGAAAGGAAAAAAATGGTCTTAAAATTGTAATACTCAACTTATATTGATAACAAAAGATGAATACAAGTCATTTTTGACTCCTACAATTAGAAGAGGTGTTCAAAACGGTTACCATCGGTGTCCAGGGACATTGTTTGGTGAACTTCTATGGTGAGCGTGTAGACTGTTCCAGCACCATAGCAGGGCTCGTTGCTGTGTGAGGCCTCCCGGATCTTCCCTTGTGCACATCACACACCCTGCCACGCATCTCAAACTTCTCATGAATGAGTGCAATTGTTAGGCGTGTTGGAGGTTCTATCGCATACTCACGCCTCCATTGTCATTGTACTTTCACAACTTCCTTGAATTTCAAATACCTCTTCAAAACGATTTTGCACTCCTCAAACAACAACCACGCTTCCACCATTTTCTTTGACTGCCCAGCTTGTCACATGGTGATGCTGGCATTCATTTGATTAACGCCATCTTTTGAGTGAGCATCATACTACACATTGCTACCGTAATTCAATTCAACTCTGAAAAATAATGCATAGATGATATCTCTTAACATGTGTATACATTTTTTTTTGGAACCCCTGATATATGCACGTGAAAGATTTGTGCATTTTTCTGAGAAAAGGCAAATATGTCCCCTTTTTAAGACCATTAAAAGAATTCTTTCCAGCCCCTGTTTAACCCAAGATCTTGGAAAGATTAAGGAGAAGAAACCTCTCTGAAACAATTTCCTGGATGCATAAAGTAGCAATAAATTACATAATTCATAGGTTGTCATGAAGATTGAATAGTACACATGAAAAGACATTTTGCAAACTATAAAGTACAATACAATAGATGAGCACAACCTATATTATTGTCTCCATTTTATAAGATGAAATTGATGCTGAAAAGGTTGAGACTTACTCAAATTCATAGAAAAAGAAGGAGCTGAATAGGGAACCCATGTTTGTGGCCCTGAGTCCAGTACTCCCGTTCCTACACTATACTATCCCCACTTGGTTTAGGACAAAAAAGGGCCCGTTTATACTGAATTTCAGTATTTCTTATTAATAATAGAGTTATACTTTGCACCTCAAATCAACACATGTGTTTTGGCATGAGTAAGGAATAATAATAAAGCTCATTTGAAATAAAATATCCAGAAATCTGATGGTTCTAAGGAGATTCCAAGGCACACTCTACTTTTTTGTAGGGACACACACACCCTACAAGCCTATGTATAGATTCATACCCCCAGAGGAAAGAAAAAAGGAGGTAGCTTGGTCACTCTGTTTGCTGTCCATGCCCCACACTTGTACTCTTGGTCCATTGATCCTCTTCTTATCTCTGATTCATTTGTCACGACCAACAAGAGTGAGAAGCAAAGAGTCATGGCATCCCCTCTTTCTTTTCTGATATGGAATCCAAAGAAAATGGAAACATCCAGGAAAGTAAAAAAATCTCTTAGTAGTTGGCTTTAGACTAATGATAAAACATTTCTTAATGGGTTGTTAGTAAATAATTAAATAATCCATTTTTCCCCCACAAAGATTTTTCCTCTCAGAGATCTGAAATAGGAGAACATAAACAGATTTTCACCTAATAAGAAAATAATGTAGACATAGTTGTTAAGGTAGATCTCACCATTTACATTTTGTCTTTTAGGACTCCGATATTCATATTCGACAGAAAGTGGTAAATAAATTTGATACTGAATTGCTAAAAAAAAAATCAATACAGAAATCTGTTTATGAGAAATTAAGAATCTTTTATTTTTTTCCTCAATCCTCTAGACACTTCATATGATGATCAAGGTAAGTAAATTTAGAGATTGTGGTAAAAATAAAGGAAAATCGATGTTTTTCCTGTCATAGCATGAAGGGCTATACAACCTACCCAGGTAAAAAGACAAGAAACAAGGTAGCATATAGAAGATTCTGAGAAGTGTTCAAAAATGTTCACCTTCACACTATTAGGCACCTTTACCCCCAGTTCCTCTCTTACCTTCCTAATCAGTTAACAAAAGTAATCTGAGTACTCAAGAGAAACTCAGTGTCCCAGAGCTCAGAAATGCTAACCAGCCCATGTGCCTTTCTTAATACAAATGTTAAGAAATGGAGGAATAAGGGCTGGCCGAGTGGTTCAGTTGGTTAAGAGCTCACTCAAGAGTGCGAGCTGAGCTCTGAGCAATGGCGGTTCGATGCCAGCCTGAGCTGAGTTGCCGTTGAGCTGCCAACAGGTGGCAGGATGGCTCAGCTAAAAAAAAAAAAAAAAGAAATGGAGGAATAAATCCCTGAAAACATCACATTAGGGTATGACATATGCACTGAAATTCTAAGGGAACAAAGAAGTGCTGTTTTCTACTATTGTCATTTACAGCTCATGTTTCTTGGGAAACAAACTTCATCCGAACGCCACATTTAAATAGCACAAGAAGCTCCCTGAATGTGAGGAATTTAAGAGCACACAGATAAGCAAAATAAAATTATGCATACTGGGAAAAGAAGAGAATTAACACATGCTCAGCACCTACTACGTGCAGCCACCCTGGTGGGCATTTTTAATTTTATTTAATTTCTACAAATAGCCCTGTCAACCACACAAGGATGAAGACCCCAGAAAGCAACACCTCCTGGCTGTCCAAGGCCTCTACTAGCCTACAGATTCCTAGGGTGTGAATCAGAGATGCAGCCCCACACCAGGGACACTGTTAGGGATGTCAGTCCCATATCCCTTTGTGCAGTAAACAACCTATGCAACCATCACACAGTGGTCCTGAAAATGTACGAGAGGCATCTTCCTCTTAACATGTCCAAAACCCAAGGCCTGATCCCTACCACACACAGGTACTGGCACCGTATTCACACAATTGCTCAGCCATCTACCTTGGAGTCATCTTTAACTCTTTTCTCTCAATCTTCTATCCAATCCACCAGCAAACCCCATCCTTGATACTTCTGAATTATATTCCAAATCTGACCACTTTCCACCATGATGACAGTCTTGGCCGAAGCACCAACATCTCTCGCCTGAACAGCCTGCTAACTGGTTTCCCTACCTCTGCCCTCACCCTCTTAGAGCCTATTCTCCTCATCAGTCAGGGTAAACCTTACTAAGCAGTTCTTAAATAAATCAATTAGTTTGTGATAGACTGTTATCCCTAATTTATAGAACAGAAACTTACACATGAAAAATGTTAGGGACTTGCCCAAGGCCATACACAGGGCTTGCAAGCCACTCAAACTGCATACGAACTTAGAATTGTCTGACTTCAAATTTCATGTGGTTAGAGAGTTTGCTCTTATACAATTCCATATCTTAATTATTAACTTCCTGCTTATGGATCTTTAGTTTGCAATCTTAGCTTCAAATGGTGAATACATGACTAGTTTTTGTGTAATTTGCTTTGTCTCCAGATCTTTTAGAAAGTCTGTTTCCATGACATCACTAAGAAACAAGTTTTAGGTTACAGAATGCAAATTCAATCACAATAAATATGTATATGTATTCATTATAATTTCCCATATTTTCATTGAACTTGAACTCTCAATCAGCTAAGTAAATATTTTGCCATTTCTTCTCTTACTTGGCGTCTACTTATTTTATAACTAATATATTCTTCTGTTGCCGCGTTTCCATGTAAGCTGATTTCTTCTCATCTCACATTTAACCTCGTTAACCTTTGCCTGCTTTTTCATGTCATTTGACTCATGAATTAAGCCCTGAGGAGATTTTGCCTCCAGTTTCTTGCCTACTTGGATGTTTGAAGGTGTTGACTGGGTAATCCTCTGTAATAATATCAAAACTACAGAAATAGAAACTGCAAATTTTTATTTAGTTTTTGTTTTTAGAGGGATCCACAGGAGAGTTATAGATTATAGTAAGCATTCTCTTGTTTCTCAACAAAAATGTGCTTCCCATTAGTCACATTTCCCTAGATTGTAAATGCTGTGAGGAAAGAGAAACCCTATCCATTTGTATGAATACTAAGCAATAGATAAAGTCTCCTAGGATAGCCTGTCAGTAACAAATAAGTTTCTAAATTGACTTAGAGGAAAGGGGAAAAAAAAGAGGAAATGATGAGTGAACAACAACTCTCTCCCTCCCTCTTTAGCACTATCAGCCAACTGCCTAATTAAGTTCTTTATTTGGTTTTCTTTGAATTCTGTCATCTGGTTTGCAAGTCCTATAGTTTCTGTATTTGTTTTTTCTTACTCTTAAAGAAGGTTTTAAAATAAAGTACAAAAACAATTAACACTTGTGAATCCACACCCTAGATTTGACAACTGATATTTTGTCATATTTCTTAAGTGACAGATAACATAGAAAGTCCTATTGTCCCTATCCCTAGACCCATTCTACTCTCCCCTCTTCCCAAAGGCTTATAAATGTTTTATAAGTCTGTTAAGTTTATTTCATACATTTATATAATCTCTATGAATCACTGAACAATATATATTATTGTTTTGTATGATTTTAAAAATTTTACTAAAGTGGCATCATTCTGAAAGGATCATTACAACTTGCTTTTTTCCCCAAAACACTGCAACATTGAGATATACAGAAATCCAGCTTATGCTTTTTTTTTTTTTAATTTTTTTTTTTTAGGACAGTGTCACTGGCCCTCATATGTGGGACCCAAACCGGGGCCACTGGCTTCCCAAGCCAGCGCTTAACCACTGTGCCACTCGTCCGGCCCCAGCTTATGCTTTTTAATTGTTGAATAATATTCCAACTGGGCTAGCCGAGTGGCATGGTGGTTAAGCACTGGCTTAGGAAGCCAGCGGCCCCAGTTCGGGTCCCACATATGAGAGCCAGTGACACTGCCCTCAAAAAAAATAATAATAATAATAATAATATTCCAACTTATGAAAATACAATGTTTATTCTATTCTTTCCTTACTGATGCATTCTCAATGTTTCCAATTACTACTATTACAAATAATGCTGTAGAATGTCCTTAAGTAGGTGGAAAACAGTTTATCCAGGGTACATACTCTGAAGTGGGATTCACGAATCACATTGTGGATGAACACTGATGAAATTTAGTAGCTATTAATTTTAATTTACTAGCTATTGTTTAGTTGAACTTCATGGTAGTTACATAGAAGGCACACCAAAATGTATAAAAGTTTCCCATTTCCTTGCATCAACAACCTTAGATTTTGCAATCTTTTCACATTATTGCCATTTTGATAAATGTAAAATGTTTTAATGTGCATTTTCCTGCTCACTCCTGAAATTGAGTACCTGCTCAATATGTTTACTAGCTAGTTAAGCTTCACCTTATGTAAATAGTTTGTTCATTTATTTTACCCATTTATCTATTAGGTTACTGATCTGTAATAATTCCTTTTTTTTTAAGATTGTTATTTTTTTAATTGGAGAATTGGGGGAGGGGAACAGCGTTGGGGAATTAGGGAAGGGAAACAGACAAGTTGCTGTCCTTTTGTTCTTTAGTCTAGTTGTGGAGGACATTGCTTCACTGGCCCATGTTGGTATCATCGTTGCGCTCTTCCCGGATGAGGCAGATCAGTCGCCGGCCTCTGCATGGCCGCTCACGGCCGTTCTTGGCAGCTCACCCTGCCTGCCCGCCGCTCACGCTGGCTGCTGGCCACTCACTGTAGCCTATGGCAGCCCACTGCAGCAGGGGCTGCAGCTATGCCGTCCTGGGGACTCACAGCAGCCCAGCTCCCAGGTGGAGTTGTTGTTCACACCCTAGCTAGAGGGCAGTGTCACTGGCCCTCATATGTGGTCCCAGCTGGGGCCCTGCTGCTCAGAGCCAGCGTCCCAAGCCAGTTCTTACCCAACGGGCCACTGGGCCGGCCCTATTATTCACATCTAATATGCTCTTCAATAATGTTCTAAAATTTTCTCTAAAAGGTCTTTGTTAGATTAATTTTTATGCACATATACGTATCTGTTGTAAATGGTATTTTTTTTCTATTGGATTTTACAATTATTGCTGGTATATAAGTTGTATGTTGCATTGTTAAGAGTAGCTTTTATGTCTAGCCACCTTGTTGAGCTCTTAGAGCTCTAACAATTTCTAGATTCTCTTGGATTCTGTATGTAGAAAATCATATGTGCAAAAACTAAAAATTCTGGGTCTTTTTCCAATTCTTAACCTTTTCTCTTACCTTAATTATTTTTATACCTTATTATTTGCCCAAAATATGCAGCACAATGTTAATACTAGCAATAATCATAGGCATCCTTCGTGGAATCTGATGTTAGCAGGAATGTCACTGATTTCACTATTAAATATGATGCAACTCCCTTTCATTTGGCAACTCCCTTTGATTGGGTTAGAAATTCCTTTTGATTTCTATCGGATTGTCGGAAAAGTCATGACGTATTTTTTCTATGTTTTTCATTGCAAAAATGCGTCATGACTTTTCTGACAACCCAATAGTTTGCTAACAAAAATGTATCACAAATAAGTATTGAATGAATTTCAATTAATGCTTTTTTGTATTTAATGGCACAAAATTATTTTTAAGATTTTAAAAATTGTTCACACTATCTATGGATATGTCCTGTTTTTATTCCTAATATCATTGGGCTTGTATGTAGAATCTAAAAAACAAACAAACCCATAGATACAAAGAACAAAGTGATGGTTGTCGATGGTAGGGGAGGAATGAGCAAAAAAAGGTAAAGGTATTAAGAAGTACAAAGTGCCAATTTTAAACATAGTCATGGGGATGTAAAATATAGCATACAGAATATAGTCAGTAATACTGTAGTAACTGTGTATGGTGCCAGATGCGTACTAGACTTATTGGGGTGAACTCTTTGTAAGGTATATTAATCACTGTTGTTGAAAACTCCCTTTGAATGGCTCTTCTTAGGTGTTGTCTGTTTGTTGTGGCTACTGTCTGACATGACAGTAGATTTCCTCAAATGTATTTTATCTTCAGTCTGTGAGCTCACTGGTTATCATTTGTTTGAGTTCCTTATGAACTCTCGTGCTGTGCAATAATCCTATTACTGCATAGATTTCATAGGTCAGTTTTTATAACAGTTTCTGCATTCATAGTTTCTTCCCTACTTGAGGGGCTCAGGTGTGGGCTCTGTACTGAACCCAACCTACCCTGAATGTTCTACAATTACTGGATACTCAATTTCCAGCCATGGCGTGGTGCAAACAGGTTGCTTCCTGGTATACCCTGACCAACAGGTAGATTTCACAGATAGTGCTTTTGTGAGCCTTAGATACACAGAAAGACTAGCCCCAGGTTCTTACAGTGCATGAGGCCTGTGGCCTTGATTTCTGCTCTTGATCAGGGGTTGAAAACCCAACCTCCCAGTGAGATATGTGGATAATGAACTGTCTCATTCACTAGCAAAATTATCGGTTCCCTCTTGATATATGGCTCTTGGAGACGTCTCTTTCTAGTTTTCAAGCTCAGCTCTCCATTTTTAAACTTTAAAAAATATTGTGCCCAACGTTTCCAACTGATTAGAGGAGAGGTTGAAATACCCATCTTAACAGCAAGTCACCTTTCTCTGCCTTGACTCTTTATCTTCTAATATTCAGGTACATCCTGATTTTATTTTCTTGTTATTCCACAACCCATAGGACACAAATGATTTTTGGAAAGTGGAAACCCTCGGTTTAAACAGTTATGTAGTAATAATTTGGTGCAACAAAGGATCTTTTAAATAAAAGGGGCGATGGGGAAGAGAAAGAAAATTAAGGAAAAAGAGGAAGAGGAGGAGGAAGAGGCAAAGAGGGAATGAACAAAAGCAGCAGGATCAGAAATGAAAGAAAACATAGAGACAGAAAAGTTCCCAGGGACTGAGAAACTAGTAATACCCCAAAATATTTTAAACCTCTAACTAAAAAAAAATAAATAAATTAAAAGATAGGTTGCATACATCTTATAATTTTACCTTACCATAAGAGTATTACTGAGAAAAATATACAAAATGTGAAGTTTATAACCAAAAAGCAATCCGTGAATGGATATGTCCACCTGCCTGCCACACTGCATGCAACTGGCAGTAGAAAATGAATGTGACCCACTGCTGCCGTCTTTCCCACGACCTCTTCCTAATATATAGTAGCTATGGAATCTAAATTCTCCCTGAGAAACACAAATCTCATTCTTGTCTTGTTTCCTTTTAGCATTGTCTCAATCAAGTATTGGTAAGTGCCTTTACTTTTCTTCAACTGTACTGACATTTAGCCCCATTTAATCACCGGGACATGTTCCTAAATTGCCCAGACTCCTTCCGCTGAGACACAGCCAAAGCTTGAGCTTCACATTTCTCCAAATTCTTTGTTTTGTATAAGCCAGACACCTCAATAATCAACCAAAAGTATACAAAGTGAATGAAACTTTCTAGAGGCTTATCATACTGACACATCAGCAGAAAACAGAAAACATTTCCAAACCTGCAGTGCTGGGACAACAGTATAGGAGGAAGGAAACAAAGAGTCAGTAAGAAACAAGAGATGATAACAGACACAGAATAGTATGAGAGACAAATGGTGTTATCTGTCTTCTGAGTTTCAAAGCTTTGTATGCCTAAGAGGTAAGGGAAGACTTCGCTGGAGGTGTCCCCAGGTCTGGCTGCAGAAACAAAGGAGACATCTGATTCCTACCTCCCTGAGCTGCAACCAACACTCAGGGTTTGATGCTCCCAGGGCTTCCCTCTTCTGATACTCAAAACCAAAAAAAAAAAAAAAAAAGCACAGTTTTTGAGTCAGATAACCACATAAACTTTTAAATTTATGTTTCTATTTAGGAAACAAAAGAGGTGAGTTCCTTTTCTATTCCCACTTTTTATTCTCTTTGGTGTGTCATAGGCTGGAATGTCACAGTTAGGAGCGTTCCCTATTTCTCTAATTCTGTCCCTCATCCCCTTCCTTTCTCATCATTGAACATTTCCCTGAAATTAATGAGAATTTTGGAAAATGAATAGCCCACTCAGTAAAAATAAAGACAGAATTAAATTGGTTTTAGCTGACCATGATGGTTTCAGCAAAATAATATGTCTTCTTTAACTTAGAGATAGGAAGGAAGAAGAAAGAGGGTTGTGAAGAGGACAGAGAATAGGAATAAATGAGGATGGGAGAGTTGTAATTAAACAAAGCCGTGTTTATTGAATCCATATTTAAAGGAATCACAGATGATAAAATTGAAGTTCAAGGATACTGTTTTACTTGCCCTAGGACACATAGTTGGTAAAAGGTAAAACTGAGGCTCTAAACACAGTCTTTACATTTCAAATGTTGTTCAGCTACCACCAGGACAATATTAAATATATTTAATTTTTCAATTCAAAGTATCTTTTTGAAATAAAAGTTTTCAAGGAATTTGGGAAACTATACATATGTAAAAAATATTGGTTCAATTTTTTAAATGTAATTTGAAAATCAAAAAATGTAAACTTAAATCTCAAAATTGTTTTGCTAGTCCAATACTGGAATATAACCCCATCCTACAAATCAAGTTGTTTTAGTGTGTGTGTGTGTGTGTGTGTGTGTGTGTGTGTATCTTCAAGGTTGTCCTTGGAAAACTATCAAGCTCAATATTTTATTACTTTTATAATCAAAACAGGTTTTATTTAGTTTTGTTTTGTTTTCATCCAAATAAGTCATCAAAAGGATAATTTACTATAGGAACAAAGTAAAACATAGTAAACTCAGATCTTTAATTTCTACTGCTATATTTCCAAGCCCTCTTGTACGTGGATATGGGGTCAAAAAAAAATAGCCATTGCTCAGAGGGCTGCAAGAGACAGTATTTTAGAGGATAGTCAGGCTTATTAAAATAAGATGGTGGTGAGAACATTTGAAGAAGTTAAGGATATATGGGAATTTTCTGATATGAATTCCAGACAGCATAGTGTGTTGGGATTTTTGAGAATAAAGAGGGATGGAAAGAAAATCAGAGTAGTGGTTATACCAATCATTATGATAATAAGTACATTAAGATGAGAATTATCCTGTGATAGTGAATACCGTAAATGAACATATGACACATGCTGGGATTAATCCCAGAGGAAGTGAGTAATTAGTTATTATAGAGTATTCAGTTGAAAGATACAGGGGCCACCAGAGAGCTTTTTATCCCTAAAATTCATTATGATGTGTGGTGTGGCCAAATGGGTGATGTCCTCTTGAGAGGTCAACCTCACAGGTAACTCACTGGACCGTAGTAATTTGGGAGAGGGGCTCTCAAACCACGGACTCAAAGGCCTTGATCCTAGTATTTCCTTGAAAATTTCAAACCAGCCTCGTGCTCAAGGCAGAGGAGGCTATGGTCTATCCCTCCTGTAGGTATACACAGATAAAGACTGCAATAATAATTAATATATACCAAGTATATGTACCAAGCTCTGTCCTAGGCACTTCCTATTTTCATAACACCCTTATGAAGTAGATATTGTAAATCCTATATTTAAAATGAATAAACTTAGACATTAAGGGCTGACCAAGTGGCACATTGGTTAAGAGCTGGCTTGAGACACCAGCAGCCCTGGTTCGGATCCCACATATGAGGGCCAGTGACACTGCCCTCTACAGCTAACAACAGCTCCACCTGGAGCTGGGCTGTGTGAGCCACGGTGACAGTGTAGACTGCACCCCTGCTGCAGTGGGCTGCTATAGGCTGCAGCAAGTGGCCGGCAGCCAGTGTGAGCTGCCAATAGCCACGGTGAGCAACCATCCAGAGACCGGTGAGCAACCATCCAGAGACCGGCGACCCATCTGCCTCACCCAGAAAGAGCGCAATGATGATACCAACATAGGCCAGTGAAGCAACGTCCTCTGCAACTAGACTGAAGAACAAAAGGACAGCAACTTGTCTGTTCCCCTTCCCTGATTCCCCAACGCTGTTCCCCTCCCCCAATTCCCCAATTTAAAAAAATCTTTTTTAAAAAAAAAAGGTTAAGCGGCCGGTGGAGTGGCTCAGTTGGTTAAGAGTTAGCTTAAGAGCACGAGCTCTGAGCAACAGCACTGCCAGTTCAATTCCCACATGGGCCAGTGACCCTGCGCCCAAGCTGAGCTGCCACTGAGCTGCCAACAGGTGGCAGGATGGCTCAGCTGGTGAGAGCATGTGCTTCTAACAACAAAACTGCCTGTTCGATGGTGGGCTATGCCCACCGACAACTAAGGTTGAACTCAGCACCTTGAGCTGAGCTGCTGCCTGGATGGCTCAGTGGATACAGCATGCGCTCTTAACAGCAAGGCTGCTGGTTCACATGGGACGGTGGCTGTGCCCACCCGCAACTAAGATTGAACACAGCACCTTGAGCTTAGAGGCCACGAGCTGCCAATGGGCAGCTAAGATGGTGATTGGTGCCCTCCATAACACAGACTGAATAACAACAACTTGGCTGGTCCTCCTTCCCAATTCCCCAACACTATTCCCCTCCCTCAATTCCCCAATTAAAAAAAAAATTTCTCTGTCCTCATTATTCTATATTACTTTAGGTCAGGAATAGAAAATATATGATGTGTTCCACCTCTGCTCACGCCTCTGCTCACCTCTTCATTAACTGATGAGAGGTCTCTTCCCCATTCATCCCACAACCAAAAATTCTTCTCATCTCCAAGAAGTTGCTACTAATTCGTCAGAATTAGCCCATCACTCATATATGTTTGCCGTTCCCAATATAGGTTAATACTGTTAAATCTTAAACATATGGAAGCTGTCTGTTTACAATTACCTTTATTTGGCAGTGGGAATACAGTGCGTTACTTCAGTTTATACCACACAGAAAAAGCTGACATCTCTTCCCAAGTGCTGAAATAGAGCTTATCATTTCTCTGAAAAGCTACTATTTCCCCCAAAACACAACAAACTAAAAAACAAAAACACTCATAAGTACACTGGTAAAAACTATATTTATTTAATTTTTTTTTTTTGAGGGCAGGGTCACTGGCCCTCATATGTGGGACCCGAACCAGGGTCGCTGGCGTCCCAAGCCAGTTCTTAACTACCACACCACTCGGCCAGCTCTATTTAATTATTTTAAGAGAAATAAATCGCAAACTTTTTAACTCACAAAAAGCTTTCCTACTAAAGATAACTTTTTAAAATAATACTTCAGCACTTAAAGAAATTAAACAAAGAGAAATTAAAGTACAAAAGGAACAAAGAGTTGAACACGTAAAAGAAGAAAGAGTGGGAGGAAAGAAATAGGGAGAATTTCAGTGAAAATCTTTAGAACAGGAAAATGAAACACCAAAGTAGATTCTAAAAGTCCAAGCCATAATTTTACACATACACAAAACCTTTGAATTTCCATGGAAATTTAATTCATTTCATAAATAAACTTATTTCAGTAAAGAGGCTTTTAACATTTTAAAATAAAATTCATTATTCTCAAGGCAAAAACCATGGTTAGACTGCTGACAGTCACTGGAATTTCGAAAGGCAAAACTAAAGTCCTACAGAATACAAACAAACAGAAAAGTTTTTAAAAAAGTAAAATCAGGGCTGGCCAAGTGGCACGTTGATTAAGAGCTGGCTTGGGATGCCAGCAGCCCCGGTTCAGATCCCACATATGAGAGCCAGTGACACTGCCCTCTACAGCTAACAACAGCTCCACCTGGAGCTGGGCTGCTGTGGGTCCCCTGGACGGCATAGCTGCAGCCCCTGCTGCAGTGGGTTGCCATAGGCTACAGTGAGTGGCCGGCAGCCAGCGTGAGCTGCCAAGAGCCGCTGTGAGCGCTGTCCAGAGACTGGCAACCGATCTGCCTCACCCGGAAAGAGCGCAATGATGATACCAACATGGGCCAGTGAAGCAAACGTCCACAACTAGACTGAAGAACAAAAGGACAGCAACTTGTCTATTTCCCTTCCCTAGTTCCCCAACACTGTTCCTCTCCCCCAATTCCCCAATAAGATCTTTTTTTTAAAAAAGTGAAACCACACAGATTAATAAACCAAAGAAAAAAGTGAAATGTTCATGAAATGCAGCATTCAGAACTTTCCAAATGACAATAGGAATAAGAGGAAAAAAATAGAGATGGTAGAAGGCAAGCAAAATAAAACAGTAGACCTTCAATGCAGCGAAAACATTCTACTTTGCAGAAGTTTTCATCCTTTGTAGTCACTGAATATTTCTCCCCGTAACATTTCGAATAGAACTTTTCAGCTTTCCTGTCCACTATTACTCTTCTCACTGCAGTATAAGTCAGATAAGAGACACCATTTCCATTTTAAAGATTAGAAAGTTAATCTGTTTGATTAATTTGAAAATGTTTCGAAGGTATAGTGACTAACCCAGTCATAGAGCTTAGAGAGCAGCAAAGCTGGGACTCAGGTCTTTAACCTCAAGACCATTTGTAGGTCACACCTACAAAGGAATTGCCCACAATCCACACAAAAGGGATTTGCCCACACTCCACGCCCTCCTCCAAAAATTTAAATCTAAGTAGTAATATATTTGTCAGTTTTCTTTTCTTTCTTTTTTTCTTTTCTTTTGTCTTTTTTTTTTTTTTTTGTCGTTTAAACAGCAAACATTTATTTCTCACAGGTCTTGTCAATTTTCATTACAGGTGATACAAAAAGCATAACAGCAACTCCAGAAACTTTATGTAAGTTTCCCCCTATTTCTCAACTCAGTTCTTTTTAATCTACCACAAAGTGCCTACTTCTGGGATGCTGGGAGTGGAGTCGGCAGGGGCAGAAAGATGGAGAAAAGGAGAACAACTCACTATTTACGGTTCTCCTTTTACTTTACCTGTGTGGGGAACCTGAGGCTGATTTCAGGATCCCCTAAGTAGCTGATGATTTTCTTATTTAGCAAAGTGGAAACTTTGCTGATAAAAATAATTAATTAATATATTGGTAAAAGAAAAATCCTGGGGTTGGATGGAGTGTTTATCAAAAACAAACAGAAATTTTTAAAAGGATCTGATAGCAAGAATGCACTAAAAATTGAGAACAGGAAATCTAATTTCAGGGAGTATGATGTTATCAGTCTCCTAAGGAAAAGGGGGGGTGGGAAATGCAGGCTTACCCTCTTACTGCCCTCCATGTAAATCTAGTATGTAGTAAATGCTTGATCTGAAGCTCCCTGAAATGTATAATTAATATACCCTTCAGTCATGCTCGTGCCACACTGACTTGTTTGTTTTGTATTGCAGCCAGCACTGCACGTGCCATAAGTAAGTCCCTTCTCTGTGCTCATTCTCAAGTGCTCTGCTTTGCTACACTGTTACAATATGTAAGACAGCCCTGTTCCTGGATGTTTGTATTCCTCCTGCACAAATAGTCGACCGCTTTCTCCTTCTTTATTCCCTATTCCTATCTTAATAAGCTGGATGCCTCTGTGAGGAATTACGATCACTTGTAATTTTCTTAAAATCTTGAAATTCAACACAAAAGTGAAAGTGTTAAGAGTAAGTGTTAGAAAGAAAGGCAGGAAGGCTCCTTGCTAGAACTCCCAGGAACAGTCAGAGGCAGAGGGCGGTAAGTCCGGCGACTGAGGATCCCAGACTGTCGACGGTGCCCCGCTGGGAACAAAGAGTAAGTCAGAAAGAAGTGTCCAGGTAGCACTTTAAATAAATTACAACGAACAGCTCTGGCAGAAGCACTGGGAGGGAATAGAGTGAGGATGAGTGAGAAGCACTTGATGCAGCAGAGAAAAACACTGGTAAATGGAAACAGCGACACACATGTGCTCTGCGATTTCACGGTCCTTCATGGTCTTGCTGTTTGAAGTGAGCCCAAAGACCTGCATTGGCATCACTTTGGAGTTTGTTAGAAATGCAGACTCTCAGCCTAACGCCCATCCCAGAACTACTAAATCAGAATCTGCATTTTAACAAGTTCCCCGGGGAGTTTTCGTGCACACAAATGTTTAGAACCAGTGAGCTGCAGGGTCTAATCCTCTGCACTTAGAAAGGAAATAAAAAGATGAATGCAGTCGATCTAGTAAGTTTAATCAGCTCCTGCCTCCCTGTGGTCTCTACAGGAAGAGCAGCCTTAAAGCTAATGGCTTAAAGAAAGGTGAAACTCACTGAGGCTTAATTCATTTCTTAACACATTTCTATCCATTGCTGCTGAGGATCTTCAGAGCTTGAGCAACTGGGGCAGGGCCAGCCCTGAAGGGAAGAATGATTTGAGGGTTAGAACTCAGGGCAAATCACACTCTGTGTCTACCTGCCCCTGGAGCATTTATACACATGAAACATGAGTAAAATAATCAGAAGTCAAACTTCAAGAGTAAACACTGGGCAAGTGTCACAAAAGCACATGTAGCCTAAGAGAGGGTGTGTGTGTGTGTGTGTGTGTGTGTGTGTGTGTGTGTGTAAAGGAGAAGGCTGTTATTCCTAAGCATGTAGGTCTAATGCCTCAATCCCCTTACTCACTAACCATACCTATGAGTGTCTCGAGCCTATTTAGCAGTTTCTATTCCCTTAGATACGGCAAGCCAAGTTACTCTGTTGAGTCAAGCAGCCAAGGTCACCCATAGGAAACAGAAATTCTCACTGCCTCCATCAGATGATGAGTTTATAGATTCTAGCTAAAGAAGTGCAAAGGAGCCCGGGCTGGGAGAAAGACTACGGCCTGTGTAACTTACTGAGATACAGACAGGACCCCACCAGGGAAGGAACCCTGACCCTACATCCCAGCAGCTCCCGCTGTCAGATCAAAGTAGTTGGTGGGGTCCCCAAAGTGAGGAATAAAGAATAAATCTTGTTTGCTCCACCAATGAAGTGACAATTTTGCTCCTGTTATCTACACTTCTGATGTTTTCTCAAAAATAATTTCAATGCAAACTGTATTCTCCTATGCCAAAGAACCATTCTAATTAGCTCTGTCTTGTTTTTCTCATATTTTAGCTGGAGCTATTGGACCCATAAGTGAGTTCCTTTACTGTTTTGTAATTCTGACACTCTTTGATCTCCTGTGGGATGTGGGGCCCTTTCCTCACTCTGGATGTTTCCATTCCTATACCTGGAGGTTTTCCCACTCACGCTTCTTGGTTGCTTCTGAATCTTCTGAAATTTCTAAGCCATGAGAAAAAAAAAAGTGCCCTGAACTGTCACTGAGACCAGGGAAAGCCAAATAATTTTTATTTAAAATTACCAGAAAAAAAATTATCTGAGTTATGATAAAAATAATCAAAACAGCTATTTGTGGGCTTTTCTGAAACTGAGGGGCAATCTACAAGAACAGGTGGTTCTAGGAAAAGGCAAAAGGATAAGCATAGTAAAGACAAAGGAGGAGGAGGTGGTGAGAAAAAGATAAAGGAGCTGACATGCTACAGACAGAAAGAGTTTCAACCCTTTGGGATAGCAGAGGGTTGGACAGGGAAGAGAGGAGAGGAGGGGAGGAAAAAGTGGAGAGGAAGTTCTGACAGCCAGTGGCCCTGTTCTGTGTGCTCCCTCCCCTCTGCGCAGATTTCTCCTTTCCTAAGAACCCTGAATGACTTCATCTTGGGGAAGGGTTATGGGTTTCTACACCAAAATTACCTACAGACCTGTAGTAGTCTTTCTCCTTATGCTTGAGTTGACCGCAGATTGTTTAAAAAGAATATTGGCTGCATGAGAATTCTGTTAATATCAAAACACACTGATTTTTCTCCCCTCTGTATTTCAGTGCAATTTACAGCACCTGTTCGTAAGTATCATTTTCCCCCAACTCTGGTAACTTTGATTTCTGACCTCCAAGGTCTTAAGGACTGATCTACCCTACTTTCTTGATGCCATGTTCTCAGCTCCCTTACCATTCCTAGTATAGTTTCCAAAAAAAAAAAAAAAAAAAAAAATCTCTACATCAAATAAAAAGACTGCAAACCCCATGCTAACACAAGAAAATAGAAAAGAAAAGGGCCCTCTCGGTAGCACTCCTAATACCCTCTCAGGCAGGGGAGGTTCACTTTTCAAATAACAAGTCCCTAATGGAATGAGAAAAAAAAAAAGAAAAGAAAAATGTATGGGAAAAAGAGGCATTACAAATTAGTAGAGTCATTCCATGACTCTTTTCCGATCCTCTTAACCATTTCTGCCATCACTGAAAACAAGGGTGGGGGGGTGTTCTATCCCTGTGCTTCCCCTACACTGTATGATGGGAGCCTGTCTGGGAACTGCAATACAAGCAACCTTGATCTTCCTCAGGTTTCCATCTATGACACTCCCTCCAGAGTGTTGAGAATATGTATTTCCTTCACAGCGGTGAAGCATACTGATCTCTCTCTCTCTCTCTCTCTCTCTCTCTCTCTCTCTCTCCCCCCCCCACCCCCCCTCAGCTGGAGCTACAGGACCTATCAGTGAGTACTGATTCTCCACTGTGCAGCATTTTAATTTCCAGCAGAATTGTAGGGATCCTTCCCTGGACTTCACGTGGGACTTCAGGGGTCTGGGGTCTGCATTTTCCTGGCCTGTGGGTATTTCTCCACCTAGCATTTCAGTGAGTCATTAATGATCCTGTGAATATACATTCCACTGCCTGGAAACTATAAACTATAAAGTGGAGGACGAACACTGTAGAAGGTTTCCAATGGCCAATCAACATCATACAAAGGACTTTTTGAAAGAGATGGAGAGAAGTGAAATAATGGGAGAAAGGAAGAAAATTAAGTTTCAATGGAGAAGGATCTTTTTTCAATCCTCTATAGGGGTTTAAGGGGACTAAAGGGATGACCTCTACCTAGTATCTTTGCTACTTATCCTCTCAGCAGACTCGTCAGATGAGGAGGCCCTTATATGTATTAGATTATCAGGCCTCCTAGCAATGGAGTCAACATCCCAGCACCCACAGGCAGCTGACCTCAAGTTCAGTGGTGCAGATTCTCACCAGAAAAAGCCCATAAATGAGAACTATGGTCTCCAGAGCCTCAAAGCACCTACTGATTTCTTTTACTTCTTTTCTCTTTTCTTTTATTTATTTATTTTAGAGATGTCTCAGAAAACCATTGGTGAGTCACCTCAATCTCAACTATAATGCCTTTTGATCCTTTCCAATGCTGAGAGCATTGGACTAATTTTACTTCAACGATTCGTGCCTATAGATGTCAAGTGTTTCCACTGCTTCATTATCCCGCCCAGAATTCCTAGAGGTTGGATTCACCCAGGTTCTGCAATAAAATAATATTAACACTGAAGCTGAAATACAAAGTGAAAAAAAATACCCCCTAGGGATGGTCCTTTGTGAGCTGTTCCCACTTAAGTATATAATCTATCTCTTTAGAACCAATATGTAATAAAGATTTAGAACACAGCACCTAAACTTCGTGCTTTCTGCACAAATAATTTATTATTATTAGATTATTCTCATTTTGTAAAATAATGCAAACTTTAAGTTACTTTTCATTTCTAATTGCTCTGAAAATGTCTCTCCAGGACAGTCAGATTCTGTCTTCACCAACTCCTAGCTACTTGCCCTAATGCAGTTTTCCACAAAAATATTAAAAGTAATGGTTAGGTTCCAAGATACAATTGTCCCTAATTACATGTTTATAAACTAAAAGCTAATAGTTGCAGCTTCACACACTAGATTACAGTATTCCTAACAAAAATTACGAAGTTTTTAAATTATAAAACTAAAGAAATATGAGTTGAGGTCCCCCTATATTCATTTGACAGAATGAATAAGTCCTGTATTTGTAACTATCACTTTCTTTGAGTGATTCCTATAACATCTTACAGTTTTCCTAACTCTCACATGTATTATTTTCTTGGATCTAAAAACATACCAAAGGTGGTGGGTAGAGATGAGGAAACTGAGGCTCAAGAGTCATTTCTCAAAACAATAAGGGGCGGGGGGTGGTTAATAATAAAGTTGGGACTGAAGTTTAGCTGACTCTCTGCTGAGTTCTTTCCACAACCATATTGGGTGTTATAATAGGTCATTAGCAAAGAATAAAATGAACTTCTATTGTTAGATTTCAGAGGACAAAAAGGCCTATGGGGAGATGAAGTGAGAGAAAGTGCAATATAAAGAATAAAACTGGGCCGGACGAGTGGCGTGGTGGTTAAGCACTGGCCTAGGAAGCCAGCGGCCCCGGTTCGGTCCCACATATGAGGGCCAGTGACACTGCCCTCAAAAAAAAAAAAAAAAAAAAGAATAAAACAGAATTAAGATACAAGTTAAAAACTAAAAAATCAAGAGAAATAAAAAATATAGTAGGAAGAAAATTGGAAGGAGAAAGATTAAATAAATTGGTAGTAGGAGAAGAAAGAAGAGTAAGTGAATATAAATAAAGCTGAGGAAAAAAAGAAAAGGAAAGGTAGACGGAGTCACGAATTAAAAGGGGAAGAAAATATAGGTAAACTAAGGGAAAAAAAATTTTGACATAATTATCTGTCCAAAGGTTTAGTGGCTTACAATAAAAGGGCAGGTGTCCCAGGAGTTCTATTCTAGGATTATGGGCACTTTTTTTATCAATACACTCAAAGCAAATATTAAATTACTTTTGCAAAATACCTATATTTCTAGCTTGGCTACGCTCATAGCCCGGAATATCCAGAACTTCTAGGCTACCTTCTAGCTTTTTTTCGCACAGAAAAAAAAGATTAAAAGTTAAAGGTTTGGGGCTTATAAGTCAGCACTGGGTTATTTCCATGGTGAGTGCCATGCAGTGAGGGGCTGTGGAGAAGAAAGAGACTGCAATGCCCACTGAGGGGAGGGGTGGTCTTTTTAGATCCAATTAACCATGCAGATCCACAGGGTTATCACAACCCTCATCTGGCACCAGACTACTCAGTAGGACCTAAGGTAGGAAGCACAGCTTGCCAGCAGGGCAGCATCAGCCATCCCTCTTCTGGGATGTAGTCAGTGGTCTCTCAGATGTCCACAGAGCCACCCAGAAACTATTCTCTTCAGCCTCCCATTGGCTCAGCATGGGAGTTGCCCTGGCTTAGACGCCCCAGGAGCCAAAATTTCCTCTAAGAGCTGCACATACATAACCTACAGGGATCTCATAAGGGGGATCCCTACATTCAGGGGGAGAAAGTTAGGACGCAGGGAAGCCCAAGCGATGGCTTTCTAACAGGTACTTATAGTTCTCCCAGTTCGCATGCAGTTTACCAATCAAGGGTCATTCTTACGTAAAAGTGATGCTGCTAGGTAACATGGCAGGCTTACAATCTTTATCAAGTCACCAGAGGATCAGAGTTAGCAAATAAACTGAAGGCCAAATTCTCACTAAAAATTGAGGTTTTATTGACTCTTTGCCCTCAGATACTAAAACCAATCAAAGCAACAGTCACCACTGTGGGTCCCCAATAAGCGGAAGCTGCGGAAAGACTGGATCCTTGCCTCCTACCCTAATGCCTACCATGGGACATATTAGTTGGTTCGAAATAAAGATTTCAGTACAAGGGTAGTTCCTTGAAAAAGTAGTATCTTCTATTGTTACTGACAGGAAAGCAAAGTACGAAGTTTTTTTCCCCTAATGTCTCCTAAATTGACAAGGATCCTAGAGAAACCCTCACCCCAGGCTGAAATACTTATGCTAAATATCCCTTTTGCTCTATACTTAACATAGCTGAATTAGCTCTCCCTAATGATCTCATTACAGATACCACTTCCT
The DNA here is from genome assembly GCA_033961575.1 of Aselliscus stoliczkanus. Taxonomy (NCBI): domain Eukaryota; kingdom Metazoa; phylum Chordata; class Mammalia; order Chiroptera; family Hipposideridae; genus Aselliscus; species Aselliscus stoliczkanus. Next base: position 47,162,420 of record CM066733.1, read on the forward strand.
TTCTCCTTCCTCTTCCTGCCAAAGACCCACCCCTAGAATAAATTAACAAAAAAATTTATTCTTCATCCAAACACCCATACTAATATGCCAATTTGGATTTCTTTTTAGTGCTAACTCCAGGACCTATAGGTAAGTCATCTATATATGTCAACTCATACAAGGTCTGACAATTAAGCTCATGAACTCAACCTAGAAAAAGTGCTACATACCTCATTGCTGAATATCACTATAGTCACCTTCGAAGTACTCCCCTTGGGAAGCTATGCACTAACGCCAGTGCCTAGTCCACCCTTCAAAGCAATTCTGGAACTCTTTTTCTGGAATGGCAGGCAATCAGAGCTGTTGTCCTAATATTACCCTTGATGTCTTGAATGTCATCAAAATGTCTTCATTTCAATATTTCCTTATCTTTGGGCAAAGAAATAAGTCATTGGGGACTAGATCAGGTGAGTAGGGAGGGTGTTCCAATGCAGTTATTTGTTTACTGGCTAAAAACTCCCTCACAGACAGTCCCCTGTGAGCTGGTCCATTCACTGTCCTGATGCAAGAGCCATAAATTGTTGGCGAAAAGTTCAGGTCGTCTAACTTTTTCACGCAGCCTTTTCAGCACTTCCAAATAGCAAACTTGGTTAACTGTTTGTCCAGTTGGTACAAATTCAAAATGAATAATCCCTCTGATATCAAAAAAGGTTAGCAACATCGTTGAGACAAGTTCGCGAACTTAATTGTCAGACCTTATATATCATTGAATTTTATAATAGGTAGTATAACATTTTTCTAATAGTGATTATAGTGGTTTGTCAATGATCATTAGAAGAACGTTTCAAAGCAAAGATGCAATAGGGAGAATCTGGGGGAGGATGTAAGAAATGAGCAAGAAGACAAAAGAGAGATGGCTGAAAGAGTGAAAAAAAAGGCATATGAAGGGAAAAAAATGGGGAATATGGAGAGAAAGGAATATAATTAAGATTTTGCCTCAAATACCTTTAATAAAAGACAAGAAGAAAGTGGTTATTTTTCCAATTAGGGATACAAGTCTCCTAGAGGAACATCTGACTCTTATGGAAAGGCTATTATAGTACAGCAGAAAGAAAAATATTTAATGCTGAAGATTGGGATTTACTAATTCCTGGGGAACCATTTTCATTGCTCTCCCTAGGAAAACATCAATGGTACACATGTTTTTCATGTTCAATAACCACATATCTTTGTTTCTATTTTTAGCACAATGTAGTGAATCCAGTGGTAAGTCCCTCACCTATTTTTTTTTTTTTTTTTGCCCTGGTGTTCTTTGATCTTCTACATTGTGTAGAGGGCCTGTTACCTGTCGTAAACATATCTATTGCCATAAGAACATTGGTTTTAAATATGTTTTTGTGTTTCCCAGTTTCCCATGGTTTCCATGCTGCTGAGAATTTGCCAGTGTTGTTTCTTCAAGAAAATTCCCCTAGTAATGGTCATGATGGCTTCTATAACAATATAGAAAACTCTCTAAAACAATGATAGCTTTCCAGTTCTGAAGTGCTTTGTAGTTTACAAAGGGCCTACTCAAAGAAAATGGGAGACAGTATAGAGAAAATGAGAAAAGGAAAGCAAATTTTAAAAATAAATGTCTAAGAAGGAAAAGACAATCAAATTTAAGTAGACTGAAGCCTCGTCAGTTTTCTTCCCAGTTTCCTGGGGGATGCCTACCAGCAATGCTACCCAGGGTCTAGTCTATCCTGAGTTCCCCAAGGGCTCTCTTTTTCCTCATGTCCTATCTTACCCCCTCACCCCAAAAAGCCCTCAACACACACACACAAACACACACACACACACACACTCACTCACATTCACACAGACACACACAGCTTCAGGGAACAAACAGGCTATGACACAAGGTGGGTTTACAATTACAGGAAATGGCAGAAGCATCAGGCAACTACAAACCACGAGAGGAAGAGAGTGAAGGGAAAGTTCATACTGTGACTAGCTAGGGCAAAGACTGTGTCAAAATCTACTGTCTAAACCAACCCCAGGTCATAGGAAACTCTGAGTATGGACGTTAAGTGATAGCACTCCAAAATTTAAGCCAAACAGCAAGAAATTATCAGAAGGCAAGTCAGATGTATTCAGACATTTCTTCAAGTAGCTGAGCTCCTACCACGTATCAGAAACTGCTAAGTCCTGGGCATAAAATCACAAATAAGAGAAGTGCATCTCTGGTGCTGAGTAGTTTACAGCCCTACAAGACACCTCGGAAAAATGAACTAAAAATGTGGAGAAAGCAGACAGTCTCCGACTGTGACCACTAAAGCTGATGCTGCCTGCCCTAAATGCTGGTTCTAAACACCCTTCTCGTTGTAAGTAAGAGCCGTCATTTATCAACTATTACCCTAAATCAAGGCTGCCTCGTTCAGTACTATTGATTATCATCAAGACCTACAGCCTTGGAAGTTCTCGTAATTCATATAGAGGGGAAACAGAAGCCAGCCTACCTCAGAGGGCTTCACTATGGCTAAAGGAAGAGTCTCCTTTGGCCCAAAGTCCCCTAAGCGCCACCATGGGTCAGAAAACCTACGCAGTACGTGGATTCCCTTTTCCTACTTTTCTTCCCTGTTTAACTCCTTCTCCCTTATGTGTGAATTCTTTAAAATATGATAATGTATAAATTAAAATATACTGCTACATTTATTCCTTCCTAGCTGCCCCCTGAATTACAGGTGATTTGGAGAAGGTGCAAAACGCACTGCTTAATTGTTTTTAATTAACAAACATGAGTGCTCCAAGTGGGACTAGTAAAGTGAAGGAGAGGAAGAAAATTTTCAAATCAATTAAAAGGTTAGTTAGGAAAGCGAGATTAGTGAAAATGAGAAAGACAAAAGTACACTGAAGAAACGGCCGGGTCTCATGGTCACTCTCCTGCCCCAGACCTGGAGATACACACAGGCCTGAGGGTGCAAAGCACCAGGTGAGCCCTTGAGCCCAGACACTCTGCAGAACTAAGGGGAAGGTTTAGAGCTCTGCTGCCCTCTCTCTGCAGTTACCCTTTTCTACCCAGCAGGGGGGAACTGGTTCCTCCTGGTTCTACACACACTGATTTCTCCTTTCTTTTTTCCTTCCATTTTCCTATCAGCTGAAACGTCAGAAATGACCAGTAAATTCCATGCCTGTCCTTTTTTTTTCCTTTTTTTTTTTGATGTCCAAATGGTATTACATTTTTAATGGTATTTGGACTCCATGCCTATTCTTATTTGATAGTTCCCTACAGTTTCCAACAAGGTCTGGAATTCTTTGTTTCTGTCTTATGAGTATAGAATTTCATGTTTTTCCATCTTGTGTTTGTTCTATCTAGCTGCCCCCCACCAAGGAATGCATTGTAGGAAATACAAACACCACTTAATAAACGTGTGTGTGTGTGTGTGCATATATATATATATATATATATATATATATATATATATATATATATATATATATATTCAGGCTGTGTGTGTGTGTGAGTGTGTGTGTGCATGTATCCTGAGTTATATATAATATCAGATATACACACACACACACACACACAAACACACACCGGGGGTGCCAAAAAAATGTATACACATGACTTGTATTCATCTTTTGTTATCAGTATATACTGAGTATTTTGTTACCAGTATACATTGAGTATTACAATTTTAATAGTTTTTTCCTATCTTAAGTGTGTATACATTTTTTGGCACCCTCTGTGTGTGTATATATTGAGTTATATATAATATATATATATACATATATATAATATATATGTGTACATATAGAGAGAGAGAGAGGAAACTATCTGAGTTTATTGTGTCTTGTCAACAAGGGAGGGAGGATATTTGTATTAATGAATGAAGCTTGCATCAGATGGCAGAAATAAGAGGAAAGGTGAAGAGTTTAAATTACTAATCTCCTGTAAAATTTTTAAAATTTACCAGTCACTGCAAAAAAGGGAAGCACCAAAGCATATCGCCTTCCTGAAGCTTCTCAGACGAAGCAGGAGGCAGAACCCCAGGCACTGCGGCCACCATGTCCCCAGCACAGGGCACCACATCTGCAAGAGTTTGATGCCCCTTCCAAGACCATTGCTGATTCCCTCAAAATCGTAGCAAGAAAACAAGTTCCTCTTTCACCAGCCTTTCCATACTGATTTCTCTCTTTGTTTTTCAGCTACAGGGTCCTCTTGTAAGTTTGACTATTTCTCTTCATAATGGAACTCGTTCATGTCCAGCAAAATCTGACAGATCTACTTAAACCAAAATTTACCCATCCATATTGGGATTGCAATAGCTTAAAGGTCCTATTTCCTTGACCCTTTATTTTTCCACTACTCAGAATTCCACTAGGTTACTAAGAAGTATCTAAAACATTCTGTGACTCACATAAAAATTAAAAAGCGGAGAAAAATTGTTTTCTCCATGGTTGTAAAGATTGTCAATTAGTGACTTTCCATACAGAAGGAAAACAAATGAATGGAAGACAAGGTACTCCAGTTAGGTCATTTATACAAGCAATTAGAAAATCGTTTGTTTGTTTCTCGGCTGTGCACTTAGCAAAGTCCAGTGATGTCTATTGGAACTTGAGTTGCAGTAGAGGAACTTGAAACTCTTCTTAGCCTTTGGCTCTTTCGTTAACCAGCATCCCACCAACTGATAAGTTTTTGGAAAGTTCAAATTCCTTTGATAAGAAAAACTTTTCAAACAGTTATATCACTAGGAAATTTACTGATAGAAAAAAATGAATAGGACAATAAACAAAAGTGGGGAAATAATAAATCTCTTTGCTTGTTTCTCAGTGGAATCAACTCCTCAGGCAACCAGTAAGTTTGTGTGTTCATTTGATTCTCTGCCGCAAGGTTGATTGGCCTCTAAGGGGACCAAGAGTCTGTCTGGCCACCCTGGGCTGAGCAGGGCATGAGGCCCATATTCGCCTCTTGCTATCTCATAATCAAAATCCCTCTGGGTTATTGATGATGTATTTGAAAGTTCTAACACTAGTAATTTGAGAGGGGAGAGGGAAATGTGCTTAATCATAAAGACCATCAATAAGAGACTGTCTATAGAAAAGGAAAAAACAATAAAAAAGAAAGGAGGAAATAAGTTTCTAAAACAGTTTTTCATTTGGACCTCCTGCCCTACCTGGTCTGTTCTTCCACATTTGAATTCCAAGGAAAATTCTGAGGAAATTTTCCCTGACTATATAGGGATTTTAGGGGCTGAAAGTTTTGACATCTTGCTTTCAGATTATCAATTCTTTCAGCGTCTTTGTTTTATGGAAAAAAATCCAACTCCATGATTTACATTAAAAAAATCAAGAATAGAAGGGGAAGTTTCCCAGCAGTGAGAAATGACCTGTTATAAGGGACTTCACAAATTGAAACACAGGTTGCGTAGGGAAGAAAGGAGAAGGACATAACAATTTTCCCTATTCTGCTTTCCAGATGGACCGCCTCCGCATGCCCTCAGTAAGTCTTTCCATGTCTCTTCTGCTGTGGGGCCTGTAACCTGTCCTCTCCCCGCCAGCACTGGGACTTCTGCTATGAGATACATGCTTCCTTAGCACTTAACTTCCTGTTATCAAAATCCCATAAAGTTATTAATGATATTTTGGAAATTTCAAATCCTGCTGATTTACATTAAAAGTAAATAAAGACCAAAGGGAGCATTTTCCCTATTGTTATAATTATAGACCTACTGAAAAGAAACTATCTAATAAATAAAAGGGGAAAAAATAGTGGGAGAAAAAAAGATTATGAAGATACTTTGTCTGTCCTTCAGCTAGTCCACTTCCAATGCCAGTGGTAAGTTCACTCTGTTTTTCTCCTGTTTTCTGCTCCTGCTGTTGTCCTCTATGCCGCCTAGAGAACTGGCCTTGCCTGCTCATTTCTTACTCCACACGGCTGTTTCCTCTGCCTGCTGCTCATCCAGCTTCTCTTCCTGTGAAGTAAACTTACATTTACTTAACTCCAAATATATATTTACTTTGCATGTCCTGTGAGGTGTATCACTACCAAGCTTCTCCCCTACACAAATAATCTTGCTTAGAAAGAAGCTGTTTCTTTCAAACAAGTATCTAATCTTTCAAACAAGCTGTTTCTTTCAAACAAGTATCAAACAAGTATCTAATGATATCTAATCTGGTTTTTCAGGTCTGCCCCTGGCACCTATAAGTAAGTATAACATCTGCATCTCTACTTGGGTTCTGGTTGGTCTTCTTTAAAGTCTCAGTGACTTAGTTCTGTTAAGGTGATTTGAGTTTCTTGTGGCTCTCTTGCTTCCTTATTACTCAGCTTTTCTTCCGTTATAGATAATTTAAGAAAATACTGATTAAAAGAAGGACCAAGCTAGCATTTGTCAACAAAAAAAACTGAACGATACTATAAAATCATAGACATAGGCAGAATTTTTTTGAGAGAGAAAGACTGGAAGCCCAAACTGATCTTTAAATGGAGAGAGGCCTTTGAGTATTCCCTCAGAGATTACAGTGCTAGGTATTCAAAGGAAACAGAAGGATCTAGTGGCCTTTACCTGGGACCATACCCAAAGCCTTGCAGGTCCCATGAACAATGAGGACTTTTAAGGAAACCCTGCTTTGACCTCATCATCACATCATCACTGCTTATTCCTACATCTAAGTTTGCATTACATACTTTGGGATGCTTTCTTCTTATGCCCACCCAAGTTCCCTTCCCCCATCCCACCCACATACACACCAGTGGAATGTATTAGATAATACTACATTTTTTCTATTGAAGAAAAATTACATGGATTTTTTTTGCTTATTTTTTAGCTATTTCACAGAGAACCTCCAGTAAGTTCTTTATTTCTTAGCCTGTCATATGTGAGACTTTTTCTGAGCTTTGATGTTCCTATTTCTAAGTGCACAGAAGAGTGAAGTTCATGTTTCCCAGATCTGTTTGCTTCTACATTACCCAACAGCTGCCAGGTTAGGACTATAAGACAATCTTTTTTGTTTATAACTGTTGGGTTTACCATTACTTCAGTTCTTAATTCCCCAGATAACAGTCACCAACAGTGACTCAGTATTTAAACCAGATCAAGCACTGACAATGGGGATATTTAATATAAAATTCATGAAGCCTCTTTTCCATAATTCAAATAATGTTCTTATATCTATATTACAAATGATGTTTATGCAACCCCAACACCCCCTGGAGTTCCTCAGGTTGAAATTAGATCACATTAATATTAAAACTCAAAGTTCCTGCCCAGGTTAAAAATTCAGATGCCGACAGAATACAGGCAGATGATGGAAGTGAGTGAGATGAGGCACGTCCCCTCGGAGCTGCGGAGAGGGGAAGCCACATACAGCCTAAGGAGGCAGCTGCTGCTCAGCTCCAGTCATGTCTCCATGCAAGAACGCAGAGCCAGAACTGCCAAAGCAGTCACTTAACCCAGATTTTAGGCAAAAGTTCTCAATTTTTAAAACATGATAGACACCTGGATGACTCTGACAGACTGCAAAAATACTTATAGAATTTCCAGACTTCTGTCTAAACACATTCTGAATATATTTTTATAATAATAACTTTTCAATAATTTCAATCATTTTAGGATACAGAAATTGGTAGTTGAAAAGGGAGAATTGGAACTATTAAGATAAAATGAGCTTATGTCCCTCTGAAGTTCCCATGTCCACATTCTTTCTGAATCCTGAGTAAGAAAGCTGATTAGCTAAATATTCTCACTGCACAGGTGAAAATACTGAGTCTGCAAGGTCAGTGGTACAGACCAGGGTAAAGCTGGGAACCTCAGAGGTCCATGTTTAGGCACACGCCCTATAATTGGGAAAAGGGACCAAGGCCCACCTGAGGTCAGCAGAAGGAATTATTGGTCTTGCTAGTAGAAATTATAATTCAGAATGTAAATTAAATAAATAATATTCTTTTCAATGGAGACATCAGAAAGGATGGGCAAGATAAGACCCCAGGGATTGGGAAGAGGGAAAGAAGTATGCCAAAGAAAGTGGGACACATGCCACCATTTTTTGTCTGATTTGGTCCTGGTTCTTAATTTTTTTTTACTAAAAGGACACAGCAAAACTTAAGCATATAGAGGGAGTTTATGCCCCTTGGTTTCCAAGGGGCATAAACTGAATAACAATACACTGTTAGAAGAAGCTAAAGTTCAGCCCTTGGCAAGAAACACGAGGACATGGGAACACAGAGGTCGCAGCTGCACTCAGAAACAGCTAGAGTTTCAGGACCTGCTAAAGGGTGGCAGCCAAAGCCTCAGGACTCAACATAGTGAGAACTGGAATTGGGCCTCCTGAGTGAAGTTAGGAGAAGAAAATACACTGCCTGTCCAAGGAGAAGAACCAAAATATCTTCATCCATCTGCCCAGCCATGAAACAAAGCCACCTGTCCAGGTCCAGGCCTAAACCCACCAGAGCACAAAGCACTGCTGGGAGTGTGCTATCCGTACAGTGTGGGAACCCCAAGCCAAAACGGGTGAGAGCTGGTTTGTTGATGGTGTATCCTGGTAGCTAGGGCAATAGCAACCATGAAACTCCCCACAAGAAGGGATCCTTACCCCAGAATATTACAGGATAAAACATCCACAAAGATAACACCTGAGGAATAAGACAGTATCAAAAAATTATGAAATGTATGAGAAAATCCAGCACCACATGAATGACACTTCTCAAACCAGAACAAATAGGAGTATTCCAACCCAGAGAAACACAGCTGCAGAAATCTGAAGAGCACTAAAATAAAAAACTTTAAATCTTCCAACATATTAATGTATTTACCAAATATACGAGGACAATTAAGTTCGCGAACTTGTTGCGACAATGTTACTAAACATTTTTGCTAGCAGAGGGATGATTCATAACTGGACAGTTAACCAAGTTTACTATTTGGGAGTGCTGAAAAAGGCTGTGTGACAAAATTAGACAACCTGAACTTTTAACCAACAATTCATGGCTCTTGCATCACGACAATGCACCAGCTCACACAGCACTGTCTGTGAAGGAGTTTTTAACCAGTAAACAAATAACTGTTGGAACACCCTCCCTACTCACCTGATCTGGCCCCCAATGTCTTCTTTCTTTACCAAGATAAAGGAAATATTGAAGACATTTTGATGACATTCTGGACATCAAGAGTAATACAACAACAGCTCTGATGGCCATTCCAGAAAAAGAGTTCCAAAATTGCTTTGAAGGGTGGACTAGGCCCTGGAGTCGGTGCAGTTTCCCAAGGGGAGTACTAAGTAGCTGGAAGAATGGGTTATTTATTGATATAGGTTAAGACAGGAAAGAGCAGGTTTAGATGAGGCCATCTTGAGTTCAGTTTAGCATATGTTAGATTTGAGATGCCTTGGACATCTGTAACTAGTTTACAAAATACTCTGCACTTAGAAGGCTATAAACATATTCTCTGACACATATCTTTTTCCCATTCTTGAAAATCTTGGGTACCAATAAATTTTGAGTCACTTTAAATTATTAAAAACAGGCCACTCCTCTTAAAACACCCCATTTCCCAGCAGCCAATTTTGGGCCCACAGACTCAGCACAGGGAGGAAGTTCAGTCTGTTTCCCTTCTTGCCCACCCTCCTGAGCTTGTCGTTCCCACCGAGATGAGGCTGAGAAGATAGATTTTACTTAACTGAGTATGCGTTTTCTCTCCTGTGTCAGTTGTAGGTCCTTTTCTTTAGGACATGAGCCCTGCTGCCCTTCCATGTCCTCAAGAGCAGGCACCCAAATGTCTTGTAGAACATGTTTGACTCCTTTGAAGGAATCTGCAAGAGCTTGCCTGATTCTGAGGGCTCCACTGCACGGCCCTTGATGTGGGAGTATGGACTCCGGACTGGCCTATCACGGAGCCCCTCGTCTCCCTCCCCACAGTATACCTCATGGACTGTCACTGCTGAGGTGCCCTCACCAAGGAGGCCACCAACTCGAGTGCGGCACCAGTGAAAGCTGGGTGTCTTCTACAGTGCCAACTTGACTCTCAGGAAGCTCAAGCATAAGGAAAAGGAAGAGGAGCCTACTGCTCCTTTGCATGCTCCTCACTGTGTCTCTCCAATTTTCTTTCCCTTATGCTCAAATATGCACAAAACAAATCAGAAAATCCACTAAACAGACATTGAACCAGGGGATGAGTTGCCACACTCCCTTTATCACAGACATTCCCCATCTTTGTAAGCATATCTCTTGAAGTCCTTTTCATTTGCTCTCAGAAGGAATATCAGTATCCCTTCCTCTTCCACACTGTTCCTTTGTTAACTACTTACAACTCTGAAGACTGACTTAACTCTTCTTCCCAACAGTTGTTGGCTTATGTAGGCTTGGAAGAAGGGTGATATTTGGGCTAGAAACACTAGTTTGGCCATCATTTGTTAAGGCCTGAGAGTAGCACCTCTGTATCACAGAACTCCAGGAACCCCTTCCCATTGCATTCAGGAGTAGTGCAATCCTTCCTGAGGGATTGTCTCACCTCAGCTGGGTGAGGAGGGAAATAGGTTATAATGTCTTTTTCTTCAGTTTTTTTTTAATCCTACTTCTCAATTTTGGGACAATAGGAAAAGTCCCACTCAACATCCTGTTCCTTATCCATGTATATCAAAAAGCAATAAAATATTTGAGTCCAAAGCTTTAGGGAGAGATCAGATAGAAAATAAATTTGATAGTAATTAACATATAGATAGCATTTAAAACCACTGGACTAAAATAGATCACCAAAGGTGTATGTAAAGATAGAGGGCTAAGGATTGAGCTCAAGAACACCAGTTTTAGAAGCTTAGAAGAAGAAAAACTTTTAGCAAAGTATATAAAGAGGAGTAAACAGAGAGAAATAAGGAAACCCAGGAGAAGGAGTATCATAGAATTTAAGAGAGTATTCCAAGATGGAAAAGATGAATGAACAACTGCATCAAAAACTGCTAGGGGGCCGGCCGAGTGGCGCGGTGGTTAAGAGCTGGCTTGGGAAGCCAGCGGCCCCAGTTTGGGTTCCATATATAAGGGCCAGTGACATTGCCCTCAAAAAAAAAAACAAACTGCTAGGAAATAACATTTTAAACTAGTCATTTAAACTGATCATTTAAACACTCATTGAAAAATGAGGATTTGGGGCCGGCCAACTGGCTCAGTTGGTTAAGAGCTCGCCCAAGAGTGTGAGCTGAGCTCTGAGCAACGGCAGTTCGATGCCAGCCCAAGCTGAGTTGCCGTTGAGCTGCCAACAGGTGGCAGGATGGTTCAGCTAAAAAAAAAATAAAAAAAAAAATGAGGGTTTATTTAACTTTGATAAAGCAGAGGAGAACAAAAGCCCAATTAGAGGGGGTTAAGAAGAAAATGAAAAGTTAAAATGGTCAGGCAGCTGACATGGCATATAGCATATTGTAAAGCCAATAGAACATCAAAAGGTCAGGAAAGACTGGAGTTCTTATAGGCTATGGCTTCCCTCATGGGGAATAATAAAGGATACCCAATTTAAAATAAGATAAAAGAAGTAAACATATATATTAAAGGTAGTTTGGAAAAAGAACATGCAGATATTAAAAAAGAACAAAGCTGAAATCTTAAAAATGAAATATAGTTGCTGAAACAATAGATAATTAAATAATATAACAATATATATAATTATGTAAATATATAGCTATATAAGTAATAGTTAAATACTATATTAATCATAGCTAAAAGGAGTGCATTGGAAGACAGAATTGAGGAAATCTCTCAGAATCAAACACAGAAATGAAGAACTTGAAAACATGAAAGAGAAGTACTAGCTGTGGTTGGCTAGAATGAGGAGGTCAAATGTAATAGGCATTCCATAAAAAGAATTAAGATAATACATACCTAATAATATTTTAAGAGATAATAATTGACAAATTTCAAGAAGAAAAGAAACTGGGACGGCTGGTTAGCTCAGGTGGTTAGAGTGCAGGGCTCAGTGCTCATAACACCAAAGGTTGCAGGTTCGATTCCGCATGGGCCACTAAGGTGCGCCCTCCACAACTAGAATGAAACAACAAACTGTTCCCCAATTTAAAAAGAAAAAAAATTTTTTAAGCTATTTCAAAAAAAAAAAAAAGAAGAGCCGGCCGAGTGGCGTGGTGGTTAAGCGCTGGCTTGGGAAATCAGTGGCGCCGGTTCAGGTCCCACATATGAGGGCCAGTGACACTGCCCTCAAAAAAAAAAAAAAGAGAGAAGAGAAGAAAAGAAACTTAAGTCCTCATATCACAAGAGTCCACTGAGGTCTGGAATTAGATAACTTTAAAATACACACACCTACGTTCACGTGCACCACCACCACCACCACCACCCTGACACACACCTGAACGTGCCAGCAGAGACAAATAGTGAACTGGCAAACAGAAATAAAAAGAGAGCCATAAAGACCACCAGAGAAGCAGATCATCTAAAAGGATCATGTTAACACTAGACTTCTCGATAGTATTAATACTGTGCCAGAAGGCAATAGAACAATATCATCAAAGAACTGCTGGAAAATTACTATAAATCCATATGAATCAACCAGCCAAATTATCAGTTAAGAGTGAGGAAAAACTAAATATTTTTACCATGTACTCTAGAACTTAGAAGCTTACTAACAACTAATTCTCACTGAAAGAATTATTGAAGGGAGGGACATACTTCAGTGAAAATAAAAACTCAAAATAAATTGGTAAAATATCTTGTCAAATCTAAAATGTGAATATTAAGAAGAAGAAGAGGGAAGAGGAGAAGAAGGAAAAGAAGCAGGAGGAAGAGGAGGGGAAGGAGGAGAAATTTATTAGTGTGCCTTAAAATCAATAGACCTAAAGCATAGAAAAAAATAATTTAGAGACAAGGTTGGTGATTATGGATGAAGACAATTTGACAGAAAGACAGAAGTACTTAATTTTACATTTTGTTAAAAAAAATTATATATATATATATATATATATATATATATATATATATATATATATATATATATTTGACTATGTAGGCTAAAAAATAAAAGATAATTGTTAATCTAATAGAAATGCAACACACATCTTCTCAGCCCTTAGGGAAAAATAAAAGGAATAAAGTTTTATTAATCCAAAAGAATGCAAGAAAGGAAAAAAAAATTTAATTTTAAAATGAGGTGACAGAGAAAAATTCAAATATGTTCCTGAAAACAATACAATAAATACAATAATGGGTTAAACTAATATTTAAAACTATGGGCTGGCCAAGTGGCACGTTGGTTAAGAGCTGGCGTGGGACACCAGTGGCCCCGGTTGGGATCCCACATATGAGGGCCAGTGACACTGCCCTCTACAGCTAAGATGGTGAACAACAGCTCCACCTGGAGCTGGGCTGCTGTGAGTCCCCGGGGATGGCATAGCTGCAGCCCCTGCTGCAGTGGGTTGCCATGGGCTATACAGTGAGTGAGTGGCCAGCAGCTAGTGTGAGCAGCCAGTAGCCAGAGTGAGCTGCCAAGAGCCTCTGTGAGCGGCCGTCCAATGGCCGGCGACGGATCTGCCTCACCCGGGAAGAGCACAATGATGACACCAACATGGGCCAGTGAAGCAATGTCCTTTGCAACTAGACTGAAGAACAAAAGGACAGCAACTTGTCTGTTCCCCTTCCCCAGTTCCCCAACACTGTTCCCCTCCCCCAATTCCCCAATAAAATCTTAAAAAAAACAAACTAGAAACTCTCAGATGTAATAAAAAAATAGAATTTTTTCTTAATGTTCTATTTTCCTATGAGAAAAATAAGAAAAATTAGCCAAATTCTAGTAACAAAAAATATACCTAAAATAAAAGGACATGTAAAAAATTGAAAATGAAGGAATTTTAAATTATGCCAAACAACAACCACAAAAAAAGGTGATATATTGCAAATGTTAGATAAAACAGAAGACAAAATTAAAAGGGCAAAAAATGACATTCCATATAAATAGAAAAAAAAATTTAACAGAGCTATCTATGAGCCATGAGATCAAAGGTGCTTATTAGCACAGCCTTTGAAAAATACAAAGCAAAAACTGACAAAATAGCGAAGAAAAAATCAATACATTTATAATTAAATGAGATTTTTATAATACCTCTCTCAGAAAATAAATAAAACAGACAAAAATGACTAAGGCTAGAGAAGCTTTGTCTGACACAATTTTGAAAAGCTTTATCACATAGGTGTACATAGAAACATCTATCCAACAAGCAGATGGAAAATTTGCTGATACGACCACCAATTCACTCAACTAGAGAGTCTCAACTAATTCCAAAATAAACTTGACATAATATAAAGAACAACTTTCTGAGCACAAGGGAATAGAATTAGAAATCAATAAAAAAATTAACATATACATATTTGGAAACTAAAAGTATACTTCAAAATAATTCACAAATTACAAAGGAAATTGTGAGATAAATTATAGAATCTATAAAAAGAAATGAAAACAAAACCATTACATATTAGAACACTTAGGATAAAGTCAAAGCATTATTTAGATAGATATTTATCATCATAAATAATTTTAATAGAAATCATTAATGAACAAAAATAAATGAACTAAACATTAAAGTCAAGATTATAAAAAAGAAAAATAGTTCACAATAGCCAAAGCAATCTACAGATTTAATGCAATCTTTACCAAAATTCCAATGACATTTTTCACAGAAATAAAAAAAATCCTAAAATTTTTACTGAACTGCAAAAAACCCCAAATAGCCAAAGCAATCTTCAGAAAGAAGAACAAAGCTAGAGGCATCACACTTCCTGATTTCAAACTATATTACAAAGCAATAGTAATAAAAACAGTATGGCACAAAACAGGCATAGACTAATGTAACAGAATCAAGAGCCCATAAATAAACCCACACAAATAGTCATTTAATATTTGACAAGGGAGCCAATAATACTCAATGAAGAAAGGACGTTAGTCTCTTCAGAAAATGGTGTTGGGAAAACTAGACATTCACATGCAAAAAAAAAAAAAATGAAATTAAACCCCTATCTTACACCACTTACGAAAATTAACTCAAAATGGATTAAAGGCTTAATTGTAAGGACTAAACCTATAAAACTCTTAGAAAAAAACATGGGGGAAAAGCTCCTTGACATTGAACAAAAAGAACAAGTGGGAATACATCAAATTAAAAAGTTCTACACTGTAAAAGAAACAATAAGCAAAATGAAAAGGGAACCTACAGAATAGGAGAAAAAATATTTGCTATGATGCTAATATTCAAAATACGTATATGGAACTCATATAACTCAGCCAAATAACAAACAATTGATTTTAAAATGGGCAACAGAACTGAACAGACATTTTTCCACAGAAGACATTCAAATGGCCACCAGGTACATGAAAAGGTGCTCAGCATCATAATATCAGGGGAAATACAAACCAAAACCACAACGAGAGATCACCTCACTCCTGTCAGAATGGCTACCATCAATAAATCAACAAACAAGTGCCGGTGAAGATGTGGAGAAAAAAGAACCTTCATGCACTGTTGACAGGAATGAAAATTAGTACAGCCACTATGGAAAACTATATGGAGGTTCCTCAAAAAATTAAAAATAGAACTACCTTATGACCCAGCAATTCCACTTCAGGGTATATACCTAAAAGAAATAAAATCACTATCTTGAAGGTTATCTGCACTCCCATGTTTTTAGTATTATGTACTAGACATGGAAGCAACCCAAGTGACCATCAACAGAACAGTGGATAAAGAATGTGATACACACACACACACACACACACACACACACACACACACACACACACACACACACACACACACACACCAGAGTATTATTCAGCCATGAAAAAGAAGGAAATCCTGCCTTTTGCAACAACATGGATGGATGTTGAGGAAATTACACAGAGATAAGTCAAACAGAGCAAGACAAATACTGTATGTTCGCAGTTACATATGGAATCTTAAAAAGCCAGACTCAGAAATAGAGACTAAAATGGTGGTAACCAAAGATGTGGGGGTGGGGAAAATGGGGAGATTCGGTCAAAGGGTACAAACTTCCACCTATAAGATGAGTAAGTTCTACAAACCTAATGCACACCATAGTGACTAAAATTAACATTACTGTATTACATACTTCAAAATTGCTGAGAGTAATTCTTAAATGTTATCAATACACCCCCAAAAAAATGGTCATTATGAGGGGCTGGAGGTGTTAACTAACTTATTATGGTAATCGTTTCACAATACATACTTGTATCAAATTATCACATTATACACTTTAAACTTACATATTTATATGTCATTAATATCTCAATAAAGGTGGAAAAAAAATCAGTGGGGCAAAATCAGTTTCCCAGAGACAGGTCCTTGTTACGTGACAGAGTTTTATCTCATAACAGATGGAAAAGTCAATAAATGACGTTGGGACAAATGAGTGTCTTTATGGAACAACAACAAGAAATAGATGTGCTACCTCACACATTGCCTTTTTAAAAAATTACAGTCCAATTAGTAGCTAAACATGAACTATCTCAGTATTAGAAGAAAATATAGGAGAATAGGTTTATGTTCTCAGATAGGGAGAAGAAGCTTTCTTTCAAAATACCCAGAAAATACCAAACATAAATGTTGCCCAACAAAAACTGAAAACTTGTTATTGACCAAACAGTAAATTATAAGGTTAAAAGACAAAAGGCAGCAACTGAGAAAATATTTGCAGTATGTATAACTATCAACATTAGCAGCATTAAGAATATATATAAAATTTCATAATAGGTAAGGAAAAGAAATTAAATGGGATAAGAATAAACCGTTCACAAAATAGGGAAACTGAATGTCTAATAAACATAAGTTGCTAAAGTTCTTTAATGGGCAAAAATACAATGTAAAACTGAGGTACTACTTTTATCAAAATATACTGGCCAAAATTTTAAAGCCTGACAAGATCAATTATTTACTGAGATATGTGGTGAAGTGGGAACTCTCATTCTCTGAAAAGCAATTTGTCAGTATCTAAACTAAATATGAGCATACCCATGGATTCTACTTCTGGTTATAAACACCAGAGAAAAGTCTTACATATGTACACAAGAGGACATGTACAAAGATGTTTATTGTGACATTTTTAATAATAAAAAATCAGAAATAAATTAACATAATGTATACCCATAAGATAGAATGATGCTACAGCAGTTTAAAATGAATAACTACATGTGTGTCTGTGTGTATAACGAAGGGGACATCTCAAACCATAGGGTTGAAGAAAAAAAGCCAGATGTAAAATGCTGTTTGTAGATATAAAATAGTATTAAAAGATGATGCAAATTAAATTTAACATATGCAAACTTTAAAAAAACCATTTAAGCCCACCATATTGCTCATTAATCCACATATTTATGAAAATACTTTTAAAAGTTCTTGGGACACACTGAACACATAACGGTAGTTGCCAGCTAGGGCAAAGGGAAGAAAATGAACCTGAGATTTGATTCAAAGGGATTTTAGCCATCTCTGTAATATTTTTTTCCTCAGAAGAAATTGGGTACATACATGACAAATGTTACATTATAGGAGACAGTATGACTAACGATTCCCAAGGTATTTTTATTTGAGTATCTTTTAATATCTTCAAATGAAAACAAAGCAAATAAAACATATACACTGTGAAACCCTAAGGAAGCCGGCCATCGTGGCAAATTTGGCTGTGGATCACTGGGATGTCCGCCTGCAAAAGACCCAGCCCTCGCACCATGCTTCTGTCCCTTCCAGCTCTGGGACTCCAAGGGAGAGGCTACAGTTCCTCACCACCTGTCTGTCAGAACAAGCCTCTGGCTTCCTTTATTTTAACCACTGTCCATGAGGGTATTTGAAGGAGCCCACTTCCTTCCATGGCTAGCTCTCTCCTTGTCAAGGGTGCTGCCTTCCAAGGCCGAGAAAGCCGCTGATGCTCAGAGTGCTCATGGGGCTGCGTCCATGAGAAGTGAGGAGTCCCTTCTCCCGCTGATACTTGTTTCAGGAACCCCAAAATAGCACAGCATGAGCTCAGTCTCACAACATACGCAACAAAATTGCTGCTTAATGGTCTGTGAACAAGAACACACGCACACACACACACACACACACACACACACACACTTACACATTCAATAAACAGTTTTCAACAGCAGTGCAACCCAAATTCATCCTTAGAAAACAATAGTTTTCTCCTGTGTAGGTTTTCTCATTCTTACATGGAGAGGGTTGGTTACTCAGTGTCATAGCGTATCAAATATCTCCTTTTCAAATCTTGCTTTTCTCATGATCTCTACTTTGCTTTTCCATACCTGGCCCTGTCCAGTGATTTCCAAGAACAAAAGAACAAGCTACTCCAAAAGTATACTGATTATTTCTCCTCTTACATAATAATTTTGAAATTATTATTCCAATCTCATGAAGTTTTCAAAATCTTACAGCTAAAATTCTGCCAGGGCTTAGGCATATGATCTCACACATACACACATACACACAGGCGCACACACACAGCAATCCCTTGTGTGCCCTCATGCATCACGTGGCAGGGATTACTGCTGTCTTCAGATGCCTGGTACCTGTTTCACTTTAAGGCACAAAGTCTTCCTGTCTAGGGGTTGTGTGCAGAGAACAGAGGGAGAGGAAGAGTATTCTGATGCTAGCTACAATGTGGAGACTCTCTTCATCGATTCAGCAAACATTTGCTAAGTGCCTGGTCTAAAGACCATGCTAAGTGTGGAGATTAATAAGGAGAACATAGAACATGCTCTCAGAGAAAGGAGTGACAACCTGGGCAAAGCAAGTGGGGAGCAATGATGAGGGTTGCAGAGATCTCAAATGTTGGTGAGGACTGGGAGAGAAAAAGGGCAAAGGAGGACCAAGAAAGTAAAGTAGCTCAACTGAAATAGGTAGGAATGGCACACACTCCCTGACTTCCTCCTTAATCCTCCTCCTGTCCACTGCTGTTCAGTGTGTGATGTTCATCCTGGAAAGACATCAGTGAAAATGTGTTTCTGTTTCATGAAACAACAACACTAATTTATTTGTTTGTCTTTTTTATTGAAGCAAGACCTGGGAAATATAAAAGTAAGTCCCATGTTTCTGTTAATTCTATTGTTATCATTGTTTTCTGATGGTATCTAGTGCCCTGTTTTTACTATAAATGTACCAAGACTTAAGGTTTATATTTCTGACTCTATGACTTATTAATTTTTTCAGCATTCCTCTCCTTTTAGCTTCTTGTTTCCCTATTCCTACTTTCAGTAGCTGGCCCCATTATCAACTATCAATGTCCATATGGAGGCTCTCATTGAAACGAATTAATACTAAATGTGGCACTATAATAACAATATTTACTTAGCACTTACAATGTGCCAGGGCTTTATATATGCATATGCCTTATTTCACATAAGTATTGTTATTATAAAGAGAAGGAATAGCGAGACGAGGTAACTGCCCATGATCCCACAATTACGAGCATCAGAGGCTGGGAGTCAGATTCAGGCCTATTTACCTGAGTCTAAAGTCAAGTGCCTCCATCCCCATTAAATGGTGAGAAATATGGCTGTCCAGCCCTCAGATATTTATGCATATGGGGAAAAGAGAAAACTTTCTAAAATTAACAGAAAGAACAATAATTAGCAAACAAGAATCATAGTAATGATCATGGTAACACAGTCATTCCAAAGAAGTGATGGGAAGGAGGCAATAAAGTTAAGTGACATAAAAATCTTACCAGTCAATGATTTTTGAAAGTTTGAATTAGCAGAGAGAAATCAAAAGGAAGAAATAGCTTCTCCCAATGTTTCCACTTTTATCCTTTCTTTCCAAAAAAGGCATCCAAATTAAGAGGGACTTGAGTGGAATAATCTGAAGATATTTATTCTCCTACTATATTTAACTGATTCTAAATAGTTTGTTGGTCTCTCAAAGCCCTGTTTCTAAAACTTCCAGCATAAAGAGCTTGAGAAGCAGCTGTTCTTCATCCAGAAACCTCTCATTCATTCATTTATTTGATTTGTTTTTCACAGTAAAACAAGAAGATCCAAGTAAGTTCTGTATCTATTCCTCATTTCTGGGGTTGGTTCCTGTACTGATTATGTTTTTCTGAACATGTAAGACCTTGACATTCAACTTTTTCACTCTCTCTTATTTTTATGTTGAGTAACTTCCTCTAAATTTATTGGTGAATATTTTAGAAAGTAAAAAACACAGTGATGGAAAATCAAATAATCAGATGGTTTAAGGTGACCTGGAATTAGAAATAATGCTTTTGAACAATTTTTTGTAAATTGTCACCTATGGAAAAATATGCTAGCTGTTAATATTTTATTATTATTAGAGTTTATAAATGCTTTTGGTAGGAAATAAAAGTTAGGAGATGACAGAAATAAAACTGAATTGGCAATATTCAATTAATTGATATCTTATTTTTAAAAATACATTTACTAAGGGCCTGTCATGTGCTGGGCACTGGGGATACAGCAAAGGACAAAACAGAAGATACTGCCCTCCAGAGTTTATATGTGAATTTAAACATTCCTGACACTTTTCTCATCTACAGAAGTTGAAGAGAATAAGGAGAAAAAAATAGTTCATTTATCCTACTTCTAGAAATGGAGCTGTGGCATCTGACAAATATGTTTGGTAGTATTTGAGAATATATTTCTGTCTTTACTCACTGGTTGGTATCAGTGAAAGCCATTTGCTCTGTATCGACATTAACTGCAATGTAAGAAATTCCCCTTCTATTTGATATTTCTGTTAGGCACTCACTATGGGCTTTTTCTTAAACATGGCTGTTTCCATTTCAAGGGAAAGACTCACATATTTCTCACACCCTCTCCTCACAATCCTGATAGAATATTTATGAATTTATACAAAGTACAGACCACAAAGATTGTTGGAAAAATAAATGATTGATTTTTTCCCCCTAGTAAGTTAAAATGCCCTATTACAAACAAACAAGACTTTAAAATATTCCTGGTAAGGACATAATAGAAATTATGTACTATTTTAAAATATTTTAAAATATTCCTGGTAAGGACATAATAGAAATTATGTACTATTACCTGAGGAGGAAGTCAGGAAAAGTGAAGTCTCTCATTTCTGACCATGCTGGACCTACTCCTGTTCACTGACATTTGCAGACACATCAAGCAACTTCTTCGCTCTTAGATTACTGAATAACACTTGGAAAGTGAAACTGATAAAAAGAAATAATTAAGAGTGGGATAAAACTCTCTTAGGATTGGGGCTCTATTGAGTTTTCAACAAAAGAATACATTTTAAACTTACATACAAGGTAGAAATTGGGACAGAGAAAATTGGAAAAACTCATAAAAGAGTAAGCAATGAGAGAAGGGAGTAGAATGAAAACAGAAGCAAAATTTAAAGGAAATCAGGCAATTTCCAAGAGAAACTGGATGAAAAGAGAAAAAGACTCACCTCTTTCCCACCCTTCCAAAATGGACTACAGTTACTGGGAAAAGGAGACTAAAGTAACTCGTATTGTAAAAGGCTTTGGAGCTTGTTCTTTCTTTTCATTCCAGAAATCCCTGTCTGGAAACAGTATCAGTAAGAATTTTATCATCAATGTCAACTTTGTTATCAGTGTGAACCCATACTAATAATTTGTGTTTGGATTTTAGCACGTTCAGCGGTTCCTATCAGTAAGTTCCTTTTCTTTTCATAAATCTGGTACAAATTGGGATCCCAAAATGAGGAGAAATTTTTTTTCTAGTTCTGACAAGTCCATTTAGCAGTTTCATTTACAAATATTCCCTCTTGGCCGGCTGAGTGGCTCAGTTGGTTAAGAGCTTGCTCGAGAGTGTGAGCTGAGCTCTGGGCAATGGCAGTTCGATGCCCAGCCTGAGCTGAGTTGCTGTTGAGCTGCCAACAGGTGGCAGGATGGCTCAGCTAAAAAAAAATAAAAAAAAATCAAATATTCCCTCTTCCTTTTATATAGCAACCTGATGGGTTGTGAATTATTCAATAGAAAGAATAAACATTTGACAAAGAGACTAAGTTTAAAAGAAACACTTTGTTTTCTTTAAAAAAAATTTTCAAATAGCTTTTAATAACAAATAAAACTCTTCATTCTGCAAAAAGGAAAGATATATAGGGTGGGATATAACAAATTTGAAGATACCGACAAAGAAAAGGAAAAATCAGGAAGATACTTTGGGTGTGGGAAGAAGAAAGAGAATAGTGGCAGTTAGCATTCAAATTTATAATTGTTTTAAAGTACTGTGCAGGATTTAAATACTCCATACTAGATAAGGAAGAAAAATATGACCTAAGCATTATCTGTACTGGCTCTCTCTGACTTTGTGCTATGTTAAAATATACTGAAGCCAGTCACATCATACTGGGACTATTCCTTTACCACAAAAGAAATTAATCCCTCTTATTCCATTATGCATGTTTTTCTGGGGGAAGTTTGGTGTCTTCCAAAGATCTCCTTGTTAACCGTTGGAAAAACCAAGGAAGGGAATTACATTCCCTTCGTTTTTAATTTTATTGGGAAACAGCTATGGTCATTGGTTACACATTGCTTTCATGCTACAATGGCATAGTTGACTCTTTTAGGGAGGGCGCAGCTCACAGTGGCTCATGTGGGGATTGAATCAGCAACCTTGGTGTTATCAACATCACACTCTAACCAACTGACTATAGTCACCCTGGTAACTATATATATTCTTGATTCAAAAACTCTGCTAATATATTTTTGTTTCTTGTTTTCCTGCCAGTCACTCCAGTACCTATTGGTAAGTTATTATTCATCTATTTCTTAATTCCAATGCCCTTTAGCAAATTTTCCCTGAAGTAAAGGATTTCACGTTCACATTTTCCAATCCCCTTTGCCTCTCTGTTATCTAGTACCCTTAAGTTACTAAAGATTTAGAATGATAATATGCCCAATGACTGGTGAAAAACATTATTTTTTTAATACAGGATAGAAAATTAAGAGCCTGAGGTAGTATTTTTCACCTAATGAAGAGAAAAACTTACATATAATAAGCAATGCTGGCAATGTTTGGGTAACAATTATATATTCAGATATCACTGACCCCATTTAAATTAATATAACCCTTTTAGAAAGCAAATTTGCAGTATTTGCAAGATACATAGAATACAGAATCCTTTAAATTCATAATTCCATTTCCAGAGATACACCCTAAGGAATAATTCTAAATATGGAATAAAATCACTCGCATGGTGTTAATTGGTTAAAAAAGAAAAAAGGTGCAAAGGTAATATATTGTGGTGATTAGGAAAGAAATCAGATGGACCTACGTTCAAATCTCAGCTAAAATGCCAGATATGTGGCTTTGTGTAAATTATTTAATCTCTCTAAAAATATAACTTGTATTGTCTCTATTTGGCAATATCTCTGATCATTTCCTTACAAATCTGATGCTGTCATTCTTCTTATCTAACAGTAGTGAAATGATTAACTTATTTATAAATTAGTGGAAAACATAAATACCTACTGGTAGAGAAAACTAAATACAGCAGGGAAAACAAGTGTTGATGACAGTTTAAGCATTTTATCAACAACAAATCAAACCACCAGGGAAATCTGAAGATAAAGAGAGGGAGAGCAGAGAAATTAGATGTCTCTGCCAAAAGAGAGAAGACAGAAAAATTACAAAAGCTACGTTCCAAGGTGGCAACATCTGATTCCTTCCTCTGACTAGGCTTCAAGGGTCTTCTTTAACATACTTTTCAGTGGAGGATTTCTAAGAGAAACACTTTTCCAAAAATTACCAATGAATATGGAATTCTTTTTTCCCAATTTCCTAAGAAACATATATACATACTTTCCCCCTTCCTTACCTATCTCTCCCAAAATAGACTTAAATTTTTCATGTTTTAGTTACTATCAGTTGAGAACCTCACCAACTTTATTAGTCAGAGACCATATTTGTCACTCTTTCAAAGCAATACCCCCAGAGAGGATCATATTTATGTTTTTGAAACGGGATTCTGAAGTACCTCCAGCAGTTCAGCTCTCTATTTGACAGTCTTAAAGAGCTTTTATATCAACATTAGCCAGTACAATCACTGTGTTGTGAGGGAACTGAGCATTTTTGTCAGATGATTAAACATCCATTCTTATCATTTTTAGCAGCAGTAGAATGAAGACATTCTGTTCTAGACACTAGGTGGGGGTATGACCTTGACTTGAATGAGATTTTCTGTGTAAATTCAATAGCTTTCCACATTCCCTTCACCCCATATACAAGGCTAAACATTTTTATCTAATGACTATACTTTAATTCTTTTCTAAATGACCTGTGGGCAAAGAGTAAATCTTTAACTTTTGTAATAACATTCTTTATAGTTACTATTAGCTTATAACTCATAAAATAATGCTTATCTATAATAATTGTATGAAATTATTTGATACTAATAAAACTAACATATTAATATTAATTCCTCATATCAAAACAATAACAATTACTGCATGCCACCCCCCACCATTCCTGTTACCTGCAGCTTATAAGAAGTTGTGGGCATATTCATGTCTCCCACTTTGCCCTTTAGGCCAGAGGCTACTGGACAAAAACAACAGAGGCATTGATTTACCATATTTCATTGCAGCTTCATTCTTAGGAGGGACAATGATCTCAGAAATTCTTTTCCTGTCCCACAAGAAAGTATAATAGCTGAATTTTTAGAAGCTTGAATTTTGTGTTAGATTGATAAGAGTTCTTTTTTAAAATCATCAACATGCTCTGTGGTTGGCAATTCTAGAGTGCTGTGACTGGCTGTAAGCACTTCCGTTAATGCAAAACCTACGTGGCATATTTCCCTATCTCTTTTGCTTTCAGGTTTTCCTGTATTTCCTAAAAGTATTGATTTTTTTTTTTTTTTTTTTGAGGGCAGTATCACCGGCCCTCACACAGCGCCCAACCACCGCACCACTCGGTTGGCCCAAAGTATTGATTTTAAGTGAAAAATTTATTGATGAAAAGGATAAAGTAGACAGACATAATATGGACTTATCATTAAAAACCAATTTTGTAAAGTAATAAAAACTTTAGCTCAGATATTTTGAATTAAGGCAGGAATAAGTAAACTAAGTGATGGACCTAGAAAAATAATATAATAGAAAGTGAAGAATAGAACAGAGACGTTATAAGATTAGAGATTAAAACAGGAAGAAAAGGGCCGGCCGAGTGGCGAGGTGGTTAAGCGCTGGCTTGGGAAGCCAGCGGCCCCGGTTCGGTCCCACATATGAGGGCCAGTGACACTGCCCTCAAAAAAAAAAAAAAAAGAGTGTGAGCTCTGAGCAACAGGGTCCCCGGTTTGATTTCCAGCCTATCTGAGCTGCCAGTTGGCAGGATGGCTCAGCTAAAATAAATAAATAAATAAATAAATAAATAAATAAATAAATAAAAATAAAATAAAATAAAATAAAAAGAATCATATGTATTTCTTTAGGGGCCGGCCGAATGGCTCAGTTGGTTAAGAGCTCGCTCAAGAGTGCAAGCTGAGCTCTGAGCAACAGCGGTTCGAGGCCAGCCCGAGCTGAGTTGCCGTTAAGCTGCCAACAGGTGGCAGGATGGCTCAGCTAAAAAAAAAAAAAAAAAAAGGAAGAAAAATAAAAGCAAAACTTAAATAAACATTGATAGCTCTTGAAAAGTTTTAAATTCTCATAAAAATTGAAAAGAAAAGGAAGATGGACTAAACTCAACTCCATTTGTCCACTCTAAAAATATCTATCATGATAATAACTACATACAGTGCCAGGTGGGTACTAGACCAGTCAGGGGGATCACTTCTTAAATTATATAAATGTCTAACCACTATACTGTACACCTGAAATTAATATAAAATAATACTGAATGTCAACTGTAATTGAAAAATTTTAAAGGGGGGGGATAGTGAAAGGGAATAAGAGGTTCAAATTTCCACTCATAAAACAAGTCTTGGGCCGGCCAAGTGGCGAGGTGGTTAAGAGCTGGCTTGGGACGCCAGTGGCCCCGGTTCAGATTCCACATATGAGGGCCAGTGACACTGCCCTCTAAAAAAAATAATAATAAAATAAGACAAGTCTTGGGGATGTAATGTACAGCATAGGTAATACAGTCAATAATATTGTGATAGCAGGGTACAGTGTCAGATAGTTGCTGGACTTCATATGAGGATCACTTCTTTAGGTATATAAATGTTGAACAACTATGGTGTACACTTGAAACTAATATAATATTGTATGTTAGCTATATTTCATAAAAATCTTTAAAAATAAATAAATAAATAAATATCTACAATGAAAGATGTAGGACTATAAAGGAGGATCAGGGGCTGGCCGAGTGACGCAGTGGTTAAGCGCTGGCTTGGGAAGCCAGCGGCCCTGGTTTGGGTCCCACATATGAGGGTCAGTGATACTGCCCTCAAAAAAAAAAAAAAAAAGAAATAAAGGAGGATCAGGAAATTGAAACTCATAGGATTTCTCATTTATCATTATAACTGATCCTTGTTCTGCCCTATTCTATGTCCCTGAAAGATATGACAGTAAAAAGCCTTATCTTGCATGGGTTACGTGTTTTACACATGCTATTTTTAAAGCCCAATTTAGAATCCTAGTTAAATCCCAGAGATTATCAGAAAGCAAAACAAAAAATAGAAAAATTATGACAAAAGTTTTCAAATTGATCATTTGAAATAAACTTTCTGTGGTGCAAAAAGAGAGTTGACATAGTGGTAGAGGTTTGAAAGAGAAAGAGAATGTTGAATGACAGAAAAGAAGATGAAGAGGGAACTTAAGTTAGTAGCCTTTAACTAGTAACCAGTCTCTTAAAAGGTTCTGACCCTTCCTCTGGTTAAGAAGGTTTAAAAAAAATTATTTCATTAGAAAAATTGAATTTTACTCATATAACCCCTCACACAGGCCTTCCAAAATGGCCTAGATTTTTAGGTTATTAAATCAGAGTTAATATTGAATTAATAAGGGATAGCATATTTGTATAGGATTTAATGTTTCCAAAAGTGCCATTTCTGATGTCCCAAATGGATTCTTCAATGAGAAATGACTACATAATTTAGAAAAATAATAATTTGTTTAATTTTCTTTTTTTTTTTTAGCAATTGGTCCAGTAACAGCTGGTAAGTTCCAATTGTTTTCCTGTTTCTTCTGGTCCTCTTTATGTCTGGGTTCCTTTATTTGCACTACACTTTTGATATGAGACAACTTTAAACCCATAGAGTCAGATTATTTTTCATCTCTTTTCCTCCATGTTTTCTGGTATTCCTTTAAATTACAATAGTTTGGGGATTTGGGGTTTTTTTGGTGGTGGTGGCAGTGGTTTCTTTTTTGCTTTAGCATTGGTAAATTAAATGCCCACAGAAACAGGAAACCATGTGGCAAGGACAGAAAGGAAAAAAGTTGCTCATTTGTTTAGAGAATCAAGTTACAGAAGAGAAACAAAGGGAAACAATGCTGGCAAAATCACAGGAAAGACCATGGAAATAACACACTAAAAACTTATATTTCAATCTCAAGTTATAGGATCACAAAACAAAATTTCAAAAGATTAAAGGTGGAAAAAACAAAATGAGAAGATACAAATATAAGCACAAGTATAAGGAGGGACAGACTGCACAATGTAAACAAAGAAAACACTAAAATACAGGTGAAGATAAAAGAGGTTGACCTTTGCCCTCTCATTCATAAAGTTTATCAAACCTGAACTGCTCAGAGAGTAAGGGGGAGGAGCAGTACTTTGGAAATCCATTCTGACTTCCCTTCCTTCAATGAATTGAATTGGGACCTGCTTTTCATAAGACTTGGGCAAACTACAAAAATTTATTTGTGTTTCCATTTTTTAATAAATTGTTAGTTTAAATGCACCAATTAAAAACAAAATTCTGGGGCCGGCCAAATGGCGTGGTGGTTAAGTGCTGGCTTGGGAAGCCAGTGGCCCCGGTTCAGGTCCCATGTATGAGGCCATTGACACTGCCCTCAAAAAAAAAAAAAAATTCTGGGCCAGCCGAGTAGCTAGGTTGGTTAAGAGCTTCTCAAGAGTGCGAGCTCTGAGTACCTGTGTCACAGTTTCAATTCCCACATGGGCCAGTGAGCTGCGCCCAAGCTGAGCTGCCACTGAGCTGCCAACAGATGGCAGGATAGCTCAGCTGGTGAGAGCATGTGCTCCTAACAACAAGGTTGCCTGTTAGAGATGGTGGGCTACGCCCACCTGCAACTAAAGACTGAACTCAGCACCTTGAGCTGAGCTGCTGCCAGGGTGGCTCAGTAGATAGAGCGCGTGCTCTTAACAAGGCTGCCGGTTTGACTACCGCATGGGATGCTGGCTACCACAACCCTCAACTAATTGAACACAGCACCTTGACCTGAGCGGTGTGACTGGACTTGGAGATGAGCTTGTTGTGCCCTCCACAACTAAGATTGAAGGACAACAACTTGGCTGTTTCCCTCCCCCAATTCCCCAATAAAATCTTCAAAAAAAAAAAATTCTAATTAACGAAGTCAAAGAAGAACTAAATAAATGGAAAGATATTCCTTGTTCATGGATAGAAAGACTCGAAATTGTCACAATGTCATTTCTTCCCAACTTAATACAAAGATTCAAAGCAATCCTAACAAAATTCTAGCAAGGTATTTTGTAGATATTGATGCTGATTCTAAAGCTTATATGGAGAGTTAAAAGACCAAGATGAGCCAATACAATTTTGAAGGAAAACAATATTGGAAGACTGCCATAACCAACTTCAAGACTTACCTATAAAGCTACAGTAATCTAGACAGTATAGTATTAGTGAAAGAATAGATAAATAGATCACTGGAACAGAATAGTTAGCTCAGAAAGTCCCACATAAATATGGTCAGCTTATCTCAGACAAAGGAACAAAGGCAACGCAGTGGAGCAAAACAGTCTTTTCAACAATGGTGCAAAGATAGTCTTTTCAACAAATGGTGCTAAAACAACTAGACATGCACTTGTAAAACAAATTAATCTAGACCCAGACCTACAGCTTTCACAAAAAATAACTCAAAATGGATTAAGCATATAATCCTAGAATATAACATAGGAGAAAAATCTAGAGGACCTTGAGTACAGAAATGACTTTTTAGATACCACACCAAGGGCATGATTCATCAAAAAAATAATTGATAAGCTGGGCTTCATTAAAATTAAAATCTTTTGCTCTGCAAAAGACACTATCAAGGAAATTAGAAGATAAGCCACAGACTGGGAGAAAGTATTTGCAAAAGACACATTTGTTAGAGGACTGTAATCAAAATATATAGATAACTCTTAAAAGTCAGCAGTAAGAAAACCAACAAACAACTAAAAAATGAGCCAAATACCTTAACAGACACCTCACCAAAGAAGATATATTGATGGCAAAGCAGCATGTGAAACAATGCTCTATATTATATGTCATCAAGGAAATGTAAATTAAAATAAAAATTAGATATGACTACATATCTATTAGAATGGCCAAAACCCAGAACATGGACAACACCAAAAGCAGGTGTTGTTTAGATAAATGTTTACAGTAGCTTTACTCATAACAGCCCAAACTTAGAAGCTACCAAAATGCTTTCAGTAGGTAGATGGATAAATAGATCGTGGTACATCCAGACAATGGAATGTTATTTTGTGCTAAAAGAAATGAGCTAGCTATTGGGCCAGCCGAGAGGTGCAGTGATTAAGAGCTGGCTTGGGATGCCAGCGGCCCCAGTTCAGATCCCACATATGAGGGCCAATGACACTGCCCTCTACAGCTAACAACAGCTCCACCTGGAGCTGGGCTGCACAAGCCCTGGTGATGGTGTAGGCTGCAGCCCCTGCTGTAGTGGGCTGCCATAGGCTACCGTGAGTGGCCGACAGCCAGCATGAGCTGCCAATAGCCGTGGTGAGCGACCATCCAGAGGCCGGCGACCGATCTGCCTCACCTGGAAAGAGCTCAATGACGATACCAACATGGGCCAGTGAAGCAACGTCCTCCTCAACTAGACTGAAGAACAAAGGGACAGCAACTTGTCTGTTCCCCTTCCCTGATTCCCCAATGCTTTTCCCCTCCCCCAATTCCCCAATAAAATCTTTAAAAAACAAAAAAGTAATGAGCTATTAAGTCATAAAAAGACAGGGAAGGGCCGGCCGAGTGACGCGATGGTTAGAGCTGGCTTGAGACGCCAGTGGCCCTGATTCAGATCCCACATATGAAGGCCAGTGACACTACCCTCTAAAAAAAAAAAAAAAACAGGCAAGAACCTTAAATGTATATTACCAAGTGAAGGAAGCCAATCTTAAAAGCCTGCATACTGTATGATTCCAACTATATGTCATTCTCAAAAGGCAAAGCTACAGAAACAGTAAAAAAGATCAGTGGTTGCAGGGGTGGAGTCGGGGGTTGAGGAGGAAGGAATAGGCAGAGCACAAATTATTTTTAAACCAGTGAAAATACTCTGTATGATCCTATAATGATGAATACATATCATTATACATTTGTCCAAACCCATAGAACACCAAGAGTGAACAATAATGTAAAACTATGGACTTTGGATGATTGTTATGTGTCAGTATAGGTTCATCAATTGTAACAAATGTACCACAGGGCGGGTGGGGGGGGAGGTTGATAACCAGAGACCATGCATGTGTGAGGGCAGGGAGTACATGGGAAATCTCTGTACCTTTCTCTTAATATTATTGTGAACCTAAAACTTGTGTTTCTCACAATTTCATTTCATGCTTTCTTATTATTTTGTGCTTTTTAATAATAGGTATACCAAGTAACATCAATAAAGATATACCCACATTTCAGTACCCAGCAACAAAAATACCTTAAATATTTCATAAAACAACGCCAATGACTAACGTTAGCATGCATCTTCTAAGCAGGACCATTATATATCCCCTATTTTATAAAATGTAATCTTGAAACTCTGGACAAAATTTCTAATGATTAACGAAAAGATAATTTAAAGTAGCTAATCACAGTGACGTCAGCATTATGGCTAAGTGAGTTGTTTCTTTTCCCTTTGATTAGACATCATAACTGAACTTAATTGCTCTGCACGTTAACAGGGTATCCGGGAGCTTCTACCCTCCTGCCCTCTAAAAGTTGATCAGATGGGACTTTGGTGGAGGCAGCAGATCCAAGGAAGTCAGTGAACCTGCCCCACCCCCATTCTCTGTAATCAGGAAAAATGAACCCTAGAGAGTGCAAACTTGGGTGATACCCACAGCTAACAGAGAATTTGTGGAGGTCCACCCTGCCTGTCAGGGGAATCCAGCATGCCACTGGAGTCAGATAAAGATGAGTTTGGAGGCAGAGCAGAGGAAGGATCACACTGCAAGGCACTGGGATTTGGGCAGTGCAGAAGCAGTCTCTTCCACAGCAAAGGTGCAAAGTGAAAGTGGTGGGTGATCAACTGACTGCTCCAGTTGTGCAGGTTACACCTGGATGGACCCGTTTCTCTACAGTAGCACCTGGATATCTGAGGAGGGACATGAATTGGAGGAATGAGAAAAAAGGGAAGGAGGCAGACAAGAATATCAAAGAGCACTGAAGGAATGCATTTTCTGTTGTTTGCTTCAAATATCAACAGAAGGTCTGCCCACAGTCCTTTGGGGGTGCCCCAATCAAGGAACTCCCTACCAGCCTGCAGGCCACCCAAAGCCAGAGGTACTAAGCCATACCTCCCCCGCACTCTGCTGACAGCTCTTTCAGTGTGCTCCCAAGTGCAATTTTCAAAGCCAGCTCCTGGAGGAGATATCACAAACCAGTTACAATGACAGTTCTGGAATATAAAACAAGGTTTTTAATTGCCAACCTGAATTGTAAGAAACAAATTAAATATAAAGTCTTTTTTTTTTTTTTTGAGGGCAGTGTCACTAGCCCTCATATATCGGACCCGAACCAGGGCCACTGGCTTCCCAAGCCAGCGCTTAACTAAATATAAATTCTTAACTAAGTATGCAAAAGCAGAAGCATATATCATCAAATACTACGAAAAATCAAGGAAATAGAATGATAATTCTCCAGCAACCAAACTCTAAGGCACAGAGTATTATGTTTTAACTGATAAAGAATTCAAATATCTGTTATGAAGAAATTCAATGGGCTACGAGAAAACTCAGAAAGGCAATTCAATGAACTCAATAATAAAATCAACAGAAGGAGGGCCAGCCAAGTGGCGTGGTGGTTAAGAGCTGCCTTGGGACGCCTGCGGCCCCAGTTCGTATCCCACATATGAGGGCTAGTGACACTGCCCTTTACAGCTAACAGCTCCACTTGGAGCTGGGCTGCTGTGAGTCCCCGGGACGGCATAGCTGCAGCCTCTGCTGCAACGGGCTGCCATAGGTTGCAGTAAATGGCCGGCAGCCAGCAGGAGTGGTTGGCAGCGGTGTGAGCTGCCAAGAGCTGCTGTGAGTGGCCGTCCAGAGGCCAACGACCGATCTACCTCAGTTGGGAAGAGCACAATGATGATACCAATATGGGCCAGTGAAGCAATGTCCTCCACATCTAGACTGAAGAACAAAAGGACCGCAACTTGTGTGTTCCCCTTCCCCGGTTCCCCAACGCTATTCCCCTCCTCCAATTCACCAATAAAATCTAAAAAAAAAAAAAAAAAAAAAAACAGAAGGAGTTCTTCAGATAAGAGACTGAAATTATAAAATAAAAAAGAACCACATGAATTCTAGAGCTGAATAACTGATAAATGAGATGAAGGGTGCAATAGAGTACATAGGTAACAGGGCAGACCAGATGGAATAAAGAATAAATGACTTGGAGGATAAAAATATAAAAACAATTCAGCAACAAAAGGATAATGAACTTAGATTTTTAAAAAATGAAGAAATCCCATGAAAGCTCTCATATTTGATCAGAAAGAATAGTTGGTGTGCCAGAAGGAGAAGAGAGGGAGAAAGGGCAGAGAGTTTAATTAAAGGAATAATAGCCAAGAACTGCCCAAACCTTGGAAAGGAATTGGACATAGGAATCCAGGAAGCTAATAGGACACCCTATTAACTCAATGCAAAAAGACCTTTCTAAGACACATTATAATGAGGCTGTCAAAAGCCAATGATAAAAAAATAACCTTAAAGATGGTTAAATAAATAAATAAAGGAACCTACAGTGTAATCCCCATCAGTCAGGCAATCAGCAGATTTTTCCATAGAAACTCTATAAGCCAGGAGAAAGTGAAATGATATAGTCCAAGGGTTACCAGCCAAGAATATTTTATCCAGCAATTATCTTTCAACTATGAAGGGAAAGTAAAGGCTTTCCCAGAAAAACAAAAACTGAGGAAGTTTACCACCACTAGGCCTGTCTTATAAGAAATGCTGAAAGGAGTTCTTCAAGCTGAAATGAAAAAGACACTAATCAGCAACATAAAAACATATAAAAATATACAACACTATGGCAAAAGTGAAAAATAAAGTCAGAATTTAAAAACTGCAACTTTATATTAGAATGGTGTGTTAACCACTTAACTATAGTGTAAAAGTTAAAGTGAAAGAACATTTAAAATAACTATAGCTACTCTCATTTGTTAATCACTTCACAGCATAAAAAGAAAAATTGTGACATCAAAAATATAAAAGAGTGGGCCGGCCGAGTGGCGCGGTGGTTAAGCGCTGGCTTGGGAAGCCAGTGGCCCCGGTTCAGTCCCACATATGAGGGCCAGAGACACTACCCTCAAAAAAAAAAATACTAACAATAATAATAATAAATATATATATATATATAAAAGAGAAAGAATAAAGGGTGGAGCCTTTATAGGTGAATGAAAATAGTTGCTATCAGCCTTAAATACACTATTTTATGTATGAGATATATGTTTTATATAAGCCTCATAGTAACCACAAGACAAAAATCTAGAGTAGATTTTTAAAAAAGAAAAAGGGGACACTGTGTATATCACCATGGTAAACCATCAACTAACAAAGGTAAGCAGAAAAAGATGGAAAAAGAAGTAATAGTGAGACCAAAAAAAAAAGGAAGAAACTGAAGGCAAACAATAAGATGGCAGCAGTAAGTCCTTACATATCAATAATCATTCTAAATGTAAGTGGACTGAATTCATCAATCAAAAGTCATAGAGTGGCACAAGACTCAACCATATGCTGCCCACAGGAGACTCATTTCAACTCTGAAGACACACAGGGCTCAAAGTGTAGGGATGGAAGAAGATACCCCAGGCAAGTGGAAATCAAAGAAAGTGGAAATAGCCATACTAATGCAAGATAAAATGAACTTTAAACCAAAAACAGTAACAACAGACAAAGGTCATTATATAGAGGGATCAATACAACATATAATCATTTATACCAATCACACCCAACATTGGAGCAAATACTAACATCTGGAAGGAGAAATATAAAAGACAATAATATTAGGGGACTCCAATACCTGAATGTCAGCAATGGATGGATTGTACAGACAGAAAACAATAAGGAAACGTGGGGAAATTGAACCATACTTTAGACCAAATAGACGTAACAGAAATACAAAGTGTGACAATTAAGTTCACAAATTTGCCACTATGTGCTTACATTGATAGCACTGCACAAAAAGCTCAGTAAGATTTCATAACCTTGATATATCAGTGTCTCACAGCTGTGTTCATGTCTACGTGTGGCAGTGTCTTGCTGAGTGGCGTTTATTATCGTCATTATGTGCTTTTGTGTGCCATAGAGAGAATGTCTGACCTTGAATTAGAGCAATGAACAAACATTAACTTTCTTGTTAAATTTGGCAAGAGTGGAAGTGAAATCAGGGACATGTAACTCCAAGTTTATGGAGATAATGCCATTAAGAAAACGTCAGTACCGGTTCGGATCCCACATGTGGGACAGTGACGCAGCGCCCTCTACAGCTAAGATGGTGAACAACAGCTCAACCTGGA
The DNA here is from genome assembly GCA_033961575.1 of Aselliscus stoliczkanus. Taxonomy (NCBI): domain Eukaryota; kingdom Metazoa; phylum Chordata; class Mammalia; order Chiroptera; family Hipposideridae; genus Aselliscus; species Aselliscus stoliczkanus. The sequence goes on from CM066733.1 coordinate 47,197,251, forward strand.
GCTGGGCTGCTGTGAGTCACCAGTGATGGCTAGGCTGCAGTGGGGCTGGCCAGCAGCTGGCATGCACTTTCATAAGTGGCAGTCCAATGGATGGCAAGCAACTGCCTCAGCCGGGAAGAGCGCAGTGATAATACCAACATGGGCCAGTGAAGCAATGTCCTCCACAACTAGGCTGAAGAACCAAAGGTCAGCAACTTGTCTGTTCCCCTTCCCCTATTCCCCAATAAAATCTTTAAAAAAATAAATAAATAAAGATGTTGAATCATAGCAGTCACTTAGAAGAAAGAAAACGGCAGTATACAAATGGATTAAATGTTTTTCTGAGGGGGGAGTATGCATCACTGATGAAGAGGGGTCAGGGCAGCCAGTAATGAGAAGAACTGAGCAGAACTGATGAAAATATTGCAAATATTCGTCGAATTTTGCATCAAAATCATTGGCTGACTGTGAGAAGCATAGCAGACCAAGTAAACATCAATAGAGAAATAGTCAGGAAAATCTTAACCAAAAATCTTGACATGAGAAATGTATGTGCAAAAATGGTCCCGAAGGAGCTCTTGCATCATGACAATGCACCAGCTCACACGGCACTGTCTGTGAGGGAGTTTTTATCCAGTAAACAATTAACTGTATTGAACACCCTCCCTACTCACCTGATCTGGCCCCCAATTAATTTTTCTTTACCCGAAGATAAAGGAAATATTGAAAGACATTTTGATGATATTCGGGACATCAAGTGTAATACAACAACAGCTCTGATGGCCATTCCAAAAAGAGTTCTGAAATTGCTTAGAAGGGTGAACTAGGGGCTGGCATTGGTGCATAGCTTCCCAAAGGGAGAACTTTTAAAGTGACCATCATTATATTCAGCAATGAGGTATGTAGCACTTTTTCTAACGTGAGTTCGCGAACTTAATTGTCAGAACTCCATAGAACATTCCATGCAATGGCAGTAGAATACACATTCTTCTCAAGTGCACATGGAACATTCTCCAAGAGACATCATATTATAGGACACTAAACAAATCTTAGCAAATTTAAGAAGATTGAAATCATATCAAATACCTTTTTTAACCTTAATGGTATGAAACTAAATATCAACAATAAGAGGAAAGCTGAAAAATCTACAAATATGTGGACACTAAATAACACACTGCTGAAAAGCCAATGGGTCAAAAAAAAACTAAAAAATTATCTTGAAACAAATGAAAGCAGAAATACAATGTAGCAAAACTTATGGAATACAGCAAAAGCAATTTTGAGAGGAAATTTTATGGTGAAAAATGCATATATGAAGAAATTAGAAACAAAAAACTAGAAAAAGAAAAACAAGTCCAAAGTTAACAGAATAAAGGATCAGAGTCAAATGAAATAAGAGACAAGAAACATAATAGGCAGGATTAATAAAACCAACAGCTGTTTTTTTTGAAAAGATTTTTAAAAATTGACAAACCTTTAGCTAAACTAAGGAAAAAAAAGAGAGACGACTCAAATAAATAAAACTAGAAATAAAAGAGGAGACATTACAACTCAACAGAAACACTTAGGACAATTGTATGCCAACAAATTAGATAACCTCGAAGAAATGAAAACATTCACAGAAACATAAAACCTACCAAGACTGAATCAGGAAGAAACAGGAAATCTGAATGACAAGTAAAAAGATTGAATCAGTAAAATGAAACCTCCCAACACAGAAAACCTCTGGACCAGGTGACTTCACTGGTAAATTCACCAAACATTTAAGGAAGAATTAATGCCAATCCCTCACAAACTCTTCCAAAAATTTAAAGAATGAACACTTTCAAACTCATTTTTTGAGCCAGCATTACCCTAATGATAAAGCCAGATGAGGATACTATAAGAAAACAAAACTGATATCCCTGATAAATAAGATATAAAAATTTTTTGAGCCAGCATTACCCTAATGATAAAGCCAGATGAGGATACTATAAGAAAACAAAACTGATATCCCTGATAAATAAGATATAAAAATTCTAAATAAAATAGCAAACTGGATACAAGAACACATTTAAATGATTAAAAACCATGACCAAGTAGGATTTATCCCTGGGTTGCAAGACTGGTTAGCATGTGTAAATCAATAAATGTAATACATAACTTTATAGAATAAAATATAAAAATCATATGATCACCTCAATAGATGCAAAAATGCATGTGACAAAATCAACATTATTTCATGATAAGAAACCTGGACAGTTTGGGTAGATAAGGAATACACCTAAATATAACAAAGGTCATATACAACATAAACACAGCTAATATTATACTTGAGAAAAATTTGAAGTTTTTCATTTGAAATCAGGAACAAGACAATGATGCCTACTCTCCCACTCTTATTCAATAGTGCTGAAAATGCTGGCTAGAGCAATTATGAAAGACAAAGAAGTAAAAGGCATCCAAATTCAAAAGGAAGAAGTAGGGCCAGCCACGTAGCGCATTGGTTAAGAGTGGGCTCGGGCAGCCAGCTCTGAGCATCAGGGCCCCATTCGGATTCCACATGAGGGCCACTGATGCTGTGCCCTCTACAGCTGAGATGGTGAACAACAGCTCAACCTGGAGCTGGGCTGCCATGAGTCACCGGCGAAAACGTAGGCTGCAGCCCCTGCTGCAGTGGGCAGCCCTAAACTGCCTTAAGCTGCCATAAGCTACCGTGAGCGGCCGGCAGCCAGTGTGAGCTGCCGTGAGCCACTGTGAGAAGCCACCCAATGGCCGGTGACTGACTGCCTCACCAGGGAAGAGCTCAATAATAATACCAACATGGGCCGGTGAAGCTACTCCTCCACAACTAGACTGAATAAAAGGACAGCAACTTGTCTGTTCCCCTCCCCCAATTCCCCAATAAAATCTTTAAAAAAAGGAAGAAGTAGTGCTCGCTTCGGCAGCACATATACTAAAATTGGAACGATACAGAGAAGATTAGCATGGCCCCTGCGCAAGGATGACACGCAAATTCGTGAAGAGTTCCATATTTTTAGCTGAACTCCGAAAACCCTGAGCACGGCCAAAATCCGTCAAGACGATAAAAGCAAACTAAGTTGTGAACCTATAGTACTTGTAGGCATTTAGTTACGTCTAGCAATTCAGAATGGCCTGCATCCATTCAAAACAAGTTCCTCTTTCAACCTTATTTTTACTTGAAATCTGCTAGAAGAAACAGCAAACTGAAATTTGTTTTATGCACGAGTTAATACCACTGGCTCAGCAAATACAAGTTAGTTTGCTTTGGGCAGGAGACTTTTTTGTGATGAAAGAAATGCACTACAGAGTATGGACAGACTTGCTTAGTGCAGGAGGCCCTTTATTATTGCTGCAGAAAACAAAAGCCTGGCTGAGTTGATGTTTTACATTCTCCTTTACTGAAATCTACATGACATGACGCTTCTTGTTGGGTTTTTGTATACTTAAACATTGTCAAGCTGTGAAAGAAAATGGCTGGAGGTATGCTTTGTGTGAAAGATGAGCAATAAAGTATCTGTACATTCTAAAAAAATAAAAATAAAAAAAATAAAAAAAGGAAGAAGTAAAATTGTCACTTGTGCAGATAATATGATTTTATATATAGAAAACACCGAAAATTCAACCAAAAACCTAGTGGAACTAATCAATAATTTCAGTAAAATTGCAGGATATAAAATCAACATAGAGAAATCAGTTGCATTTCTATACACTAATAATAAAACATCTGAAAAAGAAATAAAGAAAACTATCCTATTCACAATAGCATCAAAAACAATAAAATATCCAGGAATAAAATTAACCAAAGAAGTGAAAGATATGTACAATGAAAACTACAAGACTTTGCTGAAAGAAATCAAAGACAATACAAATGGAACAACATCTCATGTTCATGAATTAGAAGAATTAATATTGCTAAAATGTCCATACTACCCAAAGCCATAGATTCTATACAATCCCCATTAAAATACCAATGGCATCTCAAAGAAATAGAAAGAAACAGTCCTAAAATTGGTGTGGAACCATTAAAGAAACTGAATAAGCAAAGCAATCCAGAGGAACAAGAACAAAGCCAAAGGTATCACACTTCCTGATTTCAATCTATATTACAAAGCTGTAGTAATCAAAACAGTATAGTACTGGTATAAAAATAGACACAGAGACCAACAGAGCAAAATAGAGAGCCCAGAATGGAACTTCCACACATATGGTCAACTAATAATCAAGAAAGGAGCCAAGGGGCCGGCCAAGTGGCTCAGTGATTAAGAGCTGGCTTGGCCAGCGGCCCCAGTTCAGATCCCACATGAGGGCCAGTGACACTACCCTCTAAAAAAAAAAAAAAGAAAGAAAGGAGCCAAAGACACCCAATGGGAAAAGGATAGCTTCTTCAACAAAAGGTGCTGGGAAAATTGGACAAATACATGCAGAACAATAAAATTGAATCCCTATATTATACCACTCACAAAAATTAATTCAAAATGGATCAAAGATTTAAACATAAGACCTGATACCAAAAAATTCCTGGAAGAAAATGTAAAGGAGGAACTCCTTAACATTGGTCTTGGCATTGATTTTCTGGATATGACATCAAAAGCACAAACAATAAAAGCAAAACTAAATAAGTGGAACTACATCAAACTTAAAAGATTCAGCTCTTAAAAAAAAAAAAAAACAATTAACAAGGGCCGGCCGAGTGGCTCAGTTGGTTAAGAGCTTGCTCAGGAGTGTGAGCTGAGCTCTGAGCAATAACAGTTCAGTGCTCAGCCCAAGCTGATCTGCTGCTAAGCTACCAACAGGTGGCAGGATGGCTCAGCTAAAAAAACAAAACAAAAAAACAATTGACAAAAATGAGAAGGCAACCTTTGGAATGGGAGAAATTTTTTACAGACCAATACCAGATAAGGGGTTAACACCCAAAATATATGAGTAACTCATAAAACTCAATAACAATCTGATTTTTAAATGGGCAGGAGAACTGAAGAGACATTTTTCCAAAGAAGACATCCAAGTCTTCTTGGATGAAAATATGCTCAACATCACTAATCATCAGGGAAATGCAAATCAAACCACAATGAGATATTACAGCACACCAGTTAGGTTAGCTACCATGAAGAACACAGACATGACAAGTGTTGGAGTGATGTGCAGAAAAGAGAACACTTGTACATTGCTAGTGGGAGTGTACGAGTAACTTGGTTCAGCTACTATAGGAAACAATATTGAGATTCATCAAAAATTTTAAATAGATCTGCCTAATGATGCAGTAATTTCATTCTGGGTATAAACCTAAAGGAGATGAAAATGGGATATCAAAGAGATATTTGTACTCCCTTGCTTATTACAGCATTATTCGCAATAGCCAAGCTTTAGAAACAGCCTAAGCGTCCATATCAACTGATGACTGGATCAATAAGATGTGAGATATATAGAGACAGAAATAGAGATACAGGTAGATGAGAGAGAGATAGAGACACAGAGAGAGAGAATGGAATATTTATTCAGCTATGAGAAAGGAGAACATCCTGCAATTTGCAACAACATAGATGGATCTTGAACATATTATGCTAAGTGAACAAATCAGACAGAGGAATACACATACTGTGTGGTATCATTTATATTTGGAATCTAAAAAAACCAAGCTTATAAAAAGAGGAAGTAAAATGGTGGTTCCAGGGGCTTGAGGGTTGGGATAGGACAGATGTTGTTTATGGGTACAAACTTGTAACAAGTAGTAAATAAGTCCTAGAAATCCAATGCACAGTATAGTAGATATAGACAACAATGTTATATTATAATCATCAAACTTGATAAGAAGCCAGAACTTATTACTCCAACCACTGAAAAGAAAGAATTATTATGTAACATGATAGAGGTGCTAATTATCTCTATGCTGGCAATCATATTACAATATATAAATGTATCAAATCCATAAATTATACACGTTAAATTTATACAATGTTATATGTGAAATATATTTCAATAAATTTTTTAAAAATTAAGTAGCTAATCACAAATTCTTTTTAAACTACAACAGACCAAGAAAAGGGGGATGAAAAGTAGAAGTTTCTTATATTTAAATAAATGGAACTTAGTTGTTTATGACACAGATTCCATGTGCAGAGATTTGGGGTTGGACAAGAAAGGAAAGCCAGTACCTACTGATGTGTTTGTCTTTGTTTCTTGCAGTTGACAGTTCTGGAAAAATCAGTAAGTTTGGATCTTCCAAACTTATCTTACCTATTTCTATGTCTACAATCTTTCAGTTTTTGTTACTAAATTTTTTTTGTATTCCGTGTTCTTCTACCTTAGAGTAGTCAATATTTCTTAAATACATGATTTCCTTGTGCTTTGATTCTCAATGATCTATTTTCCTTTTGTAACAAAATATAATGGTCTTGTATTTGATTCTAGTCATTTACTACCAAAGATTATTGGTAGCATATATTCCCAGCTAGCCTACATAAAAAAAAAATAAAAAAAAAAATAAAAAAAAACAAACCTGTTTTCCTCGTGCTATAATCTGGCAATGGATAATTTTTACTGAAAATGAAAGCCCCCTAAAATCTATGTAGAGAATAGGTGTCAGGCCAAGATAATGATTTTGATAACTGACCAACAACCCACATTCTTCAAATAGATCTGAAGGAGAGTGGGTTATAAAAAACTGACATAAAAAAACAATGGAAGTAGAAAATGCAATAGTTTGACTTTTGGTAAAATAGATATTACTTATCCAAGGATTCAATTTCCCTTTGTAACTAAATGGCTCCCCAAAGATCACCTTCTTGTAAAACAGGAGAGCTTTGGCCAGCAGCACTCCTCAGGCTGAAACAGAGGGTTTTACACCCCCTGGAGATCTTGTTTCTGTATTCACTTACAAAGGATATCACTGGGGGCTGACTCTCCTTAAATTAGAAAATTCTCACTGATCTTTCTTTTGTGTTCTATTTTTAGCATTATCTCCTATCGGTAAGTTCCCTATCTATTCTCAACTGTGATATTTTACACTGTTCATAGTTATTTTCTGATCTGGCTGAAAAATAGGTACTTGTGCTTCTAAGGTCATTTTAAATATCTCCATTCTCCAGAATCAAGCAATATTTTAAATAACTATTTTTGGAGAGATTGCTGTAGAGGAGATGAAGTTCATACAAAAGGGTGTCATAATCGCTGGCTGTCTTCTAGGCTCCGAAAAAGAGTCCCCTCACTGAGTTCCAGCAAAATATAATGAAAGAAAAATTGGTTTCTGAATTTCATTAGTTCTTTGCTGGTAACTTAGAACTCTTTGGTAAATTGTAAGTGAAGGCCCACTAATCATATTAATAGAAAAAAAACTAGTTAAGAACAATATCTTAATCTACTTTCTGTTGCCTTGTGAATAACTTTACCTTTGAGGGATCATAGCTATTGAGCACCTACTATATACTTGAGCGCTATGCTAGGCATTTTCAAAAACAGTATCTTATTCTTACCATGGTCCTGCCTGGTACTATTATTATCCCCCACTTTACAGATCAGGAAATGGGCTCAGGCACTTGCCCAGGATTAAAGAGATGGTAAACAGCAGTGTCAGGATCTAAACCCAGGACTTCCTGAAGTAAGCACACCTCCCAGGCCAACACACTGCATCCTACACTGAACTATAGATGACTTTTTGTGATTGATTCTGAAACCTTCTCTATAAACCAAATGTTTGTAAATACAAATGTTTGTAAATACAAATATGCATCGACTAGAGAAGCTGTAAATTAAAAGTACATGAAAAGGTTAAAAATAGAACACATCCCATTTAAATTGATGTTTGGTTTTTAACCGTTTTCTAAATTCAGATTTCCCTTTATCAGGATTATTTAAGGCATGGCTCAGCTCTTCAAGGAAATCATATGAAACAAAATACAAGAATAATTTTTAGAACTCTATAAATATATAACCATAAGAAACAAGTAAGACTTAAATGTAGTGAGATGCATTTCAAGCATCTCAAACATTCCAAACACTGGCAAAAGCAAAATGTGTCTTTATATTTAGTCATGTTTAATTAAGCCTTACTTTTTTTTCTCAGTTTACACTAGAACAAGGGTGGGTTTGTGATTGGGAGAAGCAGTAAAGTTGAAAAGGGCAATTATTTCCTTTTGATTCACAGTACAAGAGACAATGCGCATTCAGAGCAGCCATGATGTGTCTGTCCCTCAAACGCCCTCCCACCCACGTGGGAAGGTGACAGACTGTGTTCTCCTTTCAAAGGAAGGAGGGCCAGCCGTGAAACGGGATCACAGGCCAAGTCCCTTCCTGAAAATGAAATAGTTTTTAATGAATATGTTTGTTTGTTTGTTTGTTTTTTTAAAGATTTTATTGGGGAATTGGCGGAGGGGAACAGCGTTGGGGAATTGGGGAAGGGGAACAGACAAGTTGCTGTCTTTTTGTTCTTCAGTTTAGTTGCGGAGGATGTTGCTTCACTGTTGGTATCGTCATTGCGCTCTTCCCGGATGAGGCAGATCGGTCGCTGGCCTCTGGATGTCGCTCACCGCGGCTATTGGCAGCTCATGCTGGCTGCCAGCCGCTCACGCTGGCTGCGGGCCACTCACTGTAGCCTATGGCAGCCCACTGCAGCAGGGGCTGCAGCCCACACCATCACCAGGGCTCGCACAGCTCTGCTCCAGGTGGAGCTGTTGTTAGCTGTAGAGGGCAGTGTCACTGGCCCTCATGTGGGATCCGTACCAGGGCCGCTGGCATCCCAAAACCAGCGCTTAACCAATGTGCCACTCGGCCGGCCCTGAATATGTTTTTTTAATTGCCAGTAAAAAAATCAGTTTAATCTTTTAACTTTTTTCTTTTAAAAGATATATTCTTATTAATAATATTTCTAACAGATTCTTCCCAGTTGATAGCTTTAGGAAAAGGTGGTTAAGGTTTAATCCATTGTTCAAAGAAAGATTTAAGACAAATCAGCCCATCAGACTTCATGTCCCTCAAGTTGAGTCCCTTATGTTCTCACCTCCACATGTAGCTAACAAGTACATGATCTTTTTCAATGTTGATTCGTGGTCTGAGAACTCGAATGATTCATCTCTCTAGTGCTTAACAGATCTCTCTGGATCTGACAGTGCTCTCCCTGAAAGCCACAGGATTAAGAACCTAAGATTAGTTTCCTAATAAAGCCCATGGTTTATTTTCTACATTATTTAAAGTATAATAAAATTAGAATTATTCATGTGATAGATATTTCTTGATATCTTTCAACTTTAACAAAAAATGAATCCAATTTAAAGTTTTTAATCACCCCGAATACTTAACAATGATCACCAATGCCTTGATTAAATCTTTCTATTGTACCAAAATTTTGTGTATAGGCTACTGCCAGCAATAAATGGACATTCAGCCACGGTTTACAAATATTTACATTATAGAGCTTATGAGGTCCAAATAAAGAAAATATTTATGCACCATTTAGAAACCTGGAAGAGGGAGAGAGGAACTTAGAATTTGTGCCTTACTTCTGCACTGCAAAGTTGAAATAAAAGTGAATCTCAGTGTGTAGCATAACTAGTTTTCTAAAAAATAAATCCTAGCAAATCTAATTTATGTTGATTAAATTCAAGATATAAAATATACGGCAAAAATATTAAAACAATCAAGGGTATGAAGATACTATAGGAAGTGACTAGAGGTATTTTTCAGAAGGGAAAAGAATAAAATTCTTTAAAATTCTATAAAATGAGGAAAAGTGTAGCTAGAATAAATATTGATTGTTTCCTTAACTCTTACAAAATCTATACAATTCAGGATGTAAATTTAGGTTAAAAATGGGTCATGTAGTAAACATGAAACAAATTACCCACAAGAGATGGTAAAACTAAAAATTATTCATATATTAAGACAGTCAGCTCGGTTAGGAATACATTCCATAGAATTAAAATTAGAAGCTTCAGTAGAAAAATACGCTCTTCTCCACACAACTCTATACCCCAAACAAAATTAGTGTCCACTGGTAGTACTGGCAGATATCAATATATTCTGGGCTGTTTTTCTCAATACAGAAGTGTGGGATATAGTACCACTGATTTTCATTAGAAAACTGGAAATGAGTTTGTCTAGAATTAAATGTCAATACCCATCTTATCAAACAAGCATGGGAGAGGGAAACAGTTCAGAAAGCATTAATGCAAGGCTTCTAATGTTATTTTTATTTTGGTATCAAAAGTTTAAAATGCCAAAGAGAAAACACCAGAAAACACTGAACGACATCATCCATTTTGATTTATAGATACCTTCTTACCTAATAAAGGTGTGCCTCACTTTTTGCAACTGATAAAATTCAATTATGTGTATGCCATTTTATTGAACACAAACTCTGAATGTACCAAAAAGCTTTAAATATTTTAAAAAGTCATATAACTCTTGGGCCAGCAGAGTGGCGCAGTGGTTAAGAGCTGGCTTGGGATGCCAGCAGCCCCGGTTCGGATCCCACATATGAGGGCCAGTGACACTGCCCTCAAAAAAAAAAAAAAAAAAGGTGTATAATTCTTATGCAAGAAATCTTCCTGTAAAGCAATTAACCGTTCTTCTAAATTATTTGTTTGGAACTAAGAATGCCTTGTCTTGATAGTTCAGAGAGAATTGTTGCCTGTGCTATATCATTTGGTCATAGTAACAGCTAATATTTACTGACTGAGTACTATGTCCCATGTGCTGTACTGAGTGCTTTACTTAGATAATATTATTTAATCCTCATAACACTTCTGTGAAGTAGCTACTACTATTACTACCATTTTACAGATTAAAAAAATGAAGGTTGCCCAAGGTCACCCAGCTAGTTAGGTGTGGAGTCAAGATTTGAACCAGTCTGTCTGCAAAGGCCACACTCCTTAAACCATTTGTCTAGAATCCTTAAATAACTGTACAAAGTGGACCTAACAAACTAAAACTGAGAGCTGAGGCTTTGGGGTTAACTGGTTTACCCAAATAAGCCCTGCTAGGAGGAATAGTAAACCCAGATGTTCTGATTCAGCTTTTAAATTCAGTATTCTTTCTGCAATATTAATATTAAATGTTAAATTTTTTTCAAAGCAAGACATAGCTCTGCTCCATAGCAAAAATCCATGCAATTCTCCTTGGTATCACAGATATTCTTTTTTTTTTTTTAAGACCTATACATGATAAAAGGGACCTGAAATTTTTGCGAAGTGAGTTAGTAAATATTGCAAGAAACAGTCTAGAGTAGTGTTTAAAACTGAACTCTGGAGTATGACTCCTCAGTTCAAATCCCAAATCCACCACCTACTAACTTCATGACCATAGTCACACTAGTTTAAACCTTCTGTGCCTCATCTTCTTCATCTGTAAAATGGGGGTAATAATAGTACTTACCCGGGCCAGCCGAGTGGCGCATTGGTTAAGCGCTGGTTTTGGGATGCCAGCGGCCCCGGTTCGGATCCCACATGAGGGCCAGTGACACTGCCCTCTACAGCTAACAACAGCTCCACCTGGAGCTGAGCTGTGCGAGCCCCGGTGATGGTGTGGGCTGCAGCCCCTGCTGCAGTGGGCTGCCATAAGCTACAGTGAGTGGCCCACAGCCAGCGTGAGCGGCTGGCAGCCAAGCGTGAGCTGCCGATAGCCGCGGTGAGTGACATCCAGAGGCCAGCGACCTATCTGCCTCATCCGGGAAGAGCGCAATGACGATACCAAGATGGGCCAGTGAAGCAACATCTTCCGCAACTAAACTGAAGAACAAAAAGACAGCAACTTGTTGTTCCCCTTCCCCGATTCCCCAACGCTGTTCCCCTCCGCCAATTCCCCAATAAAATCTTTAAAAAAAAAAATTAAAAAAAATAATAGTACTTACCCTATATGGCTGTTGTGAGGGTTAAATGAGTTAATACATATAAAGTGCTCAGAACAGTGAGTGCCTAGTGTGTGGTAAGCACTTAATAATTTTATCAGCTAGTACTATTATTACTTTTGCAAAGTAAGACGTGCTTTTATTTGATATGGAAAGCACATTTTGAGTATCCTTTTTCTATTTTAAGAAACAATTACTGCTCCTTTCTACAATTTTTTTCTAAAAATAAATTCTATTTCTTTTCAGAATACACCCTTCTTTAGCTATTAAATGTTATTCATTAGCCTTAATATGCTGAACAAATGTCTGTTCATTTATAGTACATTTTACCTTTTCTTTCATTAATCTTCCAATTTACTGAAAAGAGTCTGGAATGTCACCAATCAATACTTAATATAATTTTATGTGTAGCATTCTACCATTTTATATTTTCAGGAAAAACTCAAGTTATCTCCAATTTATCAGTTTTAAGACAATAAAAAGAAAAAGAAACCAATATCAGGGGGGAAAGTAGAAATAAAGAGAACATACTTGATATCTGAATCATGCACTTTTGTTGTGTGCTCAGTTATAATTCCAGGTTACACAGATGGAGAACTTGCAAAAAAATCAGTTCCCAAAGCCCCAGTTCTAAACAGTGGAGTCACTACAAAGCCTAAGAGTAGCCCAGAAGAAGCAGTGAAGAAAGAAATCTTATTTACAGATTCTGATGAGTCCTTGACATCAATGCGTAAAACGGAGTCCAAAAGCAAGGCAAAAGGCATTGCGTTGGAAAAAGGCAAGATAAGAGCGGAGGTCAAGGTAAAGGAGAGTGACATCGGAATACTGAAAACACAGGAAGCTCAAGCAAAGGAGAGTGACACGGGGATGCCGCAAGGCCAGGAGGCCCAAGTCAGGAAGAGTGAGGCCGGGATGCCGCAAGGCCAGGAAGCCCAAGTGAAAAAAGAGAGTTTTGAAGATGAAGGAAAGCAGAGCAAAGAAAAGGGAGATGCTGAAAAGAACAAAGATACAAAACAAAATGATGCCCAAAACAAGAAAGGTGATGAAGGAAAGGACAAACTTAAAGGAAAGAAAGAACCAGGAGTCAAGGGTGAAAAAGAATCTTCAAAAAGGGGCAGAGGCAAGTAAAGGAAGGAAATACAACAAAAGGTGGAAGAATGAGGGTAAATAAAAGGAAGGCCCATGACACAACTGATTATTAAGATTCCCACCCCCCCAGATCCAAGTCATATCCAGCCATTGCTTAAATGGATCATAATTACATGACCCTTTCTATATCTGCAGAGTTTCTGCTCTTTAGAAGTGTCATCCTCTCAGCAGCAAACCTCAGCTTCCAACTGTTTTATAAGTTGATACTTATTTTAGTCAAGAAAGACTGGATACTTTCTGAAATAAAACATTTTGATTAAATAAATGTATAATAATTTCCTTTGACAAACACTATATCTCTGTGATAGCCCAACCAACCAACCAACCAATAACTTTTCATGGTGGCCTAATCTTTGCAAGGCACTATTCTGGCAATAAGGAGTAAACAGAAAAATATAAGTCAAAATCCCTAGAATCACGTAGCTTGTAACATATATAGTGATATGACAATTTAAAAAACTAAAACATCTAAGTGTCAAAATGTAGTTTACATGGACAATGTAAAAAGAGTTATCAACCCCTTGGGATAAGAAGATAAAGGGGATACCTCCATGGGGAAGGGAATGGTGGAATGTGACATGTCTCAAAAGATGGGGAAGTTGCCAAGATGCTGATGAAGTAGAAAGAGCAGAAGAAAGGCAAAGGGATTCAAGACAGCCAAGCCGTGCTCTCCGGGAAGTAGGCAATTTTATTGTTGTTGCAGGTTCATGAGAAGGATTCTGGGGTATAATTTTGAAAAGGAGGGTTAGAAGATTCTGAGGAGGTTAGAAACACAAACCTGGAATTAATATTATACTCAGCAGACAACAGGAACTTTTCTAGGGTATTTGTGAAGGAGAGTCAAGTGAATAAAGTAGCATTACAAAAAAAAAAAAAAAATGTGATTGTGCAAAATAGATTTAAGAGGAGAAACATGATCGGTAGTAAATCTAGTTAAGGGGTGCTTGGAATCATAAGTGATGAAAAGAGAATAAATAAAAGGATTATTATAGATCTGAGGTTTTATTTCAAAGAAGAATCACTACTTCGTGATGACTGATAATATATGAGGAAGGAAAAGGAAAAACAAAATTGATGACTCCATAACTTTTGAAACAGGGTGACAGAAAATCAGTAACAAACTAGGAGCTAGTTTGTGGGACAGGGAAGGAACAAATTGTTAAGTTTAAAAGGACAAATAACCGAGCTGAGCTGCCGTTGAGCTGCCAACAGGTGGCAGGATGGCTCAGCTAAAATTAAAACTTGAAAAAAGGACAAATAATAACACATCATTTGAGAGGTCTGGAGTCAGTACAATAGAGGTAATAATTGATGCCAGAAGAGTAAATGAGTTCCCCAAAGGGAAAAGTATAGAGCTAGCAAAAACAGAGGTACAAGAACTGAATCTGTGGTATGTAATAGCTTGAAAAAGAAATTAACTAAGATATGGGAATACATAAGGAAAACCTGTATAATGAATGTTCTGATAACTAAGGAAAATTAGAGTTTCAAAAACAAAGGATGACTAGAGGAGAGCCGAGATTTCAAGGAGCATAAAGACTAAAAGAGCCCATTATAGTTGCTATTTGGAGATGGCTGATGAACCTTTAAAGAGCACTTTCCAAAGAAAGGTAGCCAGGAGAGGAGTTTAAGTAGGCAGAAAATAGAAACACCAGTATGGAACTGCAGGATGTGCCTTCCAACAAAATCAATTTTAGTCTGCTTTAAAAGTATAGATTTTAGGAATTTTATTTTTATACTACTCGTTCTGTGCTGGTTAGCCCATACTCTGGATATTATATTCAGGTCTGTCATGAGATGTGGATAAGCCTTGAGAAGAGACAGATTATGACGGTAAGGGGACCCAAATCATTGCAAGTGAGCAGGAAGTTCCATAGTTTCCCCAGGGGAAAAAAAACATAACAAGGAGACAATAACAATTATTTTCAAATATATGAAGGTTCATCATGGATTAGAATACTTTGTGTGGGCCCAAGGAAATAATACCAGTGAATGAAAGGTTCAAGGTAACAGATCTTTATCTCAACATAAGGGGAAGTGGGACACCTGGAAGAGCTTAAGCAAGAGTGTGAGACTGGGGCCAGCCAAGTGGCACATTAGTTAAGAGCTGGTTTGGGGATGCCAGTGGCCCCGGTTCGGATCCCACATATGAGGGCCAGTGACACTGCCCTCTACAGCTAACAACAGCTCCACCTGGAGCTGGGCTGTGCGAGCCCCGGGGACGGTGTAGGCTGCAGCCCCTGCTGCAGTGGGCTGCCATAGGCTATAGTGAGGGGCCGGCAGCCAGTGTGAGCTGCCAATAGCCGCGGTGAGCGACATCCAGAGGCCAGCGACCGATCTGCCTCATCCGGAAAGAACGCAATGACGATACCAACATGGGCCAGTGAAGCAACGTCCTCCGCAACTAGACTGAAGAACAAAAAGACAGCAACTTGTCTGTTCCCCTCCCCCAATTCCACAATAAAAAAGATCTTTAAAAAAAAAAAAAAGAAGGTGAGATTGTATGATCATCTGGTGGGCATGGTCCAGAGGAGAATCTCAGGAACCAGCGCGTGGTTGGGACAGATTATCTTTATGGTTCCTTCCAAATTTGAGTCTATAATTCAAAGTATAAAATTATTTTGGACTAACTAGATATCTTCCAAGGAACCTTTTCAAACTCATCTAATATGCTAGAATTCTTTAGAAAGGTGAGAGAGAGAAAGAAAGAGAGAGAGAGAGAAAACCCATACTTTTTTCCCTGCCCAAAGTACAAAATGTTTCATAAATGTTTCATACTACCTAACTACCACAAGTTGAAGAGAGCAGCTCCACAGCTTCCAGCACAATCCAGACCACTATGTGGATCCCTACCATGTGCTCACAGCCCTGCCACATTGTAGAAGCCCAAGTAGAGAAATCGCAAACCCCTGAGGCTTTCAATGAACCACATTCATTTAGCAAGACTGAACTGCAAAAAATAAGGGAGGTTGGGGGGAGGAAAATATGGATCACGACATTTTTATATTGTAAATTATTTCTATGCCTCTGGAACATATACATTTAGAGAGTTTACCAGCCTTAGTTGAGTTATCTTTTGTAAATATTATGCTATTATCAGGGGGAAATGTGACCAGAAGGCTTTTAATATAGTTAAAAACATTCAGGTTTCATGATCCTTATGTCATTTTTTCAATAACTCTCTCTGATCCATCTATAGAAACTATCCGGTATCTTCACCATAACTTCAAATTTGCAGTAGAAACATTTTCCTTCCCTCTAGGTCACTGAAGCTAAGTTAAGTCATATAATAGGGAACTACAACTGTGAAAACTGTGTGAACCATTCTCTAAAGACCACCAAAACACAGACCAGCTAAAGACAACTGTTAATCCTCAAAGATACAGGTATGGGAATCTTAAAGGACCCCAGGAAAATGTAGGAAAAAGGATGGGCTCTCAAAATGACACCATGTTTAGCAAAATGATATAAATATTAGTAAACTGAATAAGTATATGTGCTTTCAATATAGGCTAGATATAAAGGTAGGAATGTGGGACTTAACAGAAAATCAACAGTGGATGGTAAGCAAATAGATCTTAAAAGATCTCATCATGAGGAAAAAAAAGAAAATTTGTCACTATGTGAGGTGACAGATGTTAACTAAACTTGTGATCATTTCACAATATATACATATATCATTATATTATACACCTTAAACTTTTGTCGATTATATCAATAAAACTGAGGGGAATCAAATCTTACACCTTAAATATACACAATTTTTGTCAATTATACCTTAATAAAAATGGAAAGAAAAAAAAATACAGAAGTAGAGAAGGCTCCCAAGCACATTTTATGAGGTCACTGTTACTCTGATCCCCAAATCAGACAAAGATATTACAAAAAAGGAAAACTACAGGCCGATATCTTTAATGAACATAGATGCAGAAATCCTCAACAAAATACTGGCAAACCAGATTCAGAAACACATTAAAAAGATCATACACCACGATCAAGTGGGATTCATTCCTGGTATGCAAGGTTAGTTCAATATTCGCAAATCAATTAATGTAATACATCACATTAACAAAATGAAAAAAAATCATATGATCATATCAATAGATGCAGAAAAAGCATTTGACAAAAGCCAGCAGCCATTTATGATAAAAACTCTTTTTTTTTTTTTTTAAAGATTTTATTGGGGAATTGGCAGAGGGGAACAGCGTTGGGGAATCGGGGAAAGGGAACAGACAAGTTGCTGTCTTTTTGTTCTTCAGTTTAGTTGCAGAGGATGTTGCTTCACTGTTGGTATCGTCATTGCGCTCTTCCCGGATGAGGCAGATCGGTCGCTGGCCTCTGGATGTCGCTCACTGCAGCTATTGGCAGCTCACGCTGGCTGCCAGCCGCTCACGCTGGCTGCGGGCCACTCACTGTAGCCTATGGCAGCCCACTGCAGCAGGGGCTGCAGCCCACACCATCACAGGGGCTCGCATAGCCCAGCTCCAGGTGGAGCTGTTGTTAGCTGTAGAGGGCAGTGTCACTGGCCCTCATGTGGAATCCGAACCGGGGCCGCTAGCATCCCAAAACCAGCGCTTAACCAATGCGCCACTCGGCCGGCCCTATGATAAAAACTCTTAGCAAAATGGGAATACAGGGATCATATCTCAACATAATAAAGGCCATATATGATAAGGCTACAGCTAACATCGTACTCAATGGGGAAAGACTAACTTTTCCCCGTAAGATCAGGAACAAAACAAGGCTGCCCACTTTCACCATTTCTATTCAACATAGTTCTGGAAGTTCTAGCCACAGCAATCAGACAAAAAAAAAGTGAAATAAAAGGCATCCAAATTGGAAAGGAGGAAGTAAAACGATGACATGATACTATATAGAGAGACTCCCAAAGACTCCACCCAAAAACTGTTAGAATTCATAAATCATTTAGTAAAGTAGCAGGATACAAAATTAATATTCAGAAATCAGTTTCATTTGTATACACCAAAAATAAACTATCAGAAGAAGAAATCAAGAAATCAATCCCTGGCCAGCCGAGTGGCATGTTGGTTAGGAGTTGGCTTAGGACGCTGGCTCTGAGCAGCAGGGCTCTGGTTCAGATCCCACATATGAGGGCCAGTGACATTGCCCTCTGCAGCTAAGATGGTGAACAACAGCTCGACCTGGAGCTGGGCTGCCGTGAGTAGCCGGCAATGGCATGGGTTGCAGTGGGGCTGGCCAGCAGCTGGCATGCGCTTTCATGAGCTGCTATGTGCTGCCATGAGCAGCTGTCCAATGGTCAGTGAGCGACTGCCTCACCCGGGAAGAACACAATGATAATACCAACATGGGCCAGTGAATCAATGTCCTCCACAACTAGACTAAAGAACAAAAGGACAGAAACTTGTCTGTTCCCCTTTCCCAGTTTCCTGGCACTGTTCCCCTCCCCAATTCCCCAATAAAAAATTTTTTTTTAAAAAAAGGTGATTTCCCATTGCCTCCAAATATCTCCCACCCTAGGTTTTAACTGGCATATCTAGGAAGTGAATACAGGGAGTTGGTAAAAAGGGAAAAACATAGCACTTAAAAACAGGATCCAAAAGGATAAAAGGGCAAACTGAATAATTGATCAGAATATTCAGTTTTATATTTGATAAAACTCCATTACTCTTCCCTTTAAAACAGTTCAGAATAGGAAAAAACACCAACATCCCTACTCTGAAGCTGGGAGGTTCCAATTAGATTTTGAAGAAAGAAAAGCCCAATTTTTTAGTGTTTAAGGACTAACAATGCTTTTAATCCACCATAGTCCAGAAGCATGAGCATCTATCTGCCAAGAGTGGGAAGTCAAACCTAAAAGATGCCACACTGTAACAGGTTATACATTTTATAACCCAGGTCTCAAAAGTATTTAAATCTTTATTAAATTTTTGTTCAAAAATTAAAAATTGGGCCAGCCGAGTGGCGCGGTGGTTGAGCGCTGGCTTGGGAAGCCAGCGGTCCCGGTTCGGGTCCCACATGTGAAGGCCAGTGACACTGCCCTCAAAAATAAATAAATAAATAAAACCCTTAAAAAAAGAAAAAATTAAAAATTCACAATGTTGTCAGTGTCAACTTCCTATGAACCTCTCCTATCTTAAATCCATGCAATATAAACATATATGCAAATGGGGTAAAATTATCCACATTATTCTGCAACTTCATTTCTTCCCCTCACAATATATCATGTACATTACTCCAGATCAACAGACATCACTCCAAAGCATTATTGTCATATATAGCATCTAGTACTGTGAATGAATGACTGCTGATTCATTTCCTTAAAGATGGACATTTGGCTTGTTCCAGCTTTTTGTCCTTGGCCATACGGTGCTACAATTACCAAATGGTGCTAGAATAAACATCTTCAGACATGATAAGAGTGACTTCCAAAAGTGAGGTTGCCAGGTCAATGGAAATATGTATTTTTAACGTTAATAGGTATTACCTTTCCCATAAATTGGTAAAAATTCACATTCTGATCAGGAATGTGTGAGAGTTCAACCTTCCACACATTATTTCACTGATGCTGCAAATGGTAGCTATTTTTAATTTTTGTCTATTTAATGAGAAAAGTGGTACCTAATTGTTGCTCTAATTGCATTTTTCCAAACACTGGTGAGACTGAGCATTTATTCATAGGCTTTATTAGGCTTTTGGACTTCTGTGAATTACTCATTTTTCAAACTGGTAGTTTGTCCATTTCTTATTCAGTTTGTAGGTGCTTTTTTGTATGTTAATGTTTTATCTGCCATTTGTGTTGAATGAATGTTCTCCCAGTATACTTGTCCTTTCTCTGCACCCAATTCATTCAACCTGTCCCCTACAATTATATCTTGAATCTGACTGCTTCTCACCTCCCTCATCAGGTAATCCAAGCCTTCACCATATCTCACCTGTACTGCTCTGATAGCTTCCAAACCAAACTTCTTCTTTGTTTTTTTCTTCAAGATTTTATTCAGGAATTGGGGGAGGGGAACAGCATTGGGGAACCGGGGAAGGGGAACAGACAAGTTATGGTCCTTTTGTTCTTCAGTCTAGTTGTGGAGGACATTGCTTCACTGACCCATGTTGGTATCATCATTGCGCTCTTCTCGGGTGAGGCAGATCGGTCGCCGGCCTCTGGACAGCCGCTCACAGCGGCTCTTGGCAGCTCACACCAGCTGTCAGCCGCTCATGCTGGCTGCCAGCCACTCACTGTAACCTATGACAGCCCACTGCAGCAGGGACTGAAACTATGCCATTCCAGGGGACTCACAGCAGCCCAGCTCCCGGTGGAGCTGTTATTCACCATCTTAGCTGTAGAGAGCAGTGCCAGTGGCTCTCATATGTGGGATCCGAACTGGTGCCGCTGGCATCCCAAGCCAGCTCTTAACCAATGCACCACTTGACAGGCCCTGAGATATCTTTCTTTTTGCAAAAATCAACTTTAAAAAACATTTTTACCCTCTATTTCTTGCCTCAAGACTTAATTACTTTCATATGAAAGATTTCTAGAAGTATGAACTATGCTGTATTAGCATTTTTTAAGACCAAGATTTATCCTCTTAAATTTATAATTTATTCAAATATCTTCCTCCCTCAAACTCACATTGTATCTGGACCTCCATTTGATTTTTTAATTAAACCATTTTTATTTAAAGATAATTGTAGATTCACACGAAGTTACGAGAAATAATAAAGAGAAATCCAACATATCCTTTACCTGGCTGGTTTCCTCTAATAATAACATCTTGCAAAACTATAGCACATTACACAAGATTGACATGGACACAGTCCACTGAGCCACTGTGAGCTGCCATGAGTGGCCGTCCAATGGCCAGCGAGCGACTGCCGTTGATAATACCAATGATATACCGATAAGGTGGTCTTATTTAGTCAGAGATGCTGGGAAAGTCCTCTCTGTCAAACTGACATGTAGGTGAAGATTCAGTATGGAGGAGGAGCTAGCTGGACAAAGATTTGGGAGAATGGCAGAAGCAACAGCACTCACAAAAGCTTTGAGCAGAGGAGGAAACAAAAGAAGACAAACAAAACTTCTTTGACATATTGAGAACTTGAAAGTTGGTCAGTGGAGTAAAAAAATCAGGAAGATTAGAGCAAGATGAAGTAGGGGATAAGGATACACAGGGAGGGTACAAGGGAGGCAAGTACTAATAGGGTGAGCAGTATATGATGGAATATTGTGGAAATTGATAAAAATGGAAGAACTTTCCCCTGCATGACAGCTTAGGTAAAAGCACTGAGTAACCATGAGCCTAAAAATGGAAATTATGTTCTTATAAGATTATCATGAGGGATTAATTGAAGTGGGTAAAGTACCTAGTAAGTATACCGGTATATAGTAGATGCTTAACAAATGTTAGCTCTATTTCTCCCTTCCCACTTCCCTTACTCCTTTTCACTGTGTCTCGATCTCATTCTTCTGTCTAGAGAAAGGAAGAGGCATAGCTGGATAGCTTAGTGGGCATCAGATGTTGTTGGACACCTACAGGGAAGGAGGTGAACAAAAATGGAGTGGAAGGTCTCTAGAGACAAGTTGTCCATCTGACTGTATGTGGCATTGGAAGTCAGCATGTGCCATGGTTAAGGCCAGGGAGTTTGGAGTGTGGAACTGAACCCTGGTTCCTGTGGGTTGTGGGATTGTGATCAACTAAGCCTCATCTGCAAATTAAGGTGCTTATCTCTATCAATACGGTTACTGTGAGAACAAATATGAAAAGGTAATGTATGTCAAGTACCGAGCACAGTACCCAGTACATGGTAGGGATGGAGATATTTAGAGCTTTGCTGGAAATTGATTTTCCCTAATGGATACCATGCTTCTTCTTGAGTATGGACTTGGCACACCCTTCCTTCATGAATCCTTCTCAGTGGGCCTCAGGAAACTCCCATTTTAGCCTTAGGGCTTCTAAGGTACAATAGTCCCAGCAATTAAATTTGGGGCAAGAGAGAGAAAGAAAAAAGAAAGAGACAGGTAGAGAGAGGTTAAATCAGGGAAATGGCTTAACATCTCTGTTTCAAAAATGCATGTGTCTCATTTCAATGTATCTTTGTTTTATTTTTTATTTTTTATTGGTTTTTTGTTTTGCTTTGTTTTGGGTTTTTTTGAGGAACAAGAACAAGACTTTATTTAATAGGTTATAGAGAAGACACAAGGGTTCTGAGAGGTAACCGGGGAGAGGGGAGAAAAGTCAACTGTAGGCCGTGGGGTGGGGTTGGGAGGGGGGCAGCTGCCTGCTCCAGGACTGGAGGGAAATGGGTGGGACAAGGGCATCTGTCTACTGTCCTGAGGCTCCAACAGCCTCAAACCACCCAGAGTTGAGGCAAACTGCAGAGCAGGGCTGGGAATGAGATGCTGTATCTCTGGGCACCCAGTTAGCTCCCAAATCTCAGAGGTCAGGACTAGACTAGTGTTGCACCGCTAAATGGGGGCCCCCATGCAGTCCAGCCGGGAGGAAGGGGGACACTGGCTTCCTCCAGAGAAAACTGTTCTTTCAATCCTGCGTTTTCTTCTCACGCCCCAAGAGAGTGGATCCTGACCTGGAGGAAAGCGACTTGGTCCATGGCCCAGTGGTTTTGAGTACAACCAAGTCCTGGACAGGTGATGAGGGGACCCTCGGGGCAAGGCTCCTCCTGTCTGTGCCCATGGCAGATGCAGGGCGGCTGGAGTTGGAGGCAGGACGGATGCGCCCCTCAAGGCAAGCTTGCTGGCAGTGGCGCTGGGCCCTGGGCTGGAAGAAAACGGGCTCTGCCCCACAGATGTGACTTGAGGTGGGAACTGTAGAGCCTCCAGCCACCCTGCTGTTCTTAGTGCTGGGTCTCGGTATCAACATGGAGGTGCTCTGGCGAGCGGAGCTGCAGATGTTGAGGCCCAAGCTTCCTCTAGAGCTGTGTCTAGTGTTTGGAGCCCCACTTGTTTTTTATGTTATGCTGAGTGCTGCAGAGAGGCAGCTCAGATCTTCAATAGTTGCTGTTCCCAGAGTCCACAGGTGCTGCCAAAAACCCCCAACTTGATGGGGGCGGAGCTCGTGCTTCCCAACTTTGAGGGGTCCTGTGAACCGTTGGGTCCAGCATTGGTCACAGCACTGGGCATGTGAGTGGCAGCTGCAAAGCCAGAGGCAGTGGCTAGCTATGTCAGAAGGGAGCACAGCTAGGGTGGTAGCAATGGCCGGCTGAATGCTGGTGTGGGTACCAAGGTGGAAGTTGTGGATAATGAGTCCCCTGAAGCCACCTGTGTGGCGCTTCCCAAGACTTGCTGGCCTGGAGCCGAGGTTGGGACCTGAGCTGGAGCTGGAGCTGGAGCTGCCAGTTTTCCATACTGGGCAAAGCTGTCAAAGGTGGTGGCTTCGTACTGCTGCCCATCAGGAGCCCAGTGATGGGCTGGAAAGGTGGAGTGCAGTCCATGGAGGTGACCCCGGTGTCAGAGGCAGACTGGGGAGCCGGGTCTGCAGATGTGCAGGTCGAGGGGCTGGCACTGACTGCAGAAGTGATTGGCAGGCCGGTGGAGAGAGAGGCACTAGGATCAGTGATGGGAGGGGCGTTACGTGAGGATACATGAGAATCTACAGACGTAAGTGGGAGACTGTTCTGGAGGTGCTGGGAGGAGCAGGGAAGGCCAAAGTGACATTTGTGGCAGCTGAAACCCAAGCGTTGGGCTGCAAAGAGCCTCCTTCCACCCCCATTCAGAGAGGGTCCCCAAATGGGCTTCAGTATGAAGGGGAGAGGGGATGCTGCAACAGCTACAGGAGCAGGCCAATGAGGAGCTGGGCTTTGGCTTGCACAGTCCATGCCTGGTGCACGAGTGGTCCCTGCAGCGGGCCAGCGATGGCCTCCATCTCACTCCGAGTGCTCTGTTGATGCGCTGGAACACAGCTTTCTTCTCCGCATCTAGGTCTTCTGCAGTGACTCGGAAACCCAGCTCAGGTGGTGCTGGCAGCCTCAGAGAGTCCCCTGTTTGAGCAGCAGCAGACAAACCTTGAGTTTTCAGGGCCTGGAGCTGTCATGTGGGGATGAGCAGTCTGTCAGAGTTCCCTTCTGCCCCTTTGTTGTATCTGCCTCCCTTTCATGCTGGCGCTTTCTCTGGGAAAACACAGAAGCCAGGAAGGGTAACAAGGACCCTCCTGGCTCACTTCCTCTGAGGACTTGTGGAACAGCCAAGCACAGAATGTGGCTGGACCCCTCGTCCTCAGAGCTGGCCGGAAACCTCCGGTGGAGCTGTATGAGCTCCTGATGGCATTTCTTCTGGGGCAGGAGCTCAACGCCGAGTGAGGTCTGGGATTTCTTGTGGCGTGAGTCTCCTGAGCTCTCTGCATGGAGGGTTCCCTGCAGAGACCCCGGCCTAGACTTGAAGGAAGAGAGTCCTCCCAGACCCCCAGGGGCCTAAATGTAGACGGTGCACCCCCAGTGCCATCGGGGATCCTTCCCTGGTTGGCATGCTGTATAGCGCATATAAAATATACTGTAAACAAAGTTGTTTGGGGATTAGGTTTGTAAAACAAGTTGTTTACTAGTAGGGACACAAGTCAGGCTGCATATGTGTGGGACTCATAAGAGTGAAGTGAAAACATGTTTTTGTATGAAGCTTAACAAAATTGAATGGTAAACACATTCACCAAAACAACTTCTGGTTATCACCTAAGAAGTAAACAAGTCCAAAGAAAAAAAGATAAAGGCAAAACTCCAGAGCAATGCCTTGAGTAGTCTGACTGGGCGCTCCGGCTAAGACCCTCTGCAAAATGCAAGCCGCGATACTCCGGGCCTCTCCAAAGTCTTTCCTTGCAAGACCAGCTTGCCTCAGACCCATCATGGGCCCAGTCGTCTCTCCCGGACCGGGGACCTTCTCCATCTCGATAGATGATGACACTTGGTTGTTATTAAATTCTACTCTGTCCCTCTGTGTATAACCCTCTGTGCTTACCAGAGCATTGGCCTCTGGAGGGACACTGGTTCCCAAATAAAGCTGTGTCACTCTATCTGAACCTGTGTGCTGGGACTTTGTCCCCCACTCACGTCACGAGTACCACGCAGGGACGTAGGGTCCTGCCAAGGGGTTAATGTCCCCTTGACTTTCAGAAACAGAATGAAATGTGGCAACTGCTCTTGCAAGCGCTCAGGACACCTGCTTCTCTTTGATTGCGGGCTCTTTCTCCTGCTTGGCCGCTTCTTTGGCCCTCAATAGGACCTGCTCTGTGCAGGTGTCTTGGGCATACCTGGGTCCTGTAAGAGGCATGTGGATGACTGACTACCTGCTCCTTGTCACACCGTGAGTGTCTTTGCCCACTAGAGGCATTGAGCTGCAGGCCATCTTTGATGGGGAGCAGACAGCACCGCTTCCTTATAATGGCCATGCCTACAGATTGAGGTGAGGAACCCCAGAAAAATGCTTGATACTAGAATAGTCTCTGAGTCGCTGTGACAAAGCACAGAGACAAAGTCACTAGATGACGCAGTTTTGAGATATTTGCAGGCAAGAGGACGGAGGGGCATGGACAGCTGGGTGAGGCTGGCGGGCCAAGGGAAGGTGGCGGGCATGGTGAATGAATGCGGCGGCGCTAGCCCTCCGGTGTCCGGGGTGGGGGTGGGAGGCAGATCCTGCCTAGGTAACCGCCCATGGGGCTCTTGGGTGAGGTCTGTCCTTATAGACAGTAGGCTCCAAGCTAGCTCCTTCAGCTGCCAACATGGCGGAATGCAAAGTGCCCACTCTTGGGCCTGTTGCCTGGAGACACTTGCAACATGTTGGCAAACAACGGGCGTGCTTGCCTGAGGCTGACAGGAGCACCTGCGCACCAAGGGGGCATGAAGAGGATGCGTGAGGACCAGGGGCAAGTAGAGGGGTGGATCCACCCGGGATGCTCAGGCACTACCAGATCTGCTGAGGAGGACGTGTTTGCTTCAGGGCCATGCGCACAAGCCTGTTGACAGGCAGCAGCCCATTCTCCTCTGGCAGCCACACAACTGAAGGGAACTAACTGTACAGCAGACAGTCCCTCCCAGCAGAAGGGGAACCTTGAGGAGTAGAATTCCTGGCCCAGCAGTCCCTGCATGAGGTGGCAGCTTTGAAGTCAGCACCTGTGTGTCCTCCTGCCCTTTTCTCTGGGATCATCCCAGGGTAAATGTATCTTTTAAATAAAATGTTTTAGGCCGGCCGAGTGATGTAGTAGTTAAGCGCTGGTTTGGGAAGCCAGCGGCCCTGGTTTGGTCCCACATATGAGGGCCAGTGACACTGCCCTCAAAAAAAAACCAAAAAAAAACATAGTGTAAATAAAATGTTTTACTTTAGAGCAGTTTTATTTCTAGAAAAATTGAGATGATTGTACAAAGAGTTCCCATATTTCCTCTACTATTAATACCTTATCTTACTATGGTATATGTATTACAATTAGTGAACCAATATGGATACTTAATTATTAACTAAAATCCATATTTTAGGGCCGGCCGAGTGGCACGCTGGTTGTGCGCTGGCTTGGGAAGCCAGCGGCCCTGGTTCGGGTCCCACATATGAGGGCCAGTGACACTGCCCTCAGAAAAACAGACAAACAAGTCCTCATATTTTATTCATATTTCATTCATTTTTTGAGTGTCTGGTTTTTTGGGGAGTCCCATCTAGGACATCACATTACATTCTTTATCAGGTCTGCTGAGGTTTCTCTTGACTGGGACATTTCATAGACTTTCCTTGTTTTTGATATGCTTGACACTTTTGATGTCTACACTTCAGATATTTTAAAGAATGTGTCTCCATTAGCATTTGTCTGATGTTTTTCTCATGATTGCCCTGGGGTTCTATGTTTCGGGGAGGTACACTACAGAAGTGAAGTATCATTTTCATCACATCGCATCAACAGTGTACACTGTCACCCATGACATCACAGTTGGTGTTGGTAGAGGACAACAGAAACCCATTGAGGGGACTTTAAGGGAACCAACACCCATTGAGCGTCTCGCCAGGTCCATTTTATTTATTACCTCATTCAGTGTTCACAGTCACTTTAAGTGGTATGTTTTAATAATCACCCTTCTGTAGTTGAGGAAACTGGTACTGAGAGAAGTCAAAAAACTTTCCCACCCCAGCATGTAAAATGCAGGCTTAGTATTCAGAAGAGTCACGTCTGTCTGGTGTGAAAACCTACTTTCTTTCTACCGTATAATTTGTCTCCCTTGTAATCGGGCAAGATTTCCAATGCTGGCTGGACTGAAGATTGATCTGAATACAGTTACACATGTTGTGTGATATGCTCTTTGATAAACCGAGTAGGAAACATGTGGCTTCTTTGATATTGGATCCAGATGCAGATGTACCTGGAGACACTTGTTTTTACTGTAAGAGTATATATACCTCATACTAACTTAGTCTTAAGTGAGATCTCTTTTATGAATTGAAGTTGGTGAGTACAGATGAAATGTGAACAGACTGAGGTGGGTAAATATCATGTTTAGATATCATGTGCAGTTCCCATAAAAGATGACATTCCTTAGATTTGATCTAGAATTTTGATAAGCAATTGAAATAGTCAGAGGGAAATAACCCTATAATTTGCTTATGCCAATTTTTTCCTTCGGGTGAGGGATTTTATGATGCCAGAAGAAGAGTGGGAGTACTGACCATGAACTGGTATTTAAGAGCTCTGGGCACAATGTCCTGTGTCCCTGGCAGTGTTAGTTAGTTTGATCAATGAGGCAGTAATGTCACAGGAACACATATACAAGTATGAATGAGTTTCTGAACCTCATTTCTTTCTAGGCCGGATATACCAGCCTTTAACAAATTTTGAGGTATTGGCTGCAGGATAGAAAAATGTCTCATTACTACTGGGTACAAATTTTACCTAAACATTTAATGGAGATAGCCAAGAATAGTGTTGATATCAGGGATGTAGGAATTTCACTGATCTCTGACTGAATCATATCGATATAGGTATCAGGAATAACTACAAAGGAACAAGGCTCATATCTAAATTTTTGAATATTGCAAGAAGAATGGTATCTGGGCTGAATGTACTAGGTGTTGACATGTGCAATTATGCCTTAAGATAGTTGGAATTCTAGAGTGCACACTTTGTTATCCACCATTTATTTTCCTCATTCTTCTTGGTACTAATATCCTGGATTTCTTTTAGAGAAAAGCTCCACTTCCAATCCTGGTCCTGAAACTTGTGGTTTCAAAAAGCGGATTGTGATTGGTTTAAAGAAATCAGGATAGCCCTCTCCATTGAGACATTGACTGGTTATGGATGAGTAGGTGACATACAATGGTCCAATTAGGGTAAATCTCGAGCATTTTATTTGGAATGATGAGAATGAGATTGTTCTAGTATTGAGATAAGAAGCTTAGAACTTGCTGCAGTCACAAAAGAAAGAGCCTGCGTTGTGGTGGGGGCATAAAGTGGAGCCAAATCCGAGAAAAGAGAAAGTGGTAGATCCTGGAGATGTCTTCAGCTCACACCATTATTTTGTATTAGTTTCAGGAGTACAAAACAATGTAATAGTTAGACATTTCACCCCTCACAAAATGATAACCCCCTTCAATGTTGAATGCCAACTATAATTTAATATATATATAGTCATGGAGATGTCTTTTGAATTCAAGCTAGTGTCTGAAGTCAGGTGTCTGACATGAGCAAATGAAACACACTTTTTGTTTGTTTGTTTAAGGCTGTCATATACATTTATTTGTTTGTACCTGTCAATGATACAGGCTCCAAATTCAGCCATAACAGAAGAATAAATTATGGGGAAAATGAGAAAAAAAATCACCATAGACGTCACTATAAGTGAAAACAATGCCTGGCATATGCACCCCTTGCTGCTATAGAGACTGGTGAGAGTGTGCTAGAACACTTTAATACCCAGCTGTGCTTTGCCCATCACCTCCCCTTAACCATGGGAGAAGATGACAATGGTGAGAGCAATTCAGTCAGGGCTGAACAAGCTCTGTTGTGAAGTTCCCTGTAGCATAAGATGAGATAGATACAGAAAGAGAGAGAGAGAGACAGAAAGATGAAACAAAGAAGTAGAAATAGGACAGGGGTCAATAGCCAAAGACTATCGCTATAGAGACGGCCAGGTCCTGAGAAGATTAGCAGAGCAACAGCTGATACGGTGCAGAGGGGCTGCAGCACTGATTCTATGAAGAAACACAACACACACAGGAATCCTGGAGAGAAGTTACATAAGCTACATTCAAAGCAGCTGTGGCATACGTCTTCTCCAGGCTATACCTGTAAGCATCCCTGAGGTGACTGAAAGTATTTTGGAAGTGGAACCATAAAAAGGGCAGTCATGGGTATTTATCAGTGAGAGCCTGGGATAGTGCAGTTTGGGGCATAAACATGCAGGTCACCAGACACACTCAGCAGTTGATCATTGTCACACTTCAGAGCATTCAGTATCCAGAGAAGAAAGACAGTTCATCCTCAGTACTGAACATGTCAGTTTCAATCAATGCCAAGAATGCTCTTTGGAGATTTTCAATTTGTAAGCTTATTAAGGGATTAGATATTTGAGCCCACTGTTGCCTACAGTAATGGCATTACCCTGCAAGTCAGGAACTTTAGTTGTATGTTTGGCTCTGCCTTTAATTAGCTGGTCATTTGGACTCTTTGGGTCTCCTCTGCCACTAGCTAGTTACAGATACTTGGATAAAATGTAAACCCCCTTGGTTTATTTTCTGTAAAATGTGACTGAACAACAATATGTCATAGACCTGCTGTGAGGATTGAATGTGGTAATATGTAAATGCTTTAGTACAGTGCTTGTAACCTAGAGGAAAAGATTGCAAATGAGTCTACAGCTCCCCCGAAAATTATGGTATTGGTATAAGAAAAAGATATATGGGGCCGGCCAAGTGGTTCAGTTGGTTAAAAGCTCACACAAGAGTGCGAAATGAGCTCTGAGCAATGGCAGTTTGATGTCCAACCCAAGATGAGCTACCGCTGAGCTGCCAACAGGCGGCAGGATGGCTCAACCAAAAAAAAAAAAATAGATATGAACATTACTTATTACTAGACTTCTTAGGAGTCAAGAATCCAAAATCTGGGCCGGCCGAGTGGCGCATTGGTTAAGAGCTGGTTTTGGGATGCCAGCAGCCCCGGTTCGGATCCCACATGAGGGCCAGTGACACTGCCCTCTACAGCTAACAATAGCTCCACCTGGAGTTGGGCTGTGCAAGCCCCAGCGATGGTGTAGGCTGCAGCCCTTGCTGCAGTGGGTTGCCATGGCCTACAATGAGTGGCCGGCAGCCAGCGTGAGTGGCTGGCAGCCAGCGTGAGCTGCCCATAGCCACAGTGAGCGACCATCCAGAGGCCGGCGACCAATCTGCCTCATCCAGGAAGAGCGCAATGATGATACTAACATGGGCCAGTGAAGCAACGTCCTCCGCAACTAGACTGAAGAACAAAAAGACAGCAAGTTGTCTGTTCCCCTTCCCCGATTCCCCAATAAAATCTTTAAAAAAAAAAAAAAAAGAATCCAAAATCTAATAATCTTCAGCATCCCCAATGTCTCCCTAAGGATAAACCCTGGGTCATTGCAAAGTTGAATTACCTTCCTAAGAAGAATATAACAGTTAGTATTCACAGCACTGGGCTCCAGACAGAGCAGTGAGACATCTGTGGAGGAATGTGTGAATATAGAAATGGCCCCATTTTACCACATATGATTTAGATCCATTTGTATCCTGTGTATTTGGTGCTAGCCTTATCCTGTAACTGAATGAAGGTGTGAGGTACCCGATGTGATCCTTATACATAAGTGATAAAGATGCAATCATTTTTTTCTTTAATTTTTTAAGTAATTTTTTTAATTTTTCAATTCCAGTTGACATACAATAGTATATTAGTTTCAGGTGTACAACATGATTAGACATTTATATAATTTACGAGGTAATCACCCTGATAAATCTAGTACCCATCTAACACCATACATAGTTATTACAATATTACTAATTATATTCCCTATGCAACTACCAATTTGTACATTTAAATCCCTTCCCCTTTCTTCACTCACTCCCCCCCAATCTCCTTCCATCTAGCAACTATCAAATTGTTCTCTATCTATGAGTTTGTTTCTGTTTTGTTTGTTCATTTATTTTGTTCATTAGATTCCACAAATAAGTGAAATCATATGACATTTATCTTTCTCTGTCTGTCTTACTCCACTAAGCATACTGCCTTCTAGGTCCATCCATGTAGTTGTAGATGGCAAGATTTCATTCTTTTTTAGGGGTGAATAATATTCCATTGTATATATGTACCATCTTCTTTACCCATTCATCCATTCAGGGACGCCCAGGATATCTCCATATCTTGGCTATTGTAAATGATGCTCATGTCCCTTGGAAGTAGTGCTTTGGGTATTTTTTCAGATAAATGCCCAGACGTGGCATTACTAGATCCTTCTTTGTCTCTTGTTATAGACTTTTTTTTTTAAGTCTATTTTATCTGGTATAAGTTTTGCTATCCCAGCTTTTTTTGTTTGTTTCTGTTTCCATGAAATCATTTTCCATCCCTCTATTTTCAGTCTGTGTGTGTCTTTTCAGATCTAAAATGAGTCTCTTGTAGGCAGTATATGAATGAGTCTTGTTTTCTTATCCATTCAACCACCCTGTCTTTGATTGGAGCATTTAATCCACTTGCATTTAAGGTAATTGTTGATAGGTATATAGTTATTGCATTATTATTATTGTTATTATTATTATTATTCTGAAAGTCCCTTTAACCTTTCTTGTATTACTTTTTGGTGGTTATACTCCTTTAGCTTTTTCTTGTCTGGGAAGCATTTTATCTGTCCTTCGATTCTAAATGATAGTTTTGCTGGGTGGAGTAATCTTGGTTGTAGGTCTTTGATTTTCATCACTTTGAATATTTTGTGCCAATCCTTTCTGGCCTGTAAAATTTCTGTTGAGAAATCAGCTAACAGTCTTATGGAAGCTCCCTTGTAGGTAATTGCTTTTCTCTTGTTGCTTTTAAGATTCTTTGTCTTTATGGTTTGGCATTTTAATTATGATGTGTCTTAGTGTGGGCCTAATTGGGTTTATCTTGTTTGGGGCTCTCTACACTTCCTGGGCTTGTATGTCTATTTCCTTTGCCAGGTTAGGGAAATTTTCTGTCATTATTCCTTCAAATAGGTTTTCAATTCCTTGCTCTCTCTTTTTTCCTTCTGGTGCCTCTGTGATGTGAATGTTGGTATGCTTGATGTTGCTCCAGATGCCCCTTAAACTATTTTAATTATCTTGGATTCTTTTTCCTTTTTATTGTTCTGATTGGAGTTTTCTGCTACCTTAATTTCTAAATCTCTCATTTCATCGTCTGCTTCCATCTAATCCACTATTGATTCCCTCTCATATATTCTTTTAGTTATTGTATTCTTCATTTCTGACTGGTTCTTTTTTATGATTTCTATCTCCATTTTTATGTTTCCCATCCCTTTGTTGAAGGTCTCCCTGAGATCACTGAGCATCCATATAACCAGTGTTTGGAACTCTACATCTGGTAGATTGCTTGTCTCCATTTTGTTTAGTTGTTTTTTTTTCTGGACTTTTGTTCTGTTCTTTGAGACACATTTCTCTCCCCATTTTGGCTGCCTCCTGTATTTGTTTCTATGTATTAGGTAGATCTGCTATGTCTCCTGGCCCTGGTAGAGTGGTCTTATGTAGTAGGTGTCTTATGTAGCCCAGTGGTGCAGTCTCCCTGATCACCTGAGCTGGGTGCTGCTGGTGTGTTCCTTGTGTGGGTTGTGTGTACCCTCCTGTTTTATTTGAAACTTGGTTGCATGTCAATGGGAGGGATTGACCCTTGGGCTAATTCGTTGTGAGGACCGGCTGTGACTACAGAAGAGGAGCTGGTGTGTAGGGGCTGACCCTATAGAACAGGATTTGCTTTAGCAGGGCTCTGGCACCTGCCCAGTCTGCCCTTTGGGTGTGTCATTTTTGGAGGCAGTCAGTTGGTGCTCTTGCTCAGTCCAGAGCTGGCCCCTGGAAGTGCCAGCCCTGGGGTCTCCTAGGAGGGTCCCTGCCATAGGCCAAGGTGAGCCACAGCCTGTGCCTTGCCCGGGGCCACCTGTCATGAGCCACAAAGCAATCCACAGGTGGTCACGACCCATCTGGGCTTGGAGGTCAAGTCTCTAACCAAGGCTGCCTACTGCCAGTGCTGGGCTTCAGGTGACTCAGCAAGAGATATATGGCATGCTGAGGCCAGGTGCTGCTTGTTTGGGGTTTGTGAACATTTGAGAGATTTTAGGAAAGTTTGCAGAATGAGTCAGGACAGGCCATTTATATGGAAGAGCCACTGGAAGTGGCTTCAGTGGGCCCACTTGTTGGGTGGGGCAGAGTCCCAGGGAATCACCAAAGTGGAGTATGGTGTTTGCCAAATTGATGGAGACTCAGATATGGTGGCAGGAGTAGGGGAAATCTCAACTAAGAAACAATGGCTTCTGATAGCACTTCTGTCTGGGAAAAAAGCTGCCCCTATAGCTAGACACTTCATTTCCTCCCTGTATGTCCCTGGTGCCTTTCCAGCTGCTGTCCCAGAGCTGGAGCTCAGAGCAAGTGAGTTCTTCAGTGAGTCCATGTGCAGTCCGTTTAAGAGGGACGCCTGGGACTGCAGCCACCCTCCATCTCACTCAGCCACAGTCTCCACTAATGTTCACAACCAGAAGTTATGGAGACTTCTTTTCCCAGCACTATAATCCTGGCCTGTGGAACCTGGTGCAGGGCTGGGACCCCTCACTCCTCAGGGGGAAACCTCTGCTGCTGAGGCATCCCTGTCGATTTTTAACTGCCACACATGGGTATGGGACCAAACCACTCCAACTCTCCGCCCTTCACACCAGTCTCAATGTGACTTCTTCTGTATGTCCTTAGAAATAGGACTTCTGTTCACCTAGACTTCAGGTGTTCCCAAAGATGGTTGTTCTCTAGTTTAGTTGTAATTTTTATGCAGTCATAAGAGGAGGCAAGCACAGTGGTTTATCTACTTTGCCATCTTAACTGGACTCATTTTTTTTTTAAGTTCATGGATGAGTACAACATGATATATGGATCTACTAGTTTAAGAAACTTAAGGTTTTATTAATAATACTACCTTCTCATCCCTATTATGAATTGGATATCACTCATCAGAGTTTTCTGTTAATGAGAAAAATATTCAGATCTAAACGCAAAATGTGTAGATATAAACAAGTAGCAAAATCTTCAATTAACAGGAAACATTAGAAAGAGTGTTCCTTTTAGTCAACAAATGAAATGTTTTTTTCACCTCAAGCAATTAAAAAATATTATGACTTGAGAATAATAGTTTCAAGAAAATCAATGCTAATTAAAGAACAGACTATTCTAACAGTAGCCTTGAAGTGGGAAAACCTGACATTTCCCTTTGTCACAAGATTTTCTAATAGCATGTCAAGCCTTAAAACAGGAGATGAATACACAGGCATTCAGAGCATCCACAAAGATCCAGTGATGAAGGGAAGGTGTTTGTGTTGAATTTGGTGAGTACATCTCCCTAGAGAAGATGCATATTCAGACCCTTCAGATGAAGGTATGTTATAAGAGTGGTAAAAGGTTGATCTTCCAGATGCTCTTTGAAACCATTAACAACATTTTATTGTGCCTAATATTTTGTTCTATAAAGAATAAACAGGGGACTTCCAGTAAAATGGCGCAATAGACAGACGCTGTGCTAACTGCCTCCCAGGATCACACCAAAATTACAAGCAAATTATACAGCATTCAACCCTGGAGGTCCCCGGAACACTGGAGGAACAGAACCACTAAATGAAGAACTTAAAGAGGAAGCCGCATCGGGTCTGGTAGGACGGGCAGAGACGAGAGAGGGCAAACCATGAGGGAAGCCCCAGCTGTGGGAAGCTTGTCTGGTTGGGGGAGAGAGACCCTCCGGCCGCACACCAAGCTCACCAGCCCAGAACTCCTTTGCCGGGAAGAGAAGTTCTAAGATAGCTGGCAGTAAATTAGTGAGGACTCTCTTTGCTCAGCTCGGTGAGGCTAAGAGCAGCTGGAGAATCAGTGGGGCCGGCGCCCGGGCTTGCTCGCCGGTGAGCACTTACCTGGTTCCTGGTGGAGGGAGTGGCTGTGTGGGCTGGGAGCCTGCGGGGACGGACTGAACTGAGCACCTTTGCTGCAAAGGCTGGAGGTTTTTGAACTGTTGTTCCCGTGGTGCAGAGCCTGCACGCGAGTGGTGTGGGGAGGATGCCATTTTGTCGGGCTTGGGCCCTCCCATGAAGGATCAGGTCAGAGATCTAATTGGTCTGGTGGAATTGGCGCAGAAGTACGTGTGTGCGCGCGTGTGTGCCTGCGGCCTTGGATCCCCACCCTCTGCCCGGCTTATACTGCGTTGCCAGGGAAACGCTGGGCGGGTGCCCTCCGGCTCAAAGAAGCTGCTCACTGAGACCCGGGAGTGTGCGAGCTGCCTCGGGTCCCCACCCTCCGCTCGGCTTGTGCTGCATTGCCAGGGAAAAGCCTAGTGGAAGTGATCCAGCTCCAACAGGCTGCTCACTGAGACACGGGAGTGCGCAAGCCGCCTCAAGTCCCCGCTCTCCACACTCCGCTTACAGAGTTGCCAGGCTGGTGATTGGTTGTCGGGCTACTCGGCCTGATCTGCAAGCGGCTGATTGGGACAGGCTGAGACTGGGAGTTTTCCTGGGAATGTTGGTCCGTGAGCTGTGTGCCTGCGTCATCCAGCCAGGGCTCTCCTGGTGATCTATCTAATACATCAAAGCAATCCCAGAGTGACAGCCAGAATGGGGAAACAAAAACATGTCACAAGTAAAAGATCAGAAGAAACCTCCAGAAATGGAACCAAATGAAACAGAGGGATCCAACCTTTCAGAGACACAGTTTAGGACACTGATGATAAGAATGTTTAAGGAACTTAGCGAGGACATAAAGAAGGATAGGGAAACTATAAAAAACAACCTGTTAGGGCCGGCCGAGTGGCGCATTGGTTAAGCGCTGGTTTTGGGATGCCAGCGGCCCCGGTTCGGATCCCACATGAGGGCCAGTGACACTGCCCTCTACAGCTAACAACAGCTCCACCTGGAGCTGGGCTGTGCGAGCCCCGGTGATGGTGTGGGCTGCAGCCCCTGCTGCAGTGGGCTGCCATAGGCTACAGTGAGTGGCCCGCAGCCAGCGTGAGCGGCTGGCAGCCAAGCGTGAGCTGCCAATAGCCGCTGTGAGCGACATCCAGAGGCCAGCGACCGATCTCCCTCATCCAGGAAGAGCGCAATGACGATACCAACAGTGAAGCAACATCCTCTGCAACTAAACTGAAGAACAAAAAGACGGCAACTTGTCTGTTCCCCTTCCCCGATTCCCCAACGCTGTTCCCCTCCGCCAATTCCCCAATAAAATCTTTAAAAAAAAAAAAAAAAACCCAACCTGTTAGAACTAAAGAATACAATAACTGAAATGAAGAACACACTAGAAGGAATCACCAGTAGAGTAGATGAAGCAGAGGAGCGGATCAGCGATTTGGAAGATAAAATAGCAGAACTCACCCAGTTGGTACAGCAAAAAGACCAAAGAATAAAAAACAATGAAAATAGTTTAAGAGCCCTATGGGACAAGGTGAAGCGCAACCACCTTCGAATCATAGGGATACCAGAGGAGAAGAGAAGAAGCAAGGGGTTGAAAATGTATTTGCAAAAATAATGACTGAAAACTTCCCTACCCTGGTGAAGGAAATCAACATACATGCCCAGGAAGTGCAGAGGGTTCCAAACAAGCTGAACCCAAACAGGTCCACACCAAGACACATCATAGTCAAAATGGCAAAGGTTAAAGACAGAGACAGAATTCTAGAGGCTGCACGAGAAAGACAGCAGGTTACATACAAAGGAACTCCTGTTAGACTAACAGCTGACTTGTCTACAGAAACTCTGCAGGCCAGAAGGGAGTGGCAGGAGATAGTCAAAGTGACACAAAATAAAGGCCTACAACCAAGATTGCTCTACCCAGCACGGCTATCACTTAAAATTGAAGGGGAAATAAAGAGCTTCTCAGAAAAGAATAAGCTTAAGGAATTCATTACCACCAAGCCAGCATTGCAAGAAATGTTAAAAGGGCTTTTTTAAACAAAAGAAAGGTGTAAACAAGCTAACCCAGAGAGACAATTTAAGAAGATTGAAGTCATATCAAGCAGATATAAAGGAAAAACTGATGGTTGCTGGTTGGGAGGGAGTGGGGAAGAGGGAGAGGGGGAAGGTTTTAGACAGTGTATGGGACTACAATGTTGCCGCAGGGATATGGGGGCAGTTCTGGGAATGTAATCGATAATGTTGTGAAGAGACTATTATGTTGTGAGAAATAAGTCAGTCGGAGAAGGACAGGTACCATGTGATGTCACTTGTGTGTGGAGTCTGAAGAGCTGAGTGAACGATCAAAGTAAACAGACTCGTAGATGTAGAGGAAAAACTGAGGGTTGCTAGTTGGGAGGGTGTTGGGGATCGGGGGAAGGGGAAGGGATTAGACAGCATAAATAGACAATTACAATATTGCCACAGGGATATGAAACACAGTTCGGGGAATATAATAATGTTGTAAAAGTTTTGTGGCATGTCAGATAGTCACATTTCTTGTTAGGGAGACCACTTCATGGATGGAGTAGAGGCTTGATCACTGCACTGTACATCTGAAGCTGATGTTGTATAGTATTGTATGCCAACTGCAACTGAATATGTGGATGGTCACGGGATGTGGAGTATACTGTGGAGGGGAGTCAGGGGAGTTGTGATGAATATATATGATATGGGGGGGGAGTGGGGTGGCGAACTGGGGGAGGGGGGTTTTCACTTTGGGGGGTAAAGAGTATAACTATTGCATTGTGTTGTACACCTGAAACTAATTAAAAAAAAAAAAAAGAATAAACAGCCGG
Organism: Aselliscus stoliczkanus; assembly: GCA_033961575.1. Taxonomy (NCBI): domain Eukaryota; kingdom Metazoa; phylum Chordata; class Mammalia; order Chiroptera; family Hipposideridae; genus Aselliscus; species Aselliscus stoliczkanus. The sequence goes on from CM066733.1 coordinate 47,235,123, forward strand.
CCGAGTGGTGCGGTAGTTAAGAGCTGGTTTGGGATGCCAGCGGCCCTGGTTCGGATCCCACATATGAGGGCCAGTGACACTGCCCTCTAAAAATAATAATAATAATAATAATAATAATAATAATAATAATAATTTTGGGCCGGCCAAGTGGCGCATTGGTTAAGAGCTGGTTTGGGTCGTATATTAAGGCTTCCAAATGAGACCATGAAGCTAAAGTTGCCCATTTAGAAATAGAAGTTAACAAGGGCTGCTAAAAAATTCAAAAAGACAAGGGCTGGCCGAGTGGCACGGTGGTTAAGCACTGGCTTGGGAAGCCAGTGGCCCCGGTTCGGTCCCACATGCGAGGGCCAGTGACACTGCCCTCAAAAAAAAAAAAAAAATTCAAAAAGAGGTAAAATGGCTCCTGAAACCTCGCACTCTTCCTCCACACCACTGCCTTGCCCTTCCCCCACTCCTCCTTTGTCTCAAGCTCCACGCCCGATGCCATCTTGTTTCACTGCTGCCTCCACTTTCAGCTCAGCCGCTAGCGGCACCTTCTCTTGAATCTTCTTTTTCTCCTTCCTTGGAACTTATCAGTACTTTCCCATTTAAGATTAAACCCTCTGGAGATCCTAATAAATCCCATATTCCTTACATCCCCTGGACTAAAGGTGAGTTAAATGAGCCATTATAAAGAATTCCCGGGCCGGCCGAGTGGCGCATTGGTTAAGCGCTGGTTTTGGGATGCCAGCGGCCCCGGTTCGGATCCCACATGAGGGCCAGTGACACTGCCCTCCACAGCTAACAACAGCTTCACCTGGAGCTGGGCTGTGCAAGTCCCGGTGATGGTGTGGGCTGCCATGGGCTGCAGTGAGTGGCCCGCAGCCAGCGTGAGCGGCTGGCAGCCAAGCGTGAGCTGCCAATAGCCGCGATGAGCGACATCCAGAGGCCAGCGACCGATCTGCCTCATCCGGGAGGAGCGCAATGACGATACCAACAGTGAAGCAACATCCTCCGCAACTAAACTGAAGAACAAGAAGACAACAACTTGTCTGTTCCCCTTCCCCGATTCCCCAACGCTGTTCCCCTCCACCAATTCCCCAATTAAAAAAAAAAAAAAAAAAAAAAAAAAAAAAAATAATTCCCTAAGGTAACTGAGGACTAATAAGTTTGCTGAGAAATTTGATATTACTATTCAGACTTATCAGCCAGGGTTTCTGATTTATATCAGCTAATTAATATGTTAGTTGGTGAAGGCCAAGTTAAATATTGGATGAGGATTGCCACATGGGAGAATCCTGAAAGAGACTTAGAAAAGCAAACTTCCAATTATTGGGAGAAAGCCAGGGAACTTGCTCGAAAACTATATCCAGCAATTCCTAAGGCCTTCCCAAGATCTATTGATTGAAGCAAAATTCACACATGCTCACCAAGGCCTGATGAATCTGTTCATGATATAATAGACGTCAGGTAGTTTTTAAGGAAAATTCTGATCTTCCTCCAGATGTTCACATCACACGTGTAACCTTTAATTCTTTGTTGTTGAGGGGCTAAATAAAAACCTTTCCCTCCTGGTTAGAAAATCCAGGATGGGATGGGGAACTGTGGCTACCTTAGACTTGGTAAATTTTGCCAATGACCTTGCCACTACCCTAGACAAGCCACCTAAAAGTAAGATTGCCAAGACTGTTCACTTTCTACACCCAGCATCTTTCAGTCATATTGCTTCCTATAAAATCCTTTTGTTAACTGCTTCCATTTAACCCTTTCACATTGTAATAACCTTAATCCAGCTACTTTTCTCCATTCTGAGACTGAGGAAACTCCTCATGACTGCCTGGCACTCACAGAGATCACCTCCTGACTCCTCGTGATGATTTACAGAACACTCCCTCTAGGTAAAGTTGATCTTTCATAGTTTACAGATGGTCCATACTTTAAAAACAACAACAGTAAGTAATGTGCAGGTAATGCTGTTGTAGCCCCTTCTGAAATCATTGAGGCAGCACCTTTGCCTCTGGCCAGTTCAGCACAGCAGGCTGAATTATATGCCCTCACTTAAGCTCACATTTTAGCAAAGGGTAAATCCTTTACACTGACAGTAGATATGCTTTTGGGGTGGCTCACTACTTTGGAATACCATGGAAACAACATGGTTTCCTTACCCCCAATGGAGATAAAAGTTAAAATGGCCCATGTGTATGGGAATTATTAAACTCTATACTTCTACCTGATGTCTTAGCCATTATTAAGATTCTGAAACCTTCTAAACTTGATTCCTTAGAAGCTAAAGGAAATCACTTTGCTGTCACTTCTGCTAAAAATACTGCCTTAAAGGCATCAGCAGCAATCAAACCTCTGTCTTAGTCCAGAGAGAAGCTTCTCCAGTTGATAACTTAGAAAAACTGGCCAGAGAAGCCCAACGATCAGCTTATAACAATCAGAATTAAGGCAGGTGGGGAGCAGGTCATACTTAGATTCACACCTGGATACCTGTGATACCTTATAACTTGGTACAGTGTTGTGTAGGTAACACCCAATGGGCACAAAAGATCCCTTCGTTCTAGCAATGGAGCAAGAAACAGAGCCTGCCAGAGTCCCACAGGCTCCAACTCTGGAGAGATGGCTGTCTTTTGCAATGCAAAAGGCCGGCTGGAAGGTGTGTATTCCCAAACTGCTGTGGTGGTTTTATTTTATTATCCCTAATAAACGCTTGTTTTGATGAATTCCCTAAAAGATTGGTTATTTTTGTCCATTTAACACAATGAATGATTTACTATAATGGGGTGTTACTGTCCTCATTTCACAGCTAGAACACAGAGGCTTACTAATATGAGCAGACCTGCCCTGAGTCACATGGTTGTGTGGCCAAACCCTGACCCGAGCTAAGCCCCAACAAAGCTCAGCTGAGCTCTAAACAAAGGCCACCAGTTTTGCGGCCCCAAACCCTGGGGAGCTCCTGGAGTCTGAAGACAAGAGGGGAGGCAGGAAAACATTAGAATTTCTATTATAAAAATTTTAATTTTATATATTTTAATATGTTATTTGTGTTTATTTTTATAATATATGTAATATTTGTACATGTGGGTTAGCTGCACCTTTGTCAAAGTTAGAAACATCCAAACCTGTAGAGAAGTTTAATGAGTTTATTTGAGCCAAAATGACAATTGCCATGAAGCAAAATCTCAATGGATTGAGAAAATGCTCCAGAGAACGGCAGTTTTGCAGCTTATTTTTATATATTAGAATCAAAGGAGGAGGGCCGGCCGAGTGGCGCATTGGTTAAGAGCTGGTTTTGGGATGCCAGCGGCCCCGGTTCGGATCCCACATGAGGGCCAGTGACACTGCCCTCTACAACTAACAACAGCTCCACCTGGAGCTGGGCTGTGCAAGCCCCAGTGATGGTGTGGGCTGCAGCCCCTGCTGCAGTGGGCTGCCATAGGCTACAGTGAGTGGCCCGCAGCCAGCGTGAGCGGCTGGCAGCCAAGCATGAGCTGCCAATAGCCGCGATGAGCGACATCCAGAGGCCAGCGACCGATCTGCCTCCTCCGGGAAGAGCGCAATGACGATACCAACAGTGAAGCAACATCCTCCGCAACTAAACTGAAGAACAAGAAGACAGCAACTTGTCTGTTCCCCTTCCCCGATTCCCCAACGCTGTTCCCCTCCGCCAAATCCCCAATAAAAAAAAAAAAAAAAAAAAAAGAATCAAAGGAGGAGACACAATGTGGATTACATGAAATCCATTGGTGGTAGATTAAAGGAGTGGAAGAAAGCAAAGTAGGGAAATCTCTGGGACTGGATCAAAAGTAAAAGGGAGAGACAGATATTTGTTTTACATTGGTGGGTGCAGGATAGTTAACAATTAACATTTACAGCATGTAGAGGTGGTATTTAGGGAACAAGATAACAACAGGGGATTCTGTAGTCTGGTCCTCTGGTGTGGTGGGTTGTGCTCTGAAGGGTCTGGGAAAAGGGATTACAGGGCCGGCCTAGTGGCGCGTTGGTTAAGAGCTGGTTTGGGACGCCAGCAGTCCGGGGTTCGGATCCCACACAACACTGCCCTCTACAATTAAGATGGTGAACAACAGCTCCACCTGGAGCTGGGCTGCTGTGAGTCCCCGAGACTGCATAGCTGCAGCCCCTGCTGCAGTGGGTTGCCATAGGCTACAGTGAGTGGCCAGCAGCCAGCCTGAGCTGCTGGCAGCAGGTGTGAGCTGCTAAGAGTTGCTGTGAGCAGCCGTCCAGAGGCTGGCAACCAATCTGCCTCACCTGAGAAGAGCAATGATGATACCAACATAGGCCAGTGAAGCAATGTCCTCCACAACTAGACTGAAGAACAAAAAGACAGCAACTTGTCTGTTCCCCTTCCCCGGTTCCTCAAGGTTGTTCCCCTCCCCCAGTTTCTCAATAAAAATCTTTAAAAAAAAAAAAAAGGGAGGGATTACAGTGACATTCCAAGGACATGTTGTCTTAGATGCAAAAAGACAATAAACAGGCTCACTTAAGGTAAAAAGTGACCTTTGTCAAAGAAGCTACAGGCCAAGGACGTGACTACCGGCCATGACCTGCTTTTAATTAGGAATTTTTATGTTCAGACCATTCTGTATGGTTAACTTAGGTCTCTGGGTTTGTAGGGCCTGCCACACTGGCCTGCCCTAGCTTGTCAGGTTTAGGATGTGGCACTTTTTTTGTCCACAGTTCAAAATACATTACTGAAAGGAATGTGTGATCCAGAGAGTTTGGAGACCCCTCGCTCCAACCCTCCACTCCAGATATCCTCTGTAAAGCAGCAGGTATCAGAGGGGGAAGCAGTACCAGCCTGCAGCAGCTGCCTGGGAGGCACCCAGAAAGAGGGTGCTGTGTAGGTGGGGGGAGTAACCCACGGAACAACAGAAAGGCCAACAGTCAGGTCTCGCGTGGTTCCACCAGGCTCTGCTGCCCCCTTGTGGCCAGCATGTGGTGGACAGAAAGCGCGCCTATCTGCAGGAGGACACCCAAAAGGAAACCAGACACAAAGGACCACATGCTGCAAGACTCCTAAAGGATGAAGTTAAAGAACAGGTAAAATAAATATGTGGTGGCAGAAACCAGACAAGGAGTTACCTGGCAGGCTGAGGGGGTAGTCAGGACAAGAAGGGACACCAGGGAGTCACCTGGGGACATAATACACTATTTATTCACTTACTGAAGTTAGTTCTTATTCATTTTATTTATTTTCTTATTTATTTTAATAAAATATTATTCATTTTTTAACAACAAAACGGAGTTCCCACAGGTGAATGCTGGGGCAATATCAGCACGTCTGCCCAAGCATGTCCCCACGCTTTGGTCTATCCCACCTTGCTCCCCAATCTCACTGCTCCCCTGAAGACTGAGAGGGTAAGGGTCTTTCCTGTCATGAATAACACACACACCCTCACTTTGCAAAAGGCGCACACCGGACCTTGGCTCTGCCATTTCCCCCAAACCAAAAGCTTTTCTCCTCCACCTGCCCCCTCCAATCACCCCTCACAATGCTCCTACTGAAAGGTTAAAGGACATACTCCTACTTGTACTATTGTTCAGTGGGGACTTGTTGGCAGCTGGCTGCATGCATCTGGGGAAAACAAAGTGCCCTGACCAGCCTCACAATTGAGCCACCTAACAGGACACAAGGTGAAGTGAAGAAAATCATGGTGGAGGAGAGGAGGTGTTGTAATGGTGGCACTAAATCTTCTATTTTGAGATTTGAACCTCTGGTATAATTCAATTTAACAAGTGTAATTTAGCTTGGGACTTTTTGAAAGCTTTCTTTTCCTTCTTTCCAAAACAACTTAATGGCTTTGTTTACTATATATTTGCTGTGCATATATGGTGACTTGGGAGAGGTTTTGCATCTGTAAAGGATCCACTCCTGGATCCAACTTAAATCTACGTAACATATGCAAAGGTTGTTATAACTAGTTTAACCCGACCTTCTCCCTCCCCAACAGACAAAATCGAATTCAATAGACAATTCCTTTAAGACCGAAAAACGTACCTTCTGGTTAGAAAATATAAAACTTCAGATGAAACAAAGACTCGATGCAATAGTCTCCTGCAGACTCTGCCCAGCCAACCCTCCTCTTACTTTAATAAGTCATCCTTCTGTATTTCTACCTGCCTGGTGAATGCTTTCACAACCCATGAGCGAGCAGTCACAACAAATCACAAAGCAACATGGATAAGAAGATAGTCCCTCAGATACATGGAAGTGAAGATACACATCAGGGAGGAGAGACGGAAGGGGAGGAAAGGCTGCTCTTGAGGGAGTTACTAGAGAAGTGCCTTTGGTTTCCAGCTTTGGGAAACTCCGAATTCCCTGAAATGAAGCTGAAAATGGCTGGTCAGCACCTGACCTCTCTGTGAAAATGTCTTCTTTGCTGGGGTGACATTAGCTCAGAGAGCTGGAACCAGGGGTTCACGGTACAGGGAGGAGTTGAAGGCTGAATCCCAGGAAGAGGGGATGAAAATGAAGCTGAAGACTCTGCCCTACAGCTTCTGCTGAGAATGAGCACAGGAAGAATGTCCCACCTCACAGGAAACCAGCCTTTACCCAGCCCCTGTGAGAGCTGAAGGAGAAGAGAAGAATGAGAGACGCAGGGTCCCAGCAGAAAGCAGAATTCCACGGAGATGGGGCTGTTTATACGGGTGAAGGCTGGGTGAGGGGAACAGCAAGGGATCCAAACGCAGCATTATCTCCTTCCCCACCTCTGTCAAGAAGGGACAGGAGGAGGAAGAATGACAGGATGACAGTTGTAGTTCCAGAGGAACCCAGACACTAACAGGGAAGGAGCGTGGGAGAAATGCCCCACCCCTCTTCTTCCACCACACGTGTTTCCCATTGGCCAAACCCAGTAAGAAGCCACCAGCAAGAGGGCCTCCATGACTAATCCAGAGAGGTCAGTATCCCTGGTCACAAAACTGGGCAGGGAAAACTGAGAAAGGATGGGGAGGAGAGGGCAACAGAGAGTAACACAACAAAGAGCAAATGGACCTTGGGAGGGGTTAATATGAGAACCCATCCCCATCAGTCTCCACCATGAGCAACTTCCCAGGTTACCCAACTATTGCTTCTGCCAAATGACAACCCTCTCCTTCACAAAGATGTGGGCACCAATGACAACCCAGTGACAAGCCCAATGAATGGGGAGTCTGAGTGAACACAGAAGTGGGAAAGGCAGCATGGCTGGCCAGGGAGGCTCTGGAGTGGGACAAAGCCGAGCCCTTGTTGTCTCCAAGCGTGAAGCCACAGCGCAGGCCACCCTGTAGGACAGCAGAGGCCCTGTTACCACTTCTACCCCACCGCCTGCTCTGGGTGAGCCTCCAGGGAAAAGAGGAAGTTGCATGGCTGGAAGGTGGGGGTTTCCCAGCAGGTGCAAAAACAGGCCACAGGTGTGAGTTCTACAGGCTTCACCCCTGGAACAGCCCCATACACCTGCCACTACCACCCCTGAGACCACAGGAGGAATGGCCTCTTACCCCTTCAGTTCACTCAAGAGGTTTTTAAATAACTTTTCATAAGACATGTAGAAGGGGACAGAAGGAATACTGGCACAGACAGGAGGGCTCCCCAGTACAAGGCTCTCAACTGTTTGTTCACATTATTCTGAAAACCAGTGGCAGCTGCCCTGGCTGCCCAGCACCGTAGTCAGGCCACTTCAGATCCCTCCTTTCCCAAATCTCTCACCCCATTGAGCTGCCCCAGGTTCTTCCTCGTGCCCCTGGCTTCACTCCAGATGTCCCTCTGTCCACTCTGGACTTCCTGCTCAGGGAAGTAGAGTGTCTCCCCCCTCTTCCCAGCTCCCCCCGCACCCATCTGCCCCGACCTGCACTGTTCTCATGCATTGCTCCTGCCCTTGCTGCCACCCACAGACTTGCTCTTATGGGCAAGAAGCATTCTCACTTTCCCATGACCGGACTTTCCTGCCAGTCAGTTCTGCTCAGTCCCTCCTCGAACTGCTCACTGCCATCAGGTGTCAGACAGAAGACCCACTGGGGTACCAGAAACATCTAGCTCACATCTGGAAGTTCAAGTTTTCCAGTGACCCTGCTTACCATTTCCCACTCTATCCCATTCCCCCTCTAAAGTGATACCTTCTCCTTGGCTAAAAATGTAGGCAGGTAGGGCAGGCCAAGTGGCGTGGTGGTTAAGCGCTGGCTTGGGAAGCCAGTGGCCCCGGTTCGGGTCCCACGTATGAGGGCCAGTGACACTGCCCTAAAAAAAAAAAAAAAAAAAAAAACACACAAATTAATTAATTAGTTAATTAATTTTAAAAATGTAGGCAGGCAGAGGGAGTGGCTCCCAACGACTGTGAAAGGCTGCCCCCCACTCCCACCCCAGGGCCACCTGGCCCTCAACTTTCCCTTTTGTTTCCCCCATTAGAGTGCCGGGCCTGGCCTGGCCTGGCCTGGAGCTGCACCCAGCTCCTCTCCCAGGAAGCGAGCCTGGTCACCAACTTCTGAATGGCTCTCCTAGCCACAGACCACATCTCCATCTCCTGGGAAACAGCCTGCTCCTCCCTTTCCACAGCCAAGAGTTGGAAAGAAGTCCAGTGCCCACATGTTAGGGAGGCCTTTCCACCACGGGCCAGGTAACAGGTCACATTCACCAAAGGATATGCTGGAGGGTGAGGGGTGGCAAGTCTTTCACCATCCTAGGGGACTCCTGTCTCCCCAGTCCTCCAGGTCACAGAAGGGCAGAGTCCTCAGGCCTCAAATGTACCCAAGGAGCTCCTGTGCCCAGAAGGACAGGTTCCAGAGGGCCCCTGCCCACATCCAGCCCAGAGAACTTTTGGGGGAAGGAGGGGTCTCTCTCACCCCCATCTTCTCTGAGGCAAGATCCCAGACAGAGGTGGTCGCCATAGCAAAGACTCAGTCATCCAACGTAGAGAAACAGAAAAAAAGAAGTGGGGACAGAGCCTCAGGGAATCCACAGAGAAACATTTGTGGGAAAGTTGGGAAAAGACCTATTTAAAAAATAAAAAAAGATGGGTGGAGTGAACCTAGACATGTTTAAAAAAAAAATCTAAGGTCCCCAGACATGTGAACCCCCATCTTGCTTCCCTTGAAACTAGCTAGAACTAGGTAGTCTGACAAGCCTGAGAATGCAGACTGAGATTCAAACCCTGGCCTTTAGCTACCCGACCTGGTGCAAGAGCCATCCATCACCCTGGCATGTCCCATTAGCACCATATAAATATAAATTTTCACCACGGGAGGGCGCTCTTCTCCTTCCCGTCTTCTTGGGCATGGGGATCCCACACCCACCAGTCCTGGGAACACCCCTGAAGAGAGGACAGGCAGGCAAGTCAGCCCCACTGTCCCCAGCTCTGCACTGACGAGGGTGGGAGCAGAGGGCTCAGGGCCATGACCCTATTAGACTCTCTCCCAGGCTCTGTGGATCCCGGACCTGCACTTCCTTTCACCTTGTTTGTTCAAGAGCACTTCCATCAGCTTCCTCAGGCCTAACTCCTGGAGCCTCAGGCTCCGCACCACCAACTAAATCACCTAGAGTTTTTGGAAACACAGGTTGCTGGGGCCGCTCCCCTGATGCATCAGGTATGGGCAGAGCCTGAGAATGTGCATTTCTAACAAGTTCCAAGGTGATGCTAATACTGCTGGGCCAGGTACCATGCTATGGGGACCACTGCTGATGCCTCAGTCCCACCTACAGAGATGCAAATCTAATTGGTCTGGGTGTGCCCTGGGCACAAAGATGGGGGCTTTCTACATCTCATAACCTTAAATTTTCACTCTAAGAGAAATAGAAAACCTTTTGAAGTTTTTGATCAGATTTGTATGGTCTTATTGCATTGTTTTACTTTACCTTTATTATAAAATGTTTTCGGGCCAGCCAAGTGGTGCATTGGTTAAGAGCTGGTTTGGGGATGCCAACGGCCCAGTTCAGATCCCACATATGAGGGCCAGTGACACTGCCCTCTACAGCTAACAACAGCTCCACCTGGAGCTGGGCTGTGCGAGCCCTGGCGACAGTGTAGGCTGCAGCCCCTGCTGCAGTGGGCTGCCACAGGCTACAGTGAGTGGCCGGCAGGCAGCCAGCATGAGCGGCTGGCAGCCAGCATGAGCTGCCAATAGCCACAGTGAGCAACCATCCAGGGGCCGGCGACCAGGCTGCCTCATCCGGGAAGAGTGCAATAACGATACCAACATGGACCAGTGAAGCAACGTCCTCCGCAACTAGACTGAAGAACAAAAAGGACAGCAACTTGTCTGTTCCTCTCCCCCAATTCCCCAATAAAATCTTAAAAAAAAAAAAAATGTTTTAAACACATACAAAAGTAGACAGAATAGTATAACAAATGACAATCTAATAATTAATGCCCATTTACCCATCTCCCAACTTCAGCCATGTTTACTCCCACCCATTTCCCTACTGGATTATTGTGAAGCAAATCTCAGATCTCATATCATTTCATCTATCAACATGTCTGTTTCCTTACATTTCATACCCCAAGAATAACAAAGTTTCCGTTTTGATGCCATCATTCAGTTACTGTTTGAAGAAGAGACTCAGAAAGACGGAAGTAGGAGAACAGTCAGGAGGCCACAGGCCGTAGCAGGGATCCAAGCAAGACCAGGGAAGGTGAGCCTCTCTCAGTCCTGTCTGGACCCCACTGCTTAGACCCGAGGCATTCCCACCCAGGATGCCTTAAACGGGGAAGCAAATGGACAGGGAAAGGGGAGGATTTACTCTGAAGGCAAAAGTGACTGGATTGGCTGGTGAACTAGATGTGAAGTGTGAGAGAAAGAGAAGAGTGCCAGGTATCTGGCCTAAGCAATGGGATAACGACTTTGCCAGGGTTGGGGGGAGGGAGGAGGGAGGAGTCAATGCAAATAGAAAATCGGGAGTTTGGATATAGACTTCGCTGTTAGACATCCCAGTGAGAAGTAGAGGATGCAGTTGAAAATTGGATCTGGAGCCCAAAGAGAGATCCGAGCTGGAGACATCCCGCATGTGACTGCAGAACCATTTATTTGGTGGTAGTCAGAGCTGTGGGAAGGGAGGGCAGCCAAGCTTCTTTCCAGAGCTTCCTTGGGGAGTGTTCACACTACCTCCCATCACATTCACAGTTCTGCTTGTTGTAACTGTCTGGCTCTCCTACTGGGAACCTCTGCAGGGCAGAATTGGGAGGTGAGAGACCCTTTAGTGCAAACAGATTCTCCTAAAGCCCAAAGCTGGGTCAGGCTCAGAGGATGGCGGGCCACAGATGGACAGCCCTTTACCCATGACTTGGACCCAGGAGTCACTCCCAGCCTCGCCATCAGCACAGGCTGGAAACTAGAGAATCTACCTCCTATCCCAAATAACCAGGGAGGGTGGTTTGAGTAGACCTGGGCAGCCCAGATAGGTGGCCAGCTGCTATCTCACCATCTCTGGCTGCCTTCATGGTGATACAGGAGAGCCCCCCTACTATAAGAATTTTAAGTCTCTTTTTTCCCACGTTTCTTAGCTCCCTAGTTCCTGATCTTAATCACCTTTCAAATCAGCCTTTTGATCTTGAACGGAAGACTGTTTCTAGCCTGAATCATAGGAAGTCTCCTTCCCGCTGCTTCAGATAATTACCCCAGGAAAAGGCCACAGGCTCCATAAAGCTAAACAGAATTTCTATCACACAGCCACCTTGTGTCAATGGCTTTGGATCCTGCTTCTTGGTCCTACCCTTTTAACTCTGTTTAACCAAAATCTATCTTTTCCTCATCTAGGGGCCAATGGGATAGAAATGATGCCCCAGCAAGACTTTCAGTACATCCGATCCAAAAAAGTTAACACAGCCTTCTGGGTGGATCCCGATACCTCCTCCCCGCATCTAAGATGACAGGGCAAGAGTTCCATGAATCTCCAATAGGTAGGAACAATGACCACATTCAACAGGAAGCCGATACAGAAAAAGAGACCTCCTGCCCCTCAACTTCCCGTAGAGATTTATGGGGATCACATCTCTCGAGGGAAAATGAGGCAGGCAGTTAGAGATAGGAATGGGGTCTCTAAACATTCCTACACCTTCAACATGGCCAGTGGAGAGCAACCGCCCAGAAGACCTCCCTTCCACAACCAAATCTTTCCCTTATTCACTATAGCCATCAACTGCTACGAGGAAGCTAAAGGATTCTAAATACCTAACTAGATCAAACTGGTCACTCACACCTGTGCAGTAAAGACTACAACGACCTTCACCTCACCTTAGCCTCATAGTGCCATCATTATAATACTATACATATGCCCGGAATTAATTAATATCATTATAACTGACTGAATTCTAAGAAGGAACATGCACAGTCTAAGAAGAGAAGGTAATAGCCTCCTGTCCATCACAGCTGCCAATCAAGTGGCCCCAAACCTAGAGAGGAGTAGCCCGTTCTAGAAGAGAAGGAAATAAAAACTCCAAGTCCTCCCCAGTGGGTGTCTTTTGAGCCACGCTGTTGCTCAGGCCCACTCTTATCCCTTTGGAGTGTATTTTCACCTTTTGAGCCACTCCGTTGCTCTGGCCCACTCCTATCTCTTTAGAGTGTATTTTCACTTCTAATAAACTGCTCTTTCACTGCTGCATTTTGGTTTCCTGCTCAATTCCTTGTTCGGGATACCAAGAACCTGGACACTGCACCAAGAAAGGTCTGTTCTCCGGTAATAATGGTACACTGCAACCTGACCTCCCCCTCACCTCATCTGCCTTTCCATCCCCCCCCCCCACAGTGCCCCAGACAGGTCCTAACACCCTGGCCAAATACTTGCTCCCCCATCCCAGTGTCATACTCCATCCCTATCAGCTCCCCCATTCTAACCCTCAGCCCTCTCACCCCTTGCCCACCCAGGCCCATGGAGCCCAGCTTCAGGCTTCAGCAGCCCTTCTTCCCATTCCAACCCCCCTCCACTGCCTAAGGGCTCCCTCTTGGTATTGAGAAAATACTGGATCCAGTGAAATCACATCAAACAGATCTCTCTCTTCAGCAAGTGTTCAGTCAAGTATGGAAAGAGAGGCAGAAAAAAAGAGAAAATGACAGGATGGGGCTGGGAGGAGGGTATTGTAATGGTGGCACTAAATCTTCTTTTTTGAGATTTGAACCTCTGGTATAATTTGATTTAACAAGTGTAATTTAGCTTGGGACTTTTTGAAAGCTTTCTTTGCCTTCTTTCTAAAAAAACCTTAATGACGTCATTTACGAACATTTACTGTGCATACCAGTTTCAGTGGTCCTTTACTTAAGCCATGCAGGCCCTGTGACTTGGGAGAGGTTTTGCATCTGTATGGGATCCACTCCTGGATTCAACTTAAATTTACATAACATATGCAAAGGTTGCATAACCAGTTTAAACCACACCTTCCCCCACCCCAATGGACAAAGCCAAACATAATAGAAAATTCCACTACAGGCTAAAGCAATTTACATCCTGGTTAGAAAAACATAAAACTTCAGATGAAACAAAGACTCAAGGCAGTCTCCAGCAGACTGCCCAGCCTACCCTTCTCTTACTTTAATAAACCTTCTGTATTTCTACCTGCCTGGTGAATGTTTTCACAACCCTTGAGCAAGCAGCCACAACAGAAAATAGGCATGTTCACAAACCCTTTGGATCCCTGGGGCTTAGGCCTTGGAGACATTTGCTAAAGGTCCAGTAGTTGTTTTGCTTGTTTTACTTTCTTGTCAAGCATTCTTGTACTTACAAATTTTTGTACTTAAGTGTCTTTCATAATTTAATAGATTCCTTCCTCCTAATAGACCCCAGCATATGAGGTATTTTCTCTTCAGAGATAAATAAATAAATAAATAATTCATTAATCTATCTTTAACTTTTGCCTCTTTATGAAATAGTTTCTAAAATTAAAATGGAGGATTGTCGGGCCAGCCGAGTGGCGCATTGGTTAAGAGCTGGTTTTGGGATGCCAACGGCCCCGGTTCAGATCCCACATATGAGGGCCAGTGACACTGCCTTCTACAGCTAACAACAGCACCATCTGGAGCTGGGCTGTGCGAGCCCGGGCGACGGTGTGGGCTGCAACCCCTGCTGCAGTGGGCTGCAATGGGCTACAGTGAGTGGCCGGCAGCCAGCGTGAGCTGCCAATAGCTGCGGTGAGTGACATCCAGAGGCCGGCAACCGATCTGCCTCATCCGGGAAGAGCGCAATGACGATACCAACATGGGCCAGTGAAGCAACATCCTCCGCAACTAGACTGAAGAACAAAAAGACAGCAACTTGTCTGTTCCCCCTCCCCGATTCCCCAACGCTGTTCCTCTCCCCCAATTCCCCAATAAAAAAAGTCTTTAAAAAATAAAATAATAATAAAAAAATAAAATGGAGGATTGTCTGAATTAATCCATGATCAAGTACGTCCCATAAAAGTTTTAAAGTTGGCCGGCCGAGTGGTGCATTGGTTAAGCGCTGGTTTTGGGATGCCAGCGACCCCGGTTCGGATCCCACATGAGGGCCAGTGACACTGCCTTCTACAGCTAACAACAGCTCCACCTGGAGCTGGGCTGTGCGAGCCCTGGTGATGGTGTGGGCTGCAGCCCCTGCTGCAGTGGGCTGCCATAGGCTACAGTGAGTGGCCCGCAGCCAGCGTGAGCGGCTGGTAGCCAAGAGTGAGCTGCCAATAGCCGCGGTGAGCGACATCCAGAGGCCAGCGACCTATCTGCCTCATCTGGGAAGAGCGCAATGACGATACCAACAGTGAAGCAACATCCTCCGCAACTAAACTGAAGAACAAAAAGACAGCAACTTGTCTGTTCCCCTTCCCCAGTTCCCCAACGCTGTTCCCCTCCGCCAATTTCCCAATAAAATCTTTAAAAAAAAAAAAAAAGTTTTAAAGTCTATTTTAGGGTTAATTGTCCATCTTTCTGGGGCTGCTCCACCTGGCAGCCCCAGTCCAGTGTCTCCTGGCAGATTACTGAGATAGGAAAATTGTAGGCAGTCAGGGAAATGGCCGTGGTAGAGGGAATCAGGGTGAAAACCATACCAAAAGCCAGGAGAAATAATTTTAATAGCTGACTGACAGGTTTAAGTTCCAGGATCCCACCAGAATGACAAACTTGGGAGGAGAAGGAAAAAATGTTTTGTTTTGTTTTTTCAAAGCTTACAACAAAAAAAGTCAGAAGTTAAATTTCACCTCCAGAGGCGGGGATTAAGACAGGTTAATGAACATAACATCAGACAGGTTAGTTAACATAAAGCAGTCAGGAAATCCCTAATAGGAAAAGCAACAGCCTTGAGATAGCATAATCCTATCAAAACAGAGACATCAATTCTGAGGCAAGGAGACAGTTTCGAGAAAATGCCTCCTCCAGGCTAAGTTCCTCCCCAGGTATACAAAAAAATATAGATAAAAGGAATAGTTCCTTACCTAACAAAAGCACCCCAGTCGGGACCCCCTCTCGTTTTGAGCGCTCTTACTTTCTACCCTAATAAACTATCCTCTGCTGTAAACTTTACCTCTCTAGTCCATGTCTCCATTTTTCGACCTCATGAGACTATGACCCCATCACAAGAAATATCCTACATCGGTAGCTGACACACTGGGCAGGTCCCCCCAGTATCTCCCGGCCTATGTCCCACCTTCACCCAGAACCCACTCACTGACCCATGCCAGCCCCCAAGCTCCGCTGCCAAGGTCTGAGTGCCAGGGCCAATTGTGTTGAGGTGAAAGCAGGGTGGGCACAGCTTGCTGACTTACAGAGGACACAGCGTATGCTGTGACAGGAGCCACATTCAACCCCATCAGGATCCAAGCCCTGGAGAACAAGGCCTTTCCCCAGCCTATGACCTCCTCCCAGGCCAGGATTTCAAGAGGAACTGCTGTGCCTATCATGTCAGGAGCTCAGCACCGTCAGGATCAGCTCCAGAGCCACTGGCCAACAGCCACAAGGCCCCGATCTACACCTTCCACGAGTCCAAAGCAGACACTGGAGCAAAGAGCAGTTGCTCCATGTGATGAATTCCAGAAGATATCCAAGAACCAAGAACCAAGCGGGCAAAGGCCCTGCTGACCACAATGGTCACCTGTGGGGTGAGGGCCAGGGCAGCCCAGAGATGGATGCACAGAAAGCAATCCCAGTAAGTCATTCTCTGAGGGGGTAAAGTGTGGCATGAAGCCCTAGACAAATGCTTTCCTGGACCACATGGCCACCTAAACTTCCACATTTAACATTTCCTAATTCCTACCTCACCTGGGAACCAAACAGAAACTAACACAATGCCACATGCCCTAATAAGGAATCCTAGCTGCTAACCTGGAAACCTCAGGGTATAAAGCTCCGAGTCCTGTCCAAAACGGGGCTCAGCCTCTGAATGTGAATCCCCTGAGCCGGTGCCAGCATCAATAAACGTTGCTTCCCACTCCGAGCCTTGGTGTCCCATCTCTGTCCGAGTATCCCACAACAAGGAAGGCAATAAGCCCATTTCATGAAACTCTAAGAGCGAGGAAATGGAAAAGCTTCTTGGAACCTGGAAGGAAGTCATTTAGGAAATACTGAAGGGGACATGATATGGGCCAAGTGAGTAGCCCACGCCCTCCGCCCCGAAAAACTTTGATTTTAAGTTTCCTTTTTCCCATTTTTTTGGCTCCTTTCCCCGTGTTTCTTGATTGTTTTGTAAATCAGTTGTTTTACATCTGAATCATAGGAATCTCCTACTCCCTGCTTTAGATAATTACCCCAAAATTTGTGATTTATACTTGCTAATTGTAACCATTGAAGCCTAATGTTCTTTCCAACAAGCCCTGGACAATTGACGCCACCTGAGTGACCAATTAAATGGCCACAGGTTCCATAAGAACTAATGGATTTTCCATCATGTAGAAATTTATTAATTAAAATACATTTTTTTCAGGGCCGGCCGAGTGGCACGGTGGTTAAGTGCTGGCTTGGGAAGCCAGCGGCCCTGGTTTGGTCCCACATATGAGGGCCAGTGACACTGCCCTCAAAAAAAAAAAAAATACATTTTTTTCTCATTCAGGGACGTTGGGGATACAGATACAAACAAGGTCTTCCAGGCAGATCTTGAGACCCCTTCCTCTCATCTAAGGTCAGATAGGGAGAGAGTTCCATGAATCCCCCAATAGGCAGGGACAGTTCTACACCAGTCTGCTCAGCAGGACATAGATACAGAAGAAAAGACCTCCTGTCCCTCAGTTTCCCATAGAGATTTCATGGGGATCGCCTTGCTCAAGAAGAAAACAAAGCAGACAGAGACAGGTAATTGAGTCTCTGCCTTCCTGCACGTCCAACACAATCAATGAGTCATTATACCCAATCAATGATATCATTATAATACAACACAATCTATCATTCTAATATCATACATATGCCCAGAAGTTCATTAATATTATAACAGACTAAACTCTAGGAAAGGACATGCACAGTCTAAGAGGGTGAGATAATGGCTCCTTATCAATCACAGGTGTCAATCAAGCGGTCCTGGGCCTGGAGAGGAACAGCCCATGGGGTGGGGGGGTGGGGTGGGGGGAATAAAACCCCCAGGCTCCTACAAGCTATGTCCCCTTGAGCCTTTGGCTACCTTTCCAGTCTAGCTTTTGCTTGAGGCCTGCTCCAAACCCTTTGGAGTGTACTTTTTCTCCTAATAATGATGCCCTTGGCCCTGGCCCTAGCCCTTGCCCTTGGCCTTTGGGCCTTTGACTTTCTATTTCTTTGAAGTGTACTCTTTTTCTATTGGGTTGTCAGAAAAGTCATGACGTATTTTGTCGATGTTTTCCAAACATACGTCATTTATTTATATAAAGAACAAAGATCAATCAATGATATATTGCCCATTTTGTTTGATAACCTTTTGCCATCTTTCAGTGAGCTTCATAATTCCTCGTTCATAGAAGGACCTGTATTTATCTGCGAAAAACTGAACAAGGAGCTGATTGACAGCCTCATCTGAATTGAACATCATAACATGCAAGGAGTTTTGAAAAGAGCGAAACAAGTGGAAGTCTGACAGCACAAGGTCAGGCAAGTATGGTGGGTGTGGCAACATGTCCCATCCAGGCTCGAATAATTTTTGACGGGTGATCAAACTTGTGTGCGGTCTCACATTGTTGCGATGGAACACAACTTCTTTACAATTAAAAAGCTCTGGACGTTAATGATGGATTCGTTCAAACTGTCCAATTGCTGACAGTACACATTCGAATTGATTGTTTGGTTCTTTGGTAGGAGCTCAAAAAACACAACACCTGTGCTCGCTTCGGCAGCACATATACTAAAATTGGAATGATACAGAGAAGATTAGCATGGCCCCTGTGCCAGGATGACACGCAAATTCGTGAAGCACTCCATATTTTTATTCCAATCAAACTACCAAGGACATTTTTCTTAGAAATAGAACATAGAATCCTAAAATTTATATGGAACCACAAAAGACCCCAAATAGCCACGGCAATCTTGAGAAATAAGAACAAAGTGGGAGGTATCACACTACCTGACATCAAAACATACTACAAGGGCCGACCGAGTGGCTCAGTTGGTTAAGAGCTCGCTCAACAGTGCAAGCTGAGCTCTGAGCAACGGCGGTTTGATGCCAGCCCGAGCTGAGTTGCCGTTGAGCTGCCAACAGGTGGCAGGATGGCTCAGCTAAAACAAACAAACAAACAACAATAAAATATTGGGCCGGCCAAGTGGCATGGTGGTTAAGCGCTGGCTTGGGAAGCCAGCGGCCCCGGTTCGGGTCCCACATATGAGGGTCAGTGACACTGCCCTCAAACAAAACAAAAAAAACATACTACAAGACTACAGTAATCAAAACAGTATGGTACTGGCATAAAAACAGACACATAGACCAATGGAACAAAATAGAGAGCCCAGGAATAAACCCGTCCATATACAATGGATGCAAGAATTTACATTGGAGTAAAGATAGTCTATTTAATAAATGGTGCTGGGAAAATTGGACTGACACATGCAAAAAAATGAAGATGGACCACCTACTTACACCATATATGAGAACCAACTCAAAATGGATTAAAGACTTAAATGTAAGACCTGAGGGCCGGCCAAGTGGCGTAGTGGTTAAGCGCTGGCTTGGGAAGCCAGCGGCCCCGGTTTGGGTCCCACATATGAGGGCCAGTAACACTGCCCTCAAAAAAAAAAAATGTAAGACCTGAAACTATAAAACTCCTAGAAGAAAACATAGGGAGTAAGTTTGCAGACATTACCCTGAGTAATATTTTTACTGATATAGCTCCTCGGGCAAGGGAAATAAAAGAAAAAATGAACATATGGGATTACATCAAACTTAAAAGTTTTTTCACAGCAAAGGAAATCATCAATAAAACAAAAAGGCAGCCTATTGAATGGAAGAAGATATTTGCCAACGATATATCTGATAAGGGGTTAATATCTAAAATTTCTAAAACATTCATGAAACTCAACACCAAAAAACAAACAACCCAATTTTAAAAAATGGGCAGAGGATATGAAGAGACATTTCTCTAAAGAGGACATACAGATGGCCAACAGGCATATGAAAAAATGTTCAACCTCACTAATCATCAGAGAAATGCAAATAAAAGCCACAATGAGTACACCTGAAGCTAATTTTAAAAAAATAAAATAAAATAAAAACCACAATGAGATACCACCTCACTCCAGTCAGAAAGGCTATCATCAACAAATCAACAAACAACCAGTGCTGGCAAGGGTGTGGAGAAAAGGGAACCCTGGTGCACTGTTGGTGGGACTGCAAATTGGTGCAGCCATTATGGAAATCAGTATGGAGCTATTTAAAAGAACTGGAAATGGAACTACTATATGATGCAGCAATTCCACTCTTTGGTATCTACCCAGAGGAATCCAAGACACTAATTCGAAAAAATATATGCACCCCTATGTTTATTGCAGCGCTATTTACAATAGCCAAGACTTGGAAACAACCGAAATGCCCATCGGTAGATGACTGGATTAAGAAACTGTGGTACATTTATACAATGGAGTATTACTCCACTATAAAGAAGAATGAAATCGTACCATTTGCAACGATATGGATGGACCTAGAGACTATTATGTTAAGTGAAATAAGTCAGTCAGAGAAAGACAAATACCATATGATCTCACTTATCTGTGGAATCTGAAAAACTGAATGTATGAGCAAAGGAAACAGAAACAGTCTCATAGATATAGATGAAAAACAGGGTTGCTGGTTGGGAGAGGGGTGGGGATGAGGGAGAACGGGAATGGATTAGACAGCGTAAATAGGTTAACTACAATATTGCCACAGGGATATGAAACACAGTTCAGGGAATATAATAATGTTGTAAAAATTTTGTGGGGTGTCTGATGGTCACACGTCTTGTTAGGGTGACCACTTCATGGATGGAGTAGAGGCTTGATCACTACACTGTATACCTGGAACTGATGTTGTATAATACTGTATGCCAACTGTAATTGAATATATAGATAGTCATGGGATGTGGATTATACTGTGGAAGGGAGTCAAAGGAATTGTAATAGATATGTATGATATGGGGGGAGTGGGGTGGCGAATTGGGGGAAAAGGGTTGTCACTTTGAGGGGCAAAAAGTATAACCATTGCACTGTGTTGTACACCTGAAGCTAATTTTTTTAAATGTTTATTTCACAATAAAAGAATAAAAGAATAGGGCCAGCCGAGGTGCTCAGTTGGTTAAGAGCTCACTCAAGAGTGCGAACTGAGCTCTGAGCAACGGCGGTTCGATGCCAGCCAGAGCTGAGTTGCCGTTGAGCTGCCAACAGGTGGCAGGATGGCTCCGCTAAAAAAAAAAAACAAGAATGCAAGAATAAAAGAATTAAAAAAACCGACACCTTTAAAATCTCACCACACTGAGAGCATAACCTTTCTCTGATGAATGTCTGCTTTCGATGTTGTTTGAGGCGAATCATCATGTCAGGACCAAGACCGTTTGCACACCACATTGTTGTAAACAATCCACTTCTCATCATCAGTTATCAGCCACTTCAAAAAAGGGTCGTTTTCCTCACGTTTAATGAGCATATTGGAAATGCTTATATGCACCATCAAATGAACTTCTTTGATTTCATGTGGAACTCAAATATCAAGCTTGCTTACATATCCCACCTTCTTCAGGTAGTCGTGAATGCTTGAATGATGGATGTTCAATGTTCCTGCAATCTCTCATGTCCTGTTGTAGCAGAGGGCCCTAGACAAAGGCTTTCCCAGACCACGTGGTCACCAAGGATTTCGCGCTGTAACAGGGAGCTATAGACAAAGACATTCCTAGGTCGCATGGCCATTAAAATGTCCACATTTAACACTTCCAAATTCCTACCTCACCCGGCGCCAGTCAGGAACTGGCACAAGACCACATGTCCTAATAATAAATCTTAGCTGCCAACCTGCAAACCTCAGGGTGTATAGCCCCGAGTCCCTCTTGGGTCGGGGCTCAGCCTCTGGATGTAAATCCGCTGAGCCGGTGCCGGCATCAATAAAGGCTGCTTCCCGAGACTTGGTGTCCTGTCTCTCTGTCCGAGTTTCCTGTAACAATGTAATGTGGGTTTGACTCAGTCAATGCCTTTATTTTGTCATCAACCTCGGTGGGCCTCCCTGACCGAAGAGCATCGTTGAGATAAAAAAAAAACAGCATGGAATTTCGTGAACCATCATTGGCTCTGATGTTCTTGTAGAGCATTGTCACCATAAACTTGATGCAACTTTTCACAAGCTGGACATGCTTTCTTCCCTTTATGGAAGTAAAACAGTAAAATATGGCAAAAATGCACATTTTGGTCTTCCATCTTCAACCTGTAAAATCTCCAAAACTCAACCAAATCACTCAATTTTTTTTTTTTAGAATGAAGCTGTCTGCTGTCAAATGACATAGCAATAACATAGATGCAAATGACTCTAGTACTTCCAAAAATGAACTAGTGCCATCTGTCGCAAACATGCATCATGACTTTTCTGACAATCCAATAATAAACTGCTCTTCCACTACTTTACCTTTTTCAATTCTTTGGTCAAGATGCCAAGAACCTGGCCACTGCGTCGAGGAGGTCTTGCTCTCCAGTAACATATTTGGTGAGCCAGCCAGCAGGTAAGCCCCAGTTAGGGGACCTCAAACCATTCTCCTTCTGAGACAGACCGTTAAATTGTAGATGACACACATGCAAGGCTTCCACCCATCCCTGCAGATGCTCCTGAAACGGCCCCCAGCCCCCAGAGATCAGAGCTCCAACTCCCGGTCTGGAGCCCCCACCTCAACCCAGTCTAGACAGAGCTGACTGGATTTTCCAGGGCCTGGGTGTTCCACCATCTTTGACCTGTAATCTTGTACATAGGGACAGCTCTCTGCCCCTGTCCAGCTCTGAAGCAGTTACAAAACACGGACCCTTGTCCCAATTTCCAAAGATTTTTTTCATTGCCTATCAGAGATGGGGGACTGTTAAGACAAAGGGATTGTAGTGGTGGCACTAAGTCTTCTATTTTGAGGTTTGAAACTCTGGTATGATTTGATTTAACAAGTGTAATTTAGTTTGGGACTTTTTTGAAAGCTTTGTTTTCTTTGCCTCTTAATGATTCTGCTTCCTATACATTTACTATGCAGTTTCAACGCTTCTATTTACTTTGGCCCAGTGCTGGTCCAGTGACTTGGAAGAGGTTTTGCATCTGTATGGGATCCATTCTCCTGCCTCCAACTTTAATCTACATTATGCAAAGGTTTTGATAACCAGCTTTACCACAGTTCCCCCCTTCCCTAACTAGGCCATTGAGGGACTGTCCCCTCCCTCCAGGTTTGGACCCTCATCTGCGTTCTTTTCAAATGGAGTAGCTTTTACATAGTCCGTGCCGTATATTTCCAGGATGCACAGGGTAGGGCCCTACATCCTTCCATTCTAAGATGGCTCATTGTTGGCCACATGTTATACAGGTTCCCTATCATGGATGTAGGCAGCAGGCAGGCTCTCAGGGTCTGGTCCAGGCGGCCCAGGTGAGCATGACTAGTCCTGGCCACCTGGACCCCCTCAGTCTAACTCCTGGTAATGCAGTTAGTTAGATCACAGGGGAGGTCTAGGGGATGCCTAGACAGAGTAACAGGAAAAAAGAGCGATAAAAGGGATGCCTTTTCCTCTTCTGCCTCACAGAATGGGCAATCAGCCCTCAACCACCTTCCCAACCCCCAAAATGCATCCTGAAGCATTAGGATGGGTTTGACCCCCCAGACCCTGAAGAAGCAGCACATGATATTCCTTTGTTCAGAAGCGTGGCCCCAATACAAGTTAGAAGGTGGGAAGCCTGGCCTCTTGAAGGAAGTGTCAGCTGAAATACTATTATGCAATTAGACTTGTTTTGCAGAAGGAAGGCAAGTGGTCCCAGATTCCATATGTTCAAGCCTTAAGGGTCCTAAGTCCAGTCCTTGGACCTCCAGAACCAATGCCACTTGTGTTTGGCTAAATTTCCCCAGGCCTCAGCACCCCCTCCATCCTCTCCCTCCCATTCTTCCGCCCCATCCTTTTCCCAGTCTCTTGTGGCCCCTCCCCCTTACTCTGCTCTAAGTCCTAAAGAGACCACCCATAATGGGATTCATAATACTTCCACTAGTAAAAAAGACAAATCCCAATAATATTTATATAATGTTGTCATTTTGTTTTAAGATTTTATTGGGGAATTGGGGAAGGGGAACAGACAAGTTGCTGTCCTTTTAGTTCTTCAGTCTAGTTATGGAGGACGTCGCTTCACTGACCCACGTTGGTATCATTTTGTTCTTTCCAGATGAGGCAGTCACTCGCCATTGCATGACCATTCACAGTGGCTCACAAAAGTGCACATCAGCTGCCAACCAGCCCCACTGCAGCCTACGCCATTGCCAGCAACTCCCAGCAGCCCAGCTCAAGGTCGAGCTGTTATTCATCATCTTAGCTGTAGAGGGCACAGCGTCACTGGCCTGCAAGTGGGATCCGAACTGGGGCCCTGCTGCTCAGAGCTGGCATCCCAAGCCAACTCTTAACCAACTCACCACTTGGCCAGTCGAAACGTTGTCATTTCTTGATTACTTATTATGTAAACATTATCTCGTGAGTCCCACAGAATTCCTCTACATTAGCTTTTTATCTTTTCTTTGCTAATGAGGGAACTCAGTGAGGCTGAGAAAGGCTAGCTAGTCTGATCAGTGTCACATAGCTGGTTAGTGGTGGTGAAGGACTAAAATCCAGCATATCAAACTCCAAAACCATGTTTTTTTAATTTACATTACACTTCTCTCCCCCACCAAAAAAAGTCCCCATCAGCCTTTGGTTGCAAGAAAATTTTTGTCTCCAGAGTTAGAACTACTAATGAAAAAGACCCAAGCCATTCAGTGAGGACTCAAGAACTGAGGCCCAGCCTTCCATCTATACCCCTGCTCTGCCTTCATCTGTGCCCTCTTCAGTGACATCTGACCACGGGGCAGGACACTGGAGCCTGGTGCAAGGTCCCAGGTCACCTTGGGCAGGTCACTTCCCTCTAGGCCTCAGCAAAAAAGGGAATTAGAAATTAGATAAAGTGAGCAGTTTTCAAACTGTTCTCCAGAGTCCTATATCTGGTGGGAACCTCTCAGGGGCACTCTGGATGCTGAAGGGGGTCCCATGAGGGGCCATGCCCAACTAGAGCATGGATCCTGTATTGCTTTTCCATGTACAATTTTGATCAACAGAACTCCCTATATTTGATATGATGGGGAAAAGAAAACATTAGAAAACCAAACCATCAACAAAGAGGCAATTTACTGAATAGGAGAAGATATTTACAAAGAACGCCACTGATAAGGGGCTAATATCCAAAATATATAAAGAATTCGTATAATTCAAAAAAAATCCAATTAAAAAAATGGACAGAGGACCTGAACGGACACTTATCCCAAAAAGACATACAAATGGCCAACAGATCGATGAAAAGATGGTCACTTCACCAGCTAGTAAGGAAATGCAAATGAAAACCACAATGAGATACCATGTCACACCTGTTAGAAGGCTATTATCAACAAGACAGGTAATAACAAGTGTTAGGGAGGCTGTGGAGAAAAAGGAACCCTCACACACTGTTGGTGGGAATGTAAATTGGTACAACCACTATGGAAAACAGTATGGAGGTTCCTCAAAAAATTAAGACAAGAACTACCATATGACCTAGCAATCCCTCTTCTGGGTATCTACCCAAAAAATCTGAAAACATTTATCCGTAAATATATATGTACCCCTATGTTCATTATAACATTATTCCCAGTGGCCAAGACATGGAAACAACCAAAGTGTCCTTTGGTAGATGATTGGACAAAGAAGATATGGTATATGTACATATGCAATGCAATATTATTCTGCCATAAGAAAAGATGAAATACTGCCATTTGCAACAACATGGTGGATCTTGAGATTATCATGCTAAGCAAAATAAGTCAGACAGAAAAAGTCAAGAGCCATATAACTTCACTCATATGTGGGATATGAAACTGAAAGTAACAAAGGAACAAGACAATCAAAGAAACAAAAACTCCTAGACACAGACAACAGTTTGGTAGTTACCAGAGGGGAAGGGGGAAGGGTGATGGAAGGAAAACTGATTCTGGGTGGTAAACACAAAATGTGAAATATAGATGCTTGTTCGGCAGAGTCCGGGAGAGCAGTTTCCAGGCTCTCGGCCTCACGCGGAAAGGTTGAGCGCAGTTGAGTAGACCGCGCATGTGCAGGATGCATCCCTATGTAAGTTCTGGAACCAGTTGGCAATCAGCTATATAACTATATGCTATATAACTGCTGTGGCTACATTAGCAAGCATGGATGTAGCGGATCTTGCGGATCCTACTTCCTGTGTCTCCACCGGCCACCATCGAGACTGTGGTGCAGGAAGACCCCTTGTTGGGGTATTGGTGGATGTTTGCTTCTCGTGTCTCGACCAGCTGCCCTCAAAAATAGAGTGGTGTGAACCCCCTATCCATGGCTCCGTTGTTCCTTTTCAGCCTCACCTTATCCTGCGTTCACCTGCCGGGAGCTGAGCTCCTGCATTACCTCTCGCATTACAATGATGTCTTATAGAAATGTACACTTGAAACCTATATAATTTTATTAATCAATGTCACCCCAATAAATTTAAAATTTTAAAAAGTTAGAAAACCACAGGCAAGAGCATCACTAAGATTCTTTTTAACTCCAAAGTCTTTCAACTCCACAAGTGATTCTTACATCACCATCACGTCCTTCACCACCCTGAGGGAACTTATCACTTTGATTTCCTATCATGAGGCCACCTGGCTTCTATTCAAAATGGGGCTTTCTGTGGAAACAAAGGGTTTTCATATTTGTGAGTTCATTGCATGAATTTCAATCCCAGAAGCTTTGTTCATTAAAATTCACTGTTAAACACACACACACACACACACACACACACACACACACAGAGTCAATTAACCAGAAGAGTGAGTGTAGTGTCTGATTAACTGAGGCTGTCCTGAGAATGGCCTGACTTTATAATGACAAATTTGTAATTAATACACCTAAATTCTGTGAGGGTGAAGGGGGTGCTTATCACAGGGTAGACAATACATTTCTTTTTTTTTTTTTTTTTTTAGCTGAGCCATCCTGCCACCACCTGTTGGCGGCTCAGCGGCAGCTCAGCTCGGACTGGGCATCCAACTGCTGTTGCTCAGATCTCAGCTCACACTCTGGAGCGAGCTCTTAACCAACTGAGCCACTCGTCGACCCCAACAATACATTTTTGAGACAAACATGAATGAATACACAGGATTTTTCTATGATGAATAAGGGTATTGCAGGGCCTCAGCTGCTTTGAAGTGCATGCAGCCATCCTCCATCATCCTCAGCTGCTCCTGTTGCCAGCATTTAATTGTCACCCCAGTCACCTGCTTCCCTCCACCAGTCATTGAAGAGTTCAGCCCCTGGGTCATTGTCTTCTTGTCATCCCACTTACTAACATTCTTGGTGGCTTCTCAGTTGACTGAGACAATCTACCTGACACCCTGGCCTCTCACCTTGACCTCTTCACTTCAAATGATCTTGTCCTTCCCGTACTGCAGCCACCCACTCCACAGTAGTACCATGTCTTGTCATTACCTGGACCTGCAATCTCTCCATATAATTTCAATTTTAAGTACCCTACTCTGTGTTCAATACCTCCTATCTTTGCAAGTCACTCTCTCCTCTCCAGGGATTCTCCACTCCCCAGACCTCCAACCCCTTGACCCTGACAATAAGATATTCTACCTTCTTCCAACCTTATCCCACCACTTAGATTTCATGACCAACTGTTATAATAGCTACCTTGCATGCCCAGCTCCCATTTCCCTCACTCTCTCCATCATACCTGCCTGGCAAGAGCCCAGCTGTGGCTAAGTCCAACTTGCCACCCTCTTCAGGCCAGCATCCAAGCAGCTGAAGTGGTTGGATAAAAACACTCAACCATCCTCATAGAATATTTATAATCACAAACTTTAAGATGGCCCTTAGAAGTACTCAGCATTTCCCTGGTCACTCACTCACAAACTTGCAATTACTTCCATTGTCTTCTACATTACACAGTCTCCCTTCACCTTTTTTCTTTTCTTTTCTTTTTTAAAATTTTATTGGGGAATTGGGGGAGGGGAATAGCATTGGAGAATGGGGGAAGAGGAACAGACAAGTTGCTATCCTTTTGTTCTTCAGTCTAGTTGTGGAGGACGTCACTTCACTGGCCCATGTTGGTATCACCATTGCTCTCTTCCCAGGTGAAGCAGTCGCTCTCTGGCCATTGGACAGCCACTCACGGAGGCTCACAGCAGTTCACGGCAGCTCATGGCAGCTCACGAAAGCTCACACCAGCTGCCGGCCTGCCCCACTGCAGCCTATGCCGTCGCCAGAGACTCCTGGCAG
Organism: Aselliscus stoliczkanus; assembly: GCA_033961575.1. NCBI lineage: Eukaryota > Metazoa > Chordata > Mammalia > Chiroptera > Hipposideridae > Aselliscus > Aselliscus stoliczkanus. Next base: position 47,262,969 of record CM066733.1, read on the forward strand.
CCCATCTCCAGGTCGAGCTGTTGTTCACCATGTTAGCTGTAGAGGGTGCAGCGTCATTGGCCTGCATGTGAAATCCGAACCGGGGCCCTGCTGCTCAGAGCTGGTGTCCCAAGCCAACTCTTAACCAACATGCCACTCGGCTGGCCCTCCCTTCACTTTCAACTGATAACCAACCACTCCACTTGGGCACTGGAGCCTAGCCTCTCTCACCTACTCAAGGATGTTCCTCTAGTAACCCTCCCTCTCCTGCAACACCCCTCTTCCCTCTGCAGGGGATCACACCTACCAGCAAACAGACATATTACACTTCCTATCTTAAGACATAAAAATAAATACATGAAAACCTTCCCAAGCACCCAAACTGAGGTCTTAGTACCGTTTCCACTAAAAAGAACCATGTAGCAGTGTATGTGCAGATGACCATGGTGGCAAGGAGACCATCAAAGAGATTAGGATTGTGTCAACTTGAGCCTCACACTTGCCAAATATGGGACAATTGAGCACCAATAGAAGTAACCACTGCAGGGCTGGCCGAGTGGTGTGGTTGTTAAGCGCTGGCTTGGGAAGCCAGCGGCCCCAGTTTGGGTCCCACATATGAGGGCCAGTAAACACTGCCCTCAAAAAATAAATTAAATAAATAAATAAATAAATAAAAGTAACCCCTGCAAGGGATTAAAACACAATAAAATTGATTTATTCATATTTATACTAAATAAAAACTTATTGGAATTTTGGAGGATGCTAGAGAAAAGAGCTCACTATTGTGAAAGTTCTTTTTAATTTAATAAAGAGAAAAAAGATATTAATCTGCCTTTCCTAAATAAATCCTACTGAAATAGTAGATGAGGCACTGTTTCTCCATATAAATGAAATAGAGAATGACAGAATTATTGTAGAATATCATCATTTTACCACCCCTAATAAAATCATGGGTCTAGGCAATGCTCATCAATGGTTGCCTCCTGACTGGAAAAATTGGAAGAATTATATGCCTCCTGATGGAAAAATACAGCACAGCACTACCTGTGCTGTATCCTTGCCAAAAAAATAAATCCTGAATCATATCAAGTCTTTAAATTTAACCACCAGCTTATAGAAGAAAAATAAATGATGGAGGCAGAAGCGCATGATAAATGACACAGGGATGCAATTAGCAAAATTTAGAATGTAGAAAATTCTACAGGAAACAAGCCATTTCTTCAACAAATAAATGCGAAGATAAAATAAAAGACTTTTTAAAAAAAGAAAAAAAGTATGCTGCCAGTCTAACCTTGAGGAAAAACACCAAACAAATTCCAAAAGAAGGGAATCCTACAAAATACCTGATCAGTACTACTCAAAATTGTAAAGGTCATCAAAAACCAGAAAAGTCTGGGCCAGCAGAGTGGTTTGTTGGTTAAGAGTTGGCTTGGGAGCATGAGCTCTGAGCAGCAACTGGGCCACTGGTTCAGATCCCACATGGGCCAGTGACGCTGTGCCGCTGCGCCCTCTCCAGCTAAGATGGTGAACAACAGCTCCACCTGGAGCTGGGCTGCCCTGAGTCAGTGGCGACAGAGTAGGCTGCAGTAGGGCTGCAGTGGGCTGCTGTAGGCTGCCGTAAGCTACCATGAGTGGCGGCAGCCAGTGTGAGCGGCCAGCCACTCACGGTAGCCTATGGCAGCCCACTGCAGCAGGGGCTGCAGTTATGCCGTCCCCGGGGGACTCACAGCAGCCCAGTTCCAGGTGGAGCTGTTGTTCACCATCTTAGCTGTAGAGGGCAATGTCACTGGCCCTCATATGTGGGATCCGAACCGGGGCTGCTGGCATCCCAAGCCAGCTCTTAATCAATGTGCCACTCGGCCGGCCCAAGAGATACTAAAATATTTTTAATAAAAATGATGTGATGTCTAGGATTTGTCCCAAAATAATCTAGGGTGGAGAGTGGAGGTGGAGATGGAACCAAAGTGGTCCTGAGTTCATGATTATCGTGTATGGATGATGGGTACATGGGGGTTTTCCACTTATACGTATATTTGAAATTTTCTGTAATAATAAGTTAAAATTTTTTCCTTGACCCCTCCTGCTATACATCTTTTCTCAGCAGCTCTTAACAGCAAAATTTCTTTGAAACATTTATAATACAAACTGTCTCTACTTCCTCTCCTCTCACTCTCTCAGTTGAAACAGATCTGTGGAGGCATAATTTACATACCGTAAAATTCACCCACTTTAAGTTTATAATTCAATTATTTTAGTATATTTACAGTTATGAAACCATCACCATAATTTATTTTAGAATATTTCCATCACTTCAAAAAGAAACTTCATGCTCATTTGCCCTTATACCCCATTCCAACCCCCAGCTTTAGACAATAGCTAATCTTTTTTTCAATCTCTACAGATTTGCCTTTTCTGAACATTTCATATAAGTGGAGTCATACAATATGTGGCCTCTTGAGCCTGGTTTCTTTCACTTAACTTGTTTTTGAGGTTTATTCATATTGTAGCATGCATCAGTATTTCATTTCTTTTTAGTGTCAAATAGTATTCCATTGTATGGATGTACCACATTTTATATATGTACCAATTTATGGATATTTTGGGTATTTCCATTTAATAGCTTTTGTGAATAATACTGCTATGAATATTTGTGTACAAGTGTTTATGTGGACATATACTTTCGGTTTTCTTGGGTAGATACCTAGAAATGGAATTGCTGGGCCATTTGGTTAATCTACATTGAACATTTTGAGGATTTATCAAACCGGCCTCCAGTTTTAGCACAAGATAGAGTAGATGCACTTCTGATTCTTTCTGTTGAGTACAGCTAAAACCCTGGATATTACTTATAAAACAAACATAAGGAGACCCTGAAAGATGAAGAAAAGGTAGACTGGCTAGAAATCTCAAGACCCAAAAAACGACATGGTGGTTAGTTCCCCTAGGTTTTCTTTTTGCCTCATGTGCATGAGACTGGGTGCTAGAAAAGCCAGAACCAGGAAAATCTAACACACACACACACACACACAGACACACACACACACACACACACGACCTGAAAATCTCTAACCAAAGGACCAAGAAAGGAACAAGCTAGTTAGACAGAAAACTTTTAGACAATAATTGCCATACTCTAGCCAAGTATCATAGAAGAAAATAAAAACTGCCAGCAAAGGTTGAGTGAGGAATTTAGATGTCCACCTTTAACAAGGTGTCCCTCCCACGGCTGGCATGGTGTCAGATAAGGCTAGGAAAGAAGTTGAGACTTTCAGCCCTGCCTGGTGGTACCAGGTCCCCTTCCCTCACGATTTCACTGGAAATCTAGAGGGAAGCAATAAAGAGTTGTTTCACACTCTCCAGCTTTGTGTGTTAGCAGAGGCCTAGCAGGGAGTGTGAACAACCAATCCCACCCAGCAGTGACAAGATACCCCTTCCAAGTGTCAATAGAGGCTAAGTAAGGAAGCTGGACTCCTACCCTCACCTGACAACAATCAGACACCACTCTCTTTTCCCCACTGATACAGTGTCAGATGAGGCTTGTTAAAATAGATTTAAATAAAATCCAGAGTCTCATAACATAATACCCAAAATGTCCAGGATACAATAGAAAATCACTTGTCATACCAAGAACCAGGAAAATCTCAAATTGAATAAGAATAGACAATCAACAGACACCAACACTGAAGATGACTTAGGTGTTGGAATTATCTGACACATATTTAAAGCAGACAAACATTTAAAGTATAAAAAATGCTTCAGTGAGCAATTACAAACTCTCTTGAAACAAATGAAAAATAGTCTCAGCAAAGAAACAGAAAATATAAAGAAGAACCAAATAGAAATTTTAGAATTTAAAAATACAATAATCAAAATTTAAAACTCAATGGATTAAATAAATAAATAAATAAATAAATAAATAAATAAATAAAAATAAATAAAAAATAAAACTCAATGGATTAGCTGAAATCCAGAGGAAAGTTTCAGTAAACTTACAGAATAAAAATTACTCAATCTGGGGCCAGCCAAGTGGCTCAGTGGGTTAAGAGTTGGCTTAAGAGTTCGAGCTCTGAGCAATAGGGCTGCCAGTTCAATTCCACATGGGCCAGTAACACTGAGCCCAAGCTGAGCTGTCGTTGAGCTGCCAACAGGTGGCAGGATGTCTCAGCTGGTGCAACAACAAGATTGCCGGTTCAATGGTGGGCTACGCCCACCCACAACTAAGACTGAACTCGGCACCTTGAGCTGAGCTGCCGCCTGGATGGCTCAATGGATAGGGCCTGCGCTCTTAATAACAAGGCTGCTGGGTTCGACTCCTGCATGGGATGGTGGCTATGCCCACCTGCAACTAAGACTGAACACAGCAACTTGAGCTTAGAGGCCACAAGCTGCCAACAGGAAGCCAAATGGTGACTGGCACCCCCACAACAAAGATTGAAGAGGAACAACTTGGCTGATCCCTTTCCCAATTCCCCAACACTGTTCCCCTCCCACAATTCCCCAATAAAATCTTAAAAATAAAAAATAAAAGAAATTACTCAATCTGAACAAGAGATAGAAAAATAGGCTAAAAAAAATGAAAATAGGTTCAGAGATTTATGAAACTATAATATCTAACATCATGTCATCCCAGAAAGAAAGAAGAAGCTAGAGCAAGAAAAATGTATTCAAAGAAATAATGACTGAAAAGTTCCCAAATTTGGCAAAAGATGTAAACCTGTGGATTCAAGAAACTGAGTGAACCCCATTTGCATATCTTCTCTGGTGAAAAATCTATTCAAATATTTTTCCCATTTTTAAAATTTTCATGATTAGGTTTTAAACATTCTTTATATATTCTGAATACAAGTCCCTTATCTGATATATGATTTGCAAATATATTGCAAATATTCTGTTGTTTTTCTCTTCACTTTCTTCAGATGTCTTTTGGAACACAAAAGTTTTCAATTTTGATAAGGTCCAATTTATCAATATTTAATTTTGTTGCATTGTGCATTTGGAGTCATATGTAAGAACTCATTGTCTAACCCAAGATCATATTACTATACCACACTGTCTTGATTACTGTAGCTTTGTAATAACTTTTGAAATTGGGAAGTATAAATCCTCCACTTAGTTCATCTTCAAAATTATTTTGGCTATTCTGGGTCCTTAGCATTTCCACATGAATTATAAGATGCCTTTGGGGGAGGAAGTAGTCCAGAGAATGGGAAGAGCAAATCCAGAAAGCCCTATGGAGTGAATGTGCCTGTTTAAAGAACAGTGAGGAGGCCAGTGTGGCATAATGGAGGGGAGGACAATGGAAGAAGAGGTCAGAGAAGTAAACAGGGAAGAGAAGGGAGGGGGCAGATGTGTGGAAACTTGTAGGCCCTGTAAGGAATTTAGCTTTACTCCAAGTGAGTGGAGAAGTGATAAGAGAGTTTTGAGCAGAGGAGTGACATTGTGTAACTCATATTTTAACAGACTCACTGTGGCTGTTAAATTATGAGAAATTGCTGAGGGGACCAAAGACAGCAGGAGGGAGGAGAGTCAAGAGATGCAAGAGATGATGGTGGCTTGGAATAGGGTATTAACAGTGGGGATAAGACAAAATGAGAATTGGTCATATTCTGCATATACTTTTTTTTTTTTTTAAGATTTTACTGGGGAATTGGGGAAGGGGAACAGACAAGTGGCTCTCTTTTTTTTTGGTCTTCAGTCTAGTTGTGGAGGACATTGCTTCACTGGCCCATGTTGGTATTATCATTGCGCTCTTCCTGGGTGAGGCAGTCACTCCCTGGCCATTGGACGGCTGCTCACAGTGGCTCACGAAAGCACATGCCAGTTGCTAGCCAGCCCCACTGCAGCCTACGCTCTCACCAGCAATTCATGGCAGCCCATCTCCAGGTCAAGCTGTTATTCACCATCTTAGCTGTAGAGGGCACAGCGTCACTGGCCCTCATATGTGGGATCCAAACCTGGGCCCTGGTGCTCAGAGCTGGCGTCCCAAGCCAACTCCTAACCAATGCGCCACTTGGCCAGCCCTCAATCTCAGTTTTTACAAGAAAAAAATTCTGAGGTGTTCTAAATTAAAGTCACAGCCGTAGGAGAGTGAGAGAGACAGCAATTAGCCTGTTAATAGCTATGCACCAGCTCTGAGAAAAAGATGGCTCACCTCCTGTGTATCTATTGAAATTTAGGATTAATTTCCAGATGGCTATTTCCGAGATTATCCTAGAGAGAGAATAGCCAGGCTCCATCAACCCCAGGAGCCTCTGTTTCTTGTTTACAATGAACTTTCCAACCTGCTGCCCACAGCTAATCCACAGGAGCGGACACTTCATTTTTGCAGACTCCCTTGCTCCATCCCAGAACTAGTACCCTGTGCCTATAGCTAACGTAAATCCATTCAGGTCCCCTTTGTGAATAGCCAATGTAAACCCTTTCAGAACGGCTTACATCTTTCTTCCTTCTACTTAATGTATAAAAAACACCTGGAATGGGCCGGCTGAGTGGCGCAGTGGTTAAGAGCTGGCTTGGGACACCAGCGGTTCGGATCCCACATATGAGGGCCAGTGACACTGCCCTTTCCAGCTAACAACAGCTCCACCTGGAGCTGGACTGTGAGCCCCGGCGACGGTGTAGGCTGCAGCCCCTGCTGCAGTGGGCTGCCATAGGCTACAGTGAGTGGCCGGCAGCCAGTGTGAGCAGCCGGCAGCCAGCGTGAGCTGCCAATAGCTGCGGTGAACGACCATCCAGAGGCCGGCGACTGATCTGCCTCATCCAGGAAGAGCTCAATGATGATACCAACATGGGCCAGTGAGGCAATGTCCTCTGCAACTAGACCGAAGAACAAAAAGACAGCAACTTGTCTGTTCCCCTTCCCCAATTCCCCAAGGATGTTCCCCTCCCACAATTCCCCGGTAAAATCTTTAAAAAAAAAAAAGACTTTCAGCCATGGAAGTTAAAATTTTTTGTTTAACGGTTTCCTGATTTTGATAGTTGTATTGTGGTTATGTAAAAAAAATATTCTTATTCTTAGTAAATTCACACCAAAGTGTTTACAAGTAAAAGGATATCATGCAACTTACTCTCAAATGGTTCAGAAACAAAAATCCTAATGTGTATTTAGAGAAATAATGATAAAGGGAACGTGGTCAAATGATAGTGATCATTTAGGGCCCGCCGAGTGGCACGTTGGTTAAGAGCTGGCTTGGGATGCCAGTGGCCCCCGTTCAGGTCCCACATATGAGGGCCAGTGACACTGCCCTCAAAAAAAAAAAAAAAAAAAAAAAAAGATAGTGACCATGATACAGGCTAAGCAAGTAGCCCCCTCACATACACATACTGAAAAACTGATTTTAAGTTTCCTTTTTCTTCAAGTTTCCTTTTTCCCAGGTTTTTATCTCCTACCCCCTGCTTTAGATAATTTCCTTGAAATTTGTGAAGCAGGTAGATTTTCTATCAAGTAGGCACTCTGCATCAATAGCTTTGAGCTCTGCTCTTTAAAAAATTTATTAATTAAAACCTATTTTTCCTCATTCAGGGGCCTTAGGGATACAGACGGTGCCCCAGCAAGATTGCCAGTCCCGGCCAAAGAAGCCAACACAGTCTTCCAGGCAGATCTCAAGACCCCTTCCTCTCATCTGAGATCAGATGAGAGTTCCGTGAATCCCCCAAATAAGCAGGGACAGCTCTATACCCCTGCCTAGCAGGAAGCAGATAAAGAAGAAAAGACCTCCTGTCCCTCAACTTCCCATAGAGATTTTATGGGGATCACGTCTCTCAAGGGGAAAACAAGACAGGTAGTTAGAGGCAGGCATTGGGGCTCTGCATTCCTGCACATCCCACAGAATGCACCACCCAGAAGACCACCCCTCTCCACCCATACTTCCCCCTTCTCGCTGTAATTCACTTACACCTGCGCAGTAAAGGCCACAACGACCTTCATTTCACCTGGGCCTCATTATACCATCATTATAATATCATACATATGCTCGGAAATTCATTAATATCATTATAACAGACTGAAGTCTGGGAAGGAACATGCGCAGTCTAAAGAGATGAGGTAATTAGGTCGGCCGAGTGACTCAGTTGTTTAAAAGTTGGCTTAAGAGCTCAAGCTCTGAGCAACAGGGCTGCCAGTTCGATTCCCACATGGGCCAGTGACACTGTGCCCAAGCTGAGCTGCTGCTGAGCTGCCAACCGGTGGCAGGATGGCTCAGCTGGTGTAACAACAAGATTGCCTGTTCGATGGTGGGCTACACCCTCCCACAACTAAGACTGAACTCGACATCTTGAACTGAGCTGCCACCCAGATGACTCAGTGGATAGGGTGTGCGCTATTAACAACAAGGCTGCTGGTTCAACTGCCGTATGGGACGGTAGCTACGCCTACCCGCAACTAATGATTGAACTCAGCACCTTGAGCTGAGCTGCTGCCCGGATGGCTCAGAGGGTAGAGTGTGCGCTTTTGTAACAACAAGGCTGCCAGGTTCGACTCCCACATGGGATGGTGGCTATGCCCACCCGCAACTAAGACTGAACTCAACACCTTGAGCTTAGAGGCCTCGAGCTGCCGACGGGAAGCCAGATGGCGACTGGCGCCCTCCACAACTAAAATTGAAGAACAGCATCTTGGCTGGTCCCCTCCCCTAATTTCCCACTAACATCTTTAAAAAATAAATAAATAAAATAAAAATTAAAAGATGAGGTAATAGCCTCTTGTCAATCACAGATGTCATTCAAGTGGTTCCATGCCCAGAGAGGAACAGTCTATTCTAGGGAAAAAATGGATAAAAACTCCAAGTCCTGGATAGTCAGTGCCTTTTGAGCTCCTTCTTTTGCTTGGCCTGCTCCAAACCCTTTGGAATGTACTTTTTCTCCGAATAATGACTCCCTAGCCCTGGCCCTGGCCTTTGGCCTTACCCCTTTGAGCCTTTTGAGCTACTTTTGCTCAGCCAGCTCCAAACTCTTTGGAGTGTACTTTTTTCCAAATAATGACGCCCTTGGTCCTGGCCCTTGCCCTTGGTCCTTTGAGCTTCTATTTCTTTGAAGTGTACTTTTTCTTCTAATAAACTGCTCTTTCACTACTTTATCTCGGTATCTTGTTCAATTCTTTGCTCCAGACGCCTAGAACCTGGACCCTGCACCAAGGAGGGACTGCTCTCCAGTAACAACTGGTGAATCTGAGTGAAGAATATCCTGGAATTGCTCTTAGTATTATTGCCCTTTTGCTGTGAGTTTTAAATTATTTCAAAATAAAAAGTTGTTCTAAATGGTGCTGGCAAGGTATATTCATCAGCAGAGGAACGTACTAGGGTACCCCGGGCTGCAGTGTGGGTGCCTGGATGCTGGGGGGCTGTGCACAGCTACTGCTGACACCTCCACACCCTGGACTCTGTCTTGAGGTCCCAGAGGAACTCTGGGAGTGACTGACCCCAAAACGGTCCTGGGCTTACTCAAGAAGGTAGGATGAGTCCGGACAATGAATTCTCTTGTGTGGTTTTATTCACTCCAGTTTTAAAGTCGATGCCTGGCACCGCTTACATCCCAGGGACCTCTGCAGTAGAGGGAGGGGGACATGGGGGGAAGTATTTGCTATGCATAATCCAAACTGCAAAATTTAATGTAGAAGATGTTCATTTATCCTTGATGATGATCTTATACGTTCCCCTCCAAAGGGAGGCCAATCTTTCCCCCAAAACCAGCCCAGCATCTTACTCATTCCTTAAAAGGAGAAAAGTCACCAGCAAGGGCCAAGGTAAAGCCTAGAAGTCCCCTGGATTCCCTCCGCCAAGAGTACTGGTTTCAACTTATGGAAAGTTGCAGATTCTCTGAGAAGCATCTGTACTGACCTCGCAAAACAAGCACCCTCTCCTGGGAAGAGGAACAGGAAGTCTCCCATCACTCCACACCTGTTTCCAGGTCCTGACCCTCCCAGGGCAGTCGGCCACCTTGCAATTCCCATCCCAAGAAAGGAAAGACCACATCAAGAGAAGGGCTGGCACTGTCCCCAGGGGCTCCCACCGGCCCAATTCTTCCCTCCCATCACCTGCTCTCCAGCCACATTGTCCACCCCCGCCCCCCTGGGGGTGTCAGGGACAGAAGGCCCCTCCCTCATCCCCCTCAAGGTTCCTCCCTCCTCCCCCCTATCATTAGGGTGTCCAGGACATTGTGTGACTCAGGAAACAGCTCAGACGTGAGGCTTGCCACAAGCCAAGGAGGAGGTGGCTCCTGCCTTAGTGGGCTCTGAGGGTCCCGGCCTGAGGAGGCAGACCTGGGCTGGGGGCCGGGGCTCTGGAATGCAGCCTCCTTCTCTGCTGCTGCTGTCGCTGCTGTGTCACTCAGTCGTGGAGACCAGAGGTGAGGCACATGGTGGAAGAGGTGGGGCGACCCATCTTCCTTAGAAGGATGTCTGGTGGGTTGGGGCAGGGGGTCCCATGCTTGGAGGAGACACTGGATGGAGAGTCTTAGCCCCTGAATGGGGGCAGCCTGCAGGGAGACATAACTCTAACTCTGCCGCTGGATCCGCACACACCAAGGCTGTGGGCCTCGGGGCAGGTGGTGAATGTTGGGGGATGGGTAAGAGGGTGCCCATCCCCAGGGAGAACCCAGGCGGCCCTGGAGCTGGGGGACAGCGGGCTCTTGAAATCATGTTTAGAAGGGGAAGAGGAACAGACTGACCCACCTGCTAGGGAGAAAGATGAGAGGGGAGCAGGAGATGGAGACCTGGAAAGGTCAAGGGCCCACTAAGTTTCTTTCCCGGTCCAGCTGTCCCCACCCCCCCCCGGATGGCTCCTTGCTGGGCCCTTCCGGGAGGAAATCCCTTCACTGTCTCAGCCATTCACCTCCCAGGAGTCCCCTCAGCCCCCCTCCTGATCCCTGTTGTCTTGCTTCCGAGGGATGGAGCCTGAGGCTGGGCTTGGGAGGCCAGAGAAAAAAAACAGGAAAGGGGGGTGGAGATTAGTAAGTGAGAGGCCCAGGATCTAGGGGGCTGGGGCAAGCACCCCGTGGGACCTAAGAACAGGGTTATGAAGGCTAATTTAGAGCGCAGGTATGGGGCTGCTGCAGGCAGGTCCCTCTAGAGCACCTGACGAGGACAGGTGGAACACCTGCCTCCCCGCTCCCATCTCATTCTTGACTCCGTCCCTAGGGCTGCCGTGCGGGACTTTCTTAGGACCCTGTGCCAACGGAGGCACCTGCCTGAGCATCTCTGAGGGTCAAGGCACCTGCCAGTGAGTGTGCCTGTGGGAGTGGGAGGCTGGAAAGGGGGACGGAGAGCAGGGGAGGAGAAAGAAACAAATGAAGGCAAAGGAGGAAGACGGGAGAGAAGGTAAACAGGGGCCAATGATGTGCATGTTTCCTCTCCTCCCGGCTTAGGTGTGCCCCTGGCTTCTTGGGTGAGACATGCCAGTTTCCTGACCCCTGCCAGGATGCCCAGCTCTGCCAGAATGGGGGCAGCTGCCAAGCCCTGCTTCCCACCCTCCCCGGCTCCCCCAGCCCTCCGTCTCCCTTGACCCCCAGCTTCTTCTGCACCTGCCCCTCTGGTTTCACTGGCGAAAGGTGCCAAGACAAGCTCAAGGACCCCTGTTCTTCCTTCTGTTCCAAAATGGGCCACTGCCACATCCAGGCCTCTGGACTCCCACAGTGCTCCTGCTTACCTGGATGGACAGGTGAGCACCGAGGGAGGTGGGGAGGAGGGTCAGGAAGGAGCAGTGGGCTGGGCTGTGGGAAGGAAATGACTGAGCCCTATAAGGACAGGGGCCATGAGAGCCAACCAGCCGATTCTCGGTGAGCTATTTACCCACGACTGACACTCACCAGCATGGTTGTATGGTTGTTAAACTGCAGAAATATTTCTGAACCAGTCAGTAGATGGCGCCTACGATCCCCCATTAGTGACCACCCTGACCCCTTTCCCAGCCCCCTCAGCCTCCCTTTGCCCCAGTGGCTAGAGGAGGCCTGGCACAACAGGGGACCTCTGCATCCTGAGCACCTGAATGGCCTCCATCTGACTGGTGGGTGTCCATCACATCACTTGGAAAGACCTCAGTGCAGGGACGTGTGATGGGGGTGGGAGGGGTCTAACCCAGGGAGAGGAATGGGTGCCCATCCCAGGAGGAGGGGTGCAGCCCTGGGCAAGAGAGCAGGACACGTGATGAGCAGGGTGTGCTACCTGGAGGAGCGGGTAGGGTGTGTGGAAAGAGCTGTGAGGCCTGGAAAGGATGGCTTCACAGGACCATACCAGGATAGAGGGGCTATACCACGGGATAGAGGGGCAGCAAAGGCTGCCTACGTGGGTAGGAAAGTTTGTGGGATGTGGGTGCCTCTGTGAGGGGTGGGCTAGAGGCAAAGCTCCTCATACTTGGCTGGGCATAGCAATCACCTGGAAAGCCTTAAAAATACCAAAATCCTTGGGCTGGCCGAGTGGTGCGGTGGTTAAGCACTGGCTTGGTAAGTCAGCGGACCCGGTTTGGTCCCGCATATGAGGGCCAGTGACACTGCCCTCAAAAAAAAAAAAAATACCAAACCCCACATCCCAGGGAGTCTGACTCAATGGGTCTGGGGTGGGCCCAGCGCATGGAGATTTTTAAGCTGCCGAGGTAATTCTGAAGAAACAGGGCCTGAGACTGGGTGAGAGACCAGCATGTGTAGCCAGAAGGCCGGTCATTGGCAACTTGCCAGTCTGTGAGAGCCAGGACTCTGGGGCAGTCCCCTCCCCAAATCCAATGCTAGCTCTGCCACGGACTAGACATGTGACCTTGCAACAGATGTTTAAGCTCTCTGGTCCTTGTTTGTCAGCTGCTGTCCACACTTCATAGGGCTGCTGAGAAGAGGAAAGGGGAGGTGGGGGTGCTCGGGAAGCACTTACTCAGCCCAGCACCTGGCCCACAGCACTAGTGCATGAATGGTGGCTGCCACCACTGCTGCCATTCCCACTGTGCACACCACGGCTGTGAGGGGCGTCTCCTTATCACTGTCTGGATTGTTACATCCACCTGAAGATTAGGTAATCAGGATTAGACAGTCCATATGACTGCCCAAGGGCACACGACCAGTTGTGGAGCAGCAGGGTGCTGAGTCTCCTGCCTACAGAGGTCACCTCCCGATGAAGGTCACCAATGAAGGGACCCTGTGTCCCAGACCTTCCCAGGCAGGGCCAACATGCAACACTCCACCAACAGCTACATGTCCTGTTTTCAGTTTAGAAAATACAGTCACTCCAGATATAACCCTCCCAAGAAATGGCAAAACTGAGGCGAGGGGTGATGGGACAGGACGAAAGGGTTTGAGAGGAAAGGCAAGGGAAGATGAAGATTAGAAAGAGAATGCAGAGCCTCAGACAGACTGGATTTGTGCAGTGCTGGAAATGGCCCCCCTGTCTCCTCTGCCTCAGGTGAGCAGTGCCAGCTTCGGGACTTCTGCTCAGCCAACCCCTGCGTGAACGGAGGGGTGTGCCTGGCCACCTACCCCCAGATCCAGTGCCGCTGCCCACCTGGCTTCGAGGGCCATGCCTGTGAACACGATGTCAATGAGTGTTTCTTAGACCCGGGACCCTGCCCCAAGGGCACCTCCTGCCATAACACCTTGGGGTCCTTCCAGTGTCTCTGCCCTGCTGGGCAGGAAGGTCCACGCTGCAAGCTCTGGCCAGGACCCTGCCCTCCAACGGGCTGTCCCAATGGGGGTACCTGCCAGCTGGTTCCAGGGAGAGATTCCACCTTCCACCTCTGCCTCTGCCTCCCAGGTATGTCCTCACAGGGGCCTTGCCACAGCCCCTATCTCTGAGCAAGGAGTTTGTCTCCCTGGGGTCCCCTTCCTTCAGCTGATCCCATGACCCTGTCAGGTTTCACAGGCCCAGACTGTGAGGTGAATCCAGATGACTGTGTCAGGCACCAGTGCCAGAACAGGGGCACTTGCCAGGATGGGCTGGGCTCCTACACCTGTCTCTGCCCAGAGGCCTGGACAGGTGAGTCATTTAAGCCAAGTTCATGGCACCAGTGGCCCGGATGGTCAGCCCCTGGCCTCCCTTCTTCACGGGACCCCCAGCTCCAGACCTTGTCCCTTTCCCACCCTCCTGCAGGCTGGGATTGCTCTGAAGATGTGGACGAGTGTGAGGCCCAGGGTGCCCCTCGCTGCAAAAATGGGGGTACCTGCCAGAACTTGGCTGGCAGTTTCCACTGTGTGTGTGTAAGCGGCTGGGGAGGCACAGGCTGTGAGGAGAACCTGGACGACTGTGTTGCTGCCACCTGTGCCCCAGGATCTACCTGCATCGACCGTGTGGGCTCCTTCTCCTGCCTCTGCCCACCGGGCCGCACAGGTATGGGGCAGAGACTCCAGGGAGGTGGGAGGTGGAGATGGTGTGTGGGAGAAGCAGGAGAGCGGCTGAGAGCCTCCAGTGGGTGCTGAGAGCCTCGCCCGCCTGACCGGCAGGCCTGCTGTGTCACATGGAGGACATGTGTCTGAGCCAGCCGTGCCACGGGGAAGCGCAGTGCAGCACCAACCCCCTCACAGGGGCCACCCTCTGCCTATGTCAGCCTGGCTACTCGGGGCCCACCTGCCACCAGGACCTGGACGAGTGTCAGATGGGTGAGGCACCCCCACATCAGATCCTCTCTGAGCCCTCAGATAGCCTCTGCATGGACGATAGGCAAATTGTTTTCCAACAACTCTTTCCCCTGAATTTGTCCAGATTTGGTCTTCTCACCAGTGCTCAGCCTTCCAGGCCCCATTTAGTCTTCTTCATCTTAAAGACACAAGCTCTTTCCCCAGTTTGCTCCCATCTGCCACAAACAGCCGCCCTGGAGTCTGACCCTCTTGCCTTTCCGCCCCGGCCCCTGTGGACTCCTGGCTTCTCTTCTCCCAGCCCAGCAAGGCCCCAGTCCCTGTGAACATGGTGGCTCCTGCCTCAACACCCCCGGCTCCTTTGACTGCCTCTGTCCCCCTGGCTACACGGGCTCCCGCTGCGAGGCTGATCACAATGAATGCCTGTCCCAGCCCTGCCACCCAGGCAGCACCTGCCTGGACCTGCTCGCCGCCTTTCACTGCCTCTGCCCACCAGGTACCAGCTGGATGGGGGCCTTGGGTAAAAGAGACAGGGGACAATTTTTTTGAGCCCACAGGGCATCGCACCTCCAGAACATAGATAGCGTCAGGCCAGTGAGGTCAGTTACCAAAGAACGCTTCTCTCCCCGCCCCCAGATGAAAACTCAAGGAAACCCACCGCCCCCGGGAGAAGGGCTGCCACAGTGGTAGTGAGGCGGTGTACTGCTAAACTCTGGGGTGAGGGGGAAGCATTCACTTAGTAGTCGTAGAGTACACAACCTGGTCGACTGTTCACAGGCCCATCCGGGCAGAACAGAACAGCAGTTAACACTTATATGCTGCAGCCTTTGCTCATGCCAACCCAGAATGCGCCTTCCAATCCCAAAAACTCCTCTATAGAGACTGAGAGTAAAGCCTTCCAATCCCCCATCAAAAGGCCTGTGTGTTTGAACATGGTACAACCTCCAAACCAGTTCTAAGGGGGAAAAGTCTCCCTAGGAAGATAGTGACGGAGCCAATATTGGATCAGAATGAAACCAGAAAAGTAATAGCTAACTTTGTGTGAGGGACTATTTGAGCAGCCTACATGCATTATCTAATCTTTACATAACTCTGTGAGGTCAGCGTTGTTACTCTGCCCATTTCATAAATGAAGAAACTGAAGCACAGAGAAGTGACCTGTCCAAGGTCACTGGCTTGTAAGTGGCAGAGCCGAAGTTCAAACCTAGGGCTTCGATACTGTTAATTACCACAGTGCATTGCCTTTCTAAGCCGAGTGGCTTCCAAGGAAAACTGCTGGGGAAACTCCATAGTCCAAGGGACACGGTTGTGGACATCAAGGAGCTTCAGAGGCAGGCTTCCCAGGCAAAAAGAGGGAGGCAGCTGTGGTCCGGAGGCTGATCCAGATTCAGTTCAGGATGAGACAGTGGAGACCAGGACGAGTCCAGAGAAACAGGACAAAGATGGGAGCAACGCAGCTTCCCAAATGCCCCCCTGGGGAACCCTGGTCTCCCTGGCACAGAGGCCTGCCCAGGTAGAGCAAGAGTGAATCATTTCCAAGCAGATGCCCACTTAGCTCATCTGTCCCTCTGGGACCTCCAGGCTGATCAGCCCTTCTGTGCACTTCCTCACAGCCCTCTCACAGGTGCTGGCAGGTGCCCTGCTTCTTGAGCCTTCTCACCTCAAGCAGAGAGAGCCACACAGCAGAGCAGCAGGACCTCAGGGTTAATCTTTCCAACCCACTTGCAGACGGCACCCGGGGCGGGGGGTCTGTCCGATGGGGGCAGAGAGTCTTGGGGGCAGGGTTGGCTCTAGAACCTCAGCCTTCTGGCCAGAAGGGGTGAGCAGACAAGGCAGAACTGGCTGGCTAAGCCACACCCCTCACCAGAGCTCCCTGTCCTCAGGCTTAGAAGGGCCACTCTGCGATGTGGAGACAGATGAGTGTGCCTCAGCTCCCTGCCTGAACCAGGCTGACTGCCAAGACCAACGCAATGGCTTCCTGTGCATCTGCCTGCCTGGTGAGTGCAGATTCCCTACAGCCAGCTGGCCTCCGAGCCTCCCCAGTTCAGGCCCCCCGCCCCTCCAAGCCGCCCCACTTCAGGCCACCCCCCGCCTCTGAGCTGCCCCAATTCAGGCCCCACCCTGCCTCTGAATCTCCCCAGTTCAGGCGCCCCCGCCTCTCAGCCTCCCCAGTTCAGAGCCCCCTGCCTCTCAGCCTCCCCAGTTCAGGCCCCTCCACCTCTGAGCTTCCATAGTTCAGGCCCCCCACACCTGCGAGCCTCCCCACTTCAGGCCCCCACACTTCTTGAGCCTCCACAGTTCAGGCCCCCCTGCCTCTCAGCCTCCCCAGTACAGGCCCCCCCACCTCTGAGCCTCCATAGCTCAGGCCCCCCACACCTGCGAGCCTCCCCACTTCAGGACCCCAAACTTCTTGAGCCTCCACAGTTCAAGCCCAGAGCTTCAGGCACCTCTTCCTGGCATACCAAGGAGTCCCCGTGTCTCCAACTCCTCTGCTCCCTGAACTCTCTTTGGTTACCTCTCCCGAATCTGCCCTTGCTTACCCGCCCACCCTCGTCTCTGTCATGACAAATCACCCGAATGCCCTGCTTTCCAGAGGTCCCTCAGAATCCTCTGTACATGACCCCTGCACGTCAGGGCCCCAGGCAGATCCTGACACTGCTCGCCAGGGATTCAGGGAGAGCGCCCCAGGTCTCCTCCAACCGCATCACACATCCCTCTTGGCCCCTGCTGTGATAACAACTGGTGTTTACTGCATATTTTGAAGATTTACTACAGACCACGCACTTGGCTCTGTACTTTTCAGACATTCTCTCATTTACTCTTTTCAATGGTACCCCGAGGTAGGTTCCATTATTAATCCTCTTTGCAGAGGAGGGAACTGGAGGCCCAAGGAGTCGAGCAGCTTGCCCAAAGTCACAGAGCGGGCGGGTGGCCGAGCTCCGCCTGCCTGCATCACCCTCCCGTCCTGTGCATCTACCCCAGGTGTCTTCTCTGGGAGGCCATCCAGGTCCATCCTTCCTGGCCATGGGAAGGGCCAGGACTGGTATTTATGTTGTTGATAAAATGTATTTTCAGCACTAGTACCTATGCCAGTTATGCCTTATTTATATGAAGAATATACCAAGTTACGCTCTGTTACGTCCTGAAACTCAAATCACTGTTTGAGAAGCCCTCACACTGGTGCTTTCATTATGTAATGACATTCAGACAAAACCCCAAACCAAGCCATTCGATGTGTACCAATGTTATTTTTGTATATGTAGGGAGAAGGCTAAATATCAGTTTAAACTCTTAATTTCTTTTCTGAATCCATAAAATCATGTCTGTAAAGCTCAAACATTTGTAACAAACTCTCTAATAAATTGAGAGAAAAAAAAGAATGACCAGGCCGACCGAGTGGCGCGGTGGTTAAGCGCTGGCTTGGGAAGCCAGCGGCCCCGGTTCGGGTCCCACATATGAGGGCCGGTGACACTGCCCTCAAAAAAAAAACAAAAAAACAGAATGACCTTCACCACGCATCTCCGCCTACTCCTTGCCCCACCAGGATTCACAGGCTCGCTGTGTGAGGAGGACATCAACGAGTGCAGAAGCTCTCCCTGTGCCAATGGTGGGCAGTGCCAGGACCAGCCTGGGTCCTTCCATTGCGAGTGTCCCCCAGGTAAACAGGAGCTCAACCACCAGAAGGAGGGTGGGGAGCAGGGGCAGACGTCCATGCAGGTCCCTGCCCTTCCTGCTGTGTCCTAGGCTTTGAAGGCCCACGCTGTCAGGTGGAGGTGGACGAGTGTCTGAGTGGCCCATGCCCCACTGGCACCAGCTGCCTTGATCTCCCAGGAGCCTTCTTCTGTCTCTGCCCCTCTGGCTTCACAGGTCAGCAGGGAAAGTGTTGGCAAACACTGGTGGGATATTTGAGTCCATTTGAGGTGGTGACTAAGTCACTGGTGGGTGTTTGAGGGTTGGTATGTGAGAAAAAAATGAGAATGGAACCCCTTAAAGTTATTTAGTGCAAAACCTGCATACATAACTGTACAACCATGGGGCTGAGGGTGGGTATTATTGTAGGGCCCACATTGGGTCCAATGTGAATGATGTGATTGGGGTTTGGGAGCAGAGGATAGGGTTCAAAGGCAAGCCATTCACTTGCCCCTTTCACAAGCATTTCTAAAGTGTGGGCTATGCCAGACGTAGACAAGAGAGCTGCTATCCTCAAGTGGCTTTACATCTAGGGCAGAAAGACCAACAAGTCTCTTGCTGATTATGGCCCAGAGAGGTTCTCTGAGAGGAATGGGCGAGACCCTAAGTGCACAAAGGACCCACCAGCCCAGGCTGGAGATGAGAAGGCTTTAGGAGCTGAGGCTCAAAGGAGGAGTAGGAGTTTGTCGAGGCAGAATGTCAGGCAGCGTGTTTCAGCTGCAGACAGCCACATGTGCAAAGATGCAGAGGGAAGGAAAGCATACCCCACTTCAGGAACAGTAGCACCCTCACGGCTTCCGGTGCAACGGCAAAGAAACACAGAAGGCTGCGTCCTGCATGCCCCTGGCTGTCATTCTAGGGAAGTTAGACAGTATCCTGAGGCAACAGGGAGCCACCGAAGGTTCATGAGTGGTGAGCACGTCATGCATAAGAAGTGGCCTTTGGCCCCATTGAGGACATGGAAGGACCCTGTTTTCTCTCTGACCCATCTCCCCACCCCAGGTCATCTCTGTGAGGTTCCCCTGTGTGCCCCCAACCTGTGCCAACCCAAGCAAAAATGCCAGGGTCAGGTAGATGAAGCCCACTGCCTCTGCCCAGACGGAAGCCCTGGCTGTGCTCCCACTGAGGACAACTGCACCTGCCACCATGGGCACTGCCACAGGTAATGGGTTCCAGGTCCTCCCCACTTGCACTCACCTCTGGGTGCTCAGCTGGAGCAGGAGATAGCCAGTGAGAGGCAAGTCTGTGGGAAATACCAACTGGAAAGAGTAAGGTGATGGCAGTTCTGACCTCACAGCCAGTGGGAGGGCTCAATTGGTGAGTGTTATCCAATGAGGGGAGAGTTCAATAATAGTGGGAGGCACAGAGGGCTACAGGCTCAGAGCAGAAAGATGAGCACTAAATCCCAGGACCAATTCATCACTTATTCGACAAATATTTATTGAGCATGTGTAGGTACTGTTCTAGAGACTTGGGGGACAGAACAAAAGTGACAAAGGGCCTGCTCTCAGGGAGCTTTGGTTCTAACGAGGAAAGACAGACAATAAACAAATTATAGAAGGAATATACATATATATCCAGTTGAAGAAAATGAGCATGGGAGTGGGGAGGGCAGTGCCGACAGCAAAGTCGAAGAAAAGGGCCAGAGTCTCAGGGCCAAAAAGAAGAGATCATAGGGGTATTCTAGAAAAATACTAGAAGAGAAAACCTTCCCCCTCTCTCTCTCTGACCAGATCCTCATGTGTATGTGACATGGGTTGGACAGGACCCAAGTGTGAGGCAGAGCTGGGAGGCTGTGTCTCCACACCCTGTGCCCATGGGGGGACCTGCCACCCCCAGCCCTCTAGCTACAACTGCACCTGCCCCACAGGCTACACAGGTGAGTCACTCCCTAAGCCACATAACCCTGGGCTGGCCACCTCTAAATCAAGTGGAGACCAGGGGAGATGTGTGTCCAAGGGCTCTGGGTCTTCTTGGTTGCCACCAAGGAGAACTGGATGTGGGCTGCAGGAGACACAAGTGGCATATGCGGGAGGTGGTGAGAAAAGAAAAGAGGTTGGATAGGGGAGAACAGAAATGCAATGAGAAAAGGAAAGGGAGGAGTGAGAGGAGAGATGGGAAAAGGAGGGTTCCCTTTCTCAGATCCCACCTGCTTCCCCCAGGGCCCACCTGCAGTGAGGAGGTGACAGCATGTCACTCTGGGCCCTGTCTCAATGGTGGCTCCTGCAGCCCCATCCCTGGGGGCTACTCCTGCACCTGCCCTCCAGGCCACACGGGGCGCCACTGCCAAGCCAGCACCGACTACTGTGCTTCTGGTGAGAGCCCCTCATGCCTGGGGTGGGGTCAAAAGGATGGAGGGCCTGCTCAGGGTGTATTTGTGCCGTATATAAAATTAAAAAAAATAAAAAAAAAACACACACAAAAAAACAAAAAACCTGGCTACAGAGAGCTGATGTTCTGACGGGGTTGGAGGTGTCCTGTATGTGGTGTGACTGAGGTTACAGGCAAGTAACACAACCCCTCACAGCCTCCTCTCTCCAGCCCCGTGCCTCAATGGGGGTACCTGTGTGAACAGGCTGGGTGCCTCCTTCTGCTTCTGTGCCACGGGTTTCCAGGGCCCACACTGTGAGCGAAGGATCCATCCCAGCTGTGCAGACAGGTAAGCAGGGTGCAAAGACCTCTGGAGGAAGGGAGGGGGCCCCTCAGCCTTCCCACCCTTCCCATCTTTCTTCTCCATCTCCTCTGGGGCTCCAGGCTGCCTCCCACCCACATCCCATATCCTTTCACTCTGCCTTTCTTCCTGGTTTCCATCTCCCTAGTGGTTGCCCCTGCCCTTTATTTCCCGGATCTTCCTTCTACTGTGCCCTGTGTCTCTCTTGTCCAGACCCTGTAGAAACAGGGCTACCTGCCAAGATGGCCCCCAGGGTGCCCGCTGCCTCTGCCCCACTGGCTACACAGGAAGCAGCTGTCAGGTGAGGGGCACTGAGCCAGGTGTGCTGAGGAGAGAGGGGCTGGAGAGCTCTAGTGAGAGGGGCTCAGGTACTAAAAGTGGGCGGTAGGGAAGTTTGGGCAAGGTATCCACATGAAGAGAGGTTTGGAAGTTTAGGCGTTGAAATCTAGCTTGAGGTTTGTATGGATGTGAAGGACTGAAAGGATGTCTGATCCCAGGGATGGTTCTGAAATGTGGGTGTCAAAGGAAACCAGGGAGACACACCTGATCCCAGTCCATTCAGAGGAGTTTTAGAGGTGAGGGATTTTGAGAGCTGGAGTTGGCAGAGGACCGGCTCTGGCACCGGGAGTGATGCCCTGTCCTGCCTCATGCTCCCTCCCCACCCTCAGACTCTGCTGGATATATGTGCCCACAAGCCCTGTCCACACAATTCCCGCTGCCTCCAGACTGGGCTCTCCTTCCAGTGCCTGTGCCTCCAGGGATGGACTGGGCCTCTCTGCAACATCCCGCTGTCCTCCTGCCAGAAGGCAGCACTGAGCCAAGGTACCAGCGCAACGACCCACTGAGGGGCAGGTGAAGAGGAAATGGGTGCGCTCCTCTATCCCATCCCTAAGGGCATCCAACCACAGTGGCTGATTGTACAGCTCAACACCCAGGCAGCCTAGGACAGCTCGGCTCCTAGCACCGCAGTCAGCAGCAACACCAACCACCCCAGTCAACAAGACTCCAGTAAACACCATCAGCAGGGAGCACTCAGCGTGGAGCAGCTCAGCTGTCATTATCATTTCTACTAGAGTGGCCCACATTCAACCCAGCTGCACTCAGCACATTTCGCCACCCACCCCGCACCACACACACACACACACACACACACACTCTCTCTCTCTCTCACACACACACACTCACACACACACATACACTCACACACTCTCTCTCTCTCTCTCTCTGACATTACATCAACGTCCTTGTGAAAGAATGACCCCTTGTTCAAATGAGGTTTGCTATGGGAAGGCCTCAGGAAGGAGATGTATGGGGTACAGGGTGGTTGACAGGAATAATGGTGGGAACTTAGGAAGATGCAAACTCAGTGGACAGACTTAAGCCATTAGCTAACACACACATCTGCTTCGGAAGTTTCCCTGGACTTCTTTCTTTCCTGAGACCTGTTCTAAGAGCGCAGTCGCTCGCATAAGCTTAAGGGACTTCCCTCCATCCTGGCAGAACAGGCAGGAGGGGCAACTTGATGTTTTAGCCTTGTCAGTTTCAGGCGGTACTGACTACTCAAGGCCCCAGGAATGTGAGTGGTCCCCAAGGGTGTCTCTGCTCAGTGTCGGGGCCCTCGGGCACCCTTCCACCCCACTTAGCTTTACTGATCCTTTTGTCTCTCCCCCAGGCACAGAAGTCTCTACCCTATGCCAGAATGGAGGCCTCTGTATTGACAGCGGCCCCTCCTATTTCTGTCACTGTCCCCCTGGATTCCAAGGCAGTATGTGCCAGACCAGGGTGAGCCCATGCGAGTCCAGGCCCTGCCAGCATGGGGCCACCTGTGTGGCCCAGCCCAATGGGTATCTCTGCCAGGTGAGCGGGTCTAGAAGAGAGGGGAAAGGGATGACAAGCGTGGGCTGGATGTGGGCAACCGTAGTCCTGGGTGGGCGCTGACATATCCATTTCCCTTTGCTGTACCTCACATACCCAGCCAACCACCAAGTCACACCATTTTACTTCTTAAATATTTCTCGGCTCTGTCCTTGCCCCTTCACCCCTCTCCCACCCTTCGTCCAGGTCTCTGTTGTATCCCACCTGGACACCCCCATCAGCCTCCTATTGTCCCTGCCTCCACACTTGTCCTCCCAGGCGTTCAGCCTTTACTCTGTGACCAGGGTGCTCTGCTGAAAGTGTTCAGCTGATCTACCCCTCCCCTGCCCACCTCTCACCATGACGTCGAAGGCCCTGCATGCCCCAGGCCTGCCCACCTCGCAGGCCCGTCTCTCCCCATCCCAGCCTCCTAGCCTCTGCTCCAGCAACATGGGACCGCTGCTGACTCCCCACACACCCCGGAGGGCTCTGTGGCAGCCTCCCCACCGTCTTCCACTGGAGGGCGCCCGGGAGGTGCGTTCCTCAGGAACAAGTACCGACCCTCCCTCCAGGCTGGGGTTCAGCCTGTCCTGGGTGGTTTGGGTCAGAGCAGGACAGGCAAAACTGGGTTCAAGTCGGAGCAGCCTGATCCCTGTCCTCACAAGCGCGACTTTGGCTGGAAGGCGCTGTGCGCATCCCCTAACGGCCCTCTGTAACTACTGTGAGCATTTCCACACACACAGAAGCGGTGTGCTGACTACAGTGAACCCCATGCACCTACTACTCAGCTCTCCTTCCTCTTTCATGGAACGTCCTCCTCCAGAAGTTTCCAGTCACCCCTCATCTGCTTCGTCCAGCCCCCTGGCCACTTCTTTGTGAATCCCTTTTTCTCCACCTTTCTGAAGCCTTCCTGCCTGGTACTCCATTCCTGCATGCTCGCCTTCCTCTCGCAAGAATTCAATATATGGCACGGACCTCACCAATGACCTTTCTTTCACTGGCAGAATGATATGAAACAATCAGAAAATGGTTAAGGCATCGGTTATGGAGTCACAGACTTGCAGTGAATCCCAGCTCTGCCACCTACTAGCTGGGTGATTTGCACAAGTCTCAATATTTCAAGGAATCAGTTTCTTTTGCTGTAAAGTGAGAATCGAATGAAATAATTGATATAGAGGGTTTTAGGAGGATTTTATAAGGTTATTATATGAATCATGCAATAAATACTAGTTGTCTGCCTCCTCTGGCTGCCTGAGAACTTCATGCAAGCGTGGATGAGTTCTAGTTTTCTTTGTATTTCTAGTGCCTAAGTGGTTCTGGGCACAAAGTAAGTATTCAGTAAATGCTTAGAAATTAACAAAGCATGACAGCCTGGTGGGTGTGTGGTTGAAGGGAGAGGTATTACCAAAAACGGAGCTATGTTTAGTGGCCACGTGACCTACAGACTGTAGCGCTGGATTGGGCTCGCTTACTGGTTTCCTATCTAACCCTCTGCCTGCAGTGCGCTCCAGGCTACAGTGGACAGAACTGCTCAAAGGAACCCAACGCTTGTCAATCCCAGCCCTGTCACAACCATGGGACCTGCACCCACAAACCTGGAGGCTTCCACTGCACCTGCCCTCCAGGCTTTGTGGGGTTGCGCTGTGAGGGGGACGTGGATGAGTGTCTGGATCAGCCCTGCCACCCCACCGGCACTGCAGCCTGCCACTCTCTAGCCAACGCATTCTACTGCCAGTGTCTGCCTGGACACACAGGTGAGGCCTGGGTGGGGGTGAGGCGGGGCCTAGGCATCTCTGTGGCACACCTAAGCTGACCATAGGAACCCAGACAATCCCCGCCCACAAGGTAGCGTAGTCATCTTGTACAGCTAGTGCTGATCTGACTCCCAGGAATGAGGTAGGAGGCTGTGACTGAGGCAGTGTGTGTGTGACATTTAATCCTACCCCCACCACAGGCCAGTGGTGTGAAGTGGAGATAGACCCCTGCCAGAGCCAGCCCTGCTCCCATGGAGGGTCCTGTGAAGTCACAGCGGGACCAACCTCAGGTTTCACCTGCCACTGCCCCCAGGTGAGTGACCTACAAAGCTGACTTCTCTGCTGTCCCCAACACTGACACAAGGTGCCAATGCCTGAGCTGGGATCCTAGACGGGAGCCTGGGGAGCCCTGGAGTGGGAATTATTGGAGAAGCCATCCCACGTTCATAGGGGTGAGTGGCTCTCAGAAGGAGAAGCAGGGAGGGGAGGCGGGTGGTAGTACGAATGGAATTTTCAGAAATCATGGGCATTGTCTAAGGGAAAGTCCCCAAGTTCAAGTGGGGTAACCTTGGAAAAGTTCTTAGTTCTTTTAATTCTGTGTGTCTGCGGCTGTGTGAGTGTGTGTATGTATGTGTGTGTATGTTTATGGGCCTCAAGTGCATGAAACTGGGTTCATCTTAAGCCTTGGTTCCTGATACACGAACATCACTGGTTTGTGCACAGCCTTCTTTTATTATTCTTACAATAAAACACCCATGATCCTAACCCAAGAATTACAACATTAACAATAACTTACATGTACTTATGCCCTCCTCTTCCTTTTCCCCTTCCAGAGGAGGAGAAAGTATGTAATCCTATCTCCAAGGGTTAAGATAATATTAGTTCAATTAACAGTACTCTATTAATTGTTTAGTCTTCCAAGATTTGCATCATGATGCTACAATTTATCCAGGCTGTTGCACGCAGCTGTGGTTCTTTATTTTCATCACACTGTAATATCACTGTGTGGAAAAAACAAGTGACATGGTTTCAACATCTGTAAAAAGATGAACTTGATGTTATCTGAGGGCCCTTCCAGATATGGGACTCTAGGACCCTCTGAGTTATCTTAACCCAGGACTTTGCTTGAGGGGAAGTGGGAAGAATAATCCAAGTTCCTTCTCCATCTCTTCTCTCCACAGGGTTTTGAAGGCCCCACCTGCAGCCACATAGCCCCCTCCTGCGGCCTCCATCACTGCCACCATGGTGGCCTGTGCCTGCCCTCCCCCAAGTCTGACTTTCCACCCCGCTGTGCCTGCCTCAATGGCTACGGGGGTCCTGACTGCCTGACCCCACCTGCTCCTCAAGGCTGTGGCCCACCTTCTCCATGCCTACACAATGGCAGCTGCTCAGAGACCTCCCAGCCGGGGGGCCCAGGCTTTCGATGTTCCTGCCCTCCCAGCTCCCCAGGGCCCCGCTGTCAAAGTGCCGGAGCAAAGGGATGTGAGGGCAGAGGTGGAGATGGGGCCTGTGACACTGGCTGCAGTGGACCAGAAGGAAACTGGGATGGGGGGGACTGCTCCCTGGGGGTCCTGGACCCCTGGAAGGGTTGCCCCTCCCACTCCCGCTGCTGGCTTCTCTTCCGGGATGGGCAGTGCCACCCGCAGTGTGACTCTGAAGAGTGTTTGTTTGATGGCTATGACTGTGAGACTCCTCCAGCCTGCACGTGAGCCTGAAACCCTGACTTTGGGGTGGGGCGGGGTGGGCAGGGTGAGAGCAAGAGGAAGGATTTAAATGCCCGTAAGTTACAGTGTGACCACAGCCTCAAGCTCCAAGGAGTTTCCACCCTAACAACTGTTACTAAGTAGAGGTAGAAGACCCTAGACTCCAACCAGGGGGATAGGGCAGCATCGATATTTAATGGGGGACAAAGAAAGAGGGCACTACCTCTGCCTGGGCTCCTCTCTGAGAATTGTAGGAGCTCTAACCTCAAGCCCCTCTCTCGAAGCCCTGCAGCCATGGAATATCTCCCTTAGCAACCAGCACTCCTGAAGGAAAAGGAAAAGGGCCTCTGGCTCTCCTTCAGGGAGACAGGAGAGCATGGGAGGGTAGGGAGAAGGAAGTTTTAGGAGACAAGGGTGTCAGTAGACATTAGGGTGTCTGGACCACATACCTACCATCCAGGGCCTGACTAAGCCCATTGCTCCAGAGCAGTCCCCCAACTTAGCAACCAGAGCCCTAGAGATTGTGGAATATCAGGACTCCTCTCTGGGGGATAAAAAAGGGAGTCAGGTTTCTCTGGGGATCCTGAGTCCCCTTCTCCTCACCCCACAGTCCAGCCTATGACCAGTTCTGCCATGATCACTTCCACAATGGGCACTGCGAGAAAGGCTGCAACACTCCAGAATGCGGCTGGGATGGGGGCGACTGCAGGCCTGAAGATGGGGACTTAGAGGGGGGGCCCTCTCTGGCCCTCCTGGTGGTGCTGAGTCCCCCAGCCTTGGACCGGCAGCTGCTGGCCCTGGCCCGGGTGCTCTCCCTAACTCTGAGGGTGGGGCTCTGGGTGAGGAAGGACAGTGATGGCAGGGACATGGTGTATCCCTATCCTGGGGCCCAGGCCGAAGAGGAGCTAGGAGATACCCCAGACGTCTCTCATCAGGGGAGAGCAGCCCCTCAAACACAGCCTGTGGGCAAGGAGATGGACTCCCTCAGCACAGGGTAAGGTGGCTGGGTGGAGGGACAGGCCAGATACTTTTTTAACAGGGAGAGGGAACGGGGCCAGGGACCAACACAGGAATCTCTGAGGTACCTCCCCAACAGGTTTGTGGTGGTGATGGGTGTCGATTTGTCCCACTGCGGCCCTGACCACCCTGCATCCCGCTGTCCCTGGGACCCTGCGCTCCTGCTCCGCTTCCTTGCTGCCATGGCTGCAGTAGAGGCCCTGGAGCCCCTACTGCCGGGACCCCTGCTGGCTGCCCACCCTCGTGCAGGCACTGGTAGGTGACCTTGTCATTTCCCCCCGACGTTACTCCCATGCTGGCTTTCATGCCAGCAACCAGCAATGGAGATCAAATGGAACAGGACTGCTGGGACCCCAATGCTCTTTGTGGAAACTTACCTTTGTTCGCCTCTTTTTCTCTAACTGGATCTCCTTGTAGCCCATTTGCTCTACAGTCTCTTTATTTCCCAAGTACTGTATCCTTCCCTCTATCACTGACCTCCCACAAACAAACCTTGGGTTCTGGTCCATCCTCTCTCCCTAGACAGAGAGTAAGTATCCAATCAAACAGTACAGAGTACACGAAAGAGTAAGAACTCTCCTATCACGCTCATTATGTGCAGGCCGTGCTCTAAGCGCTTTACAGTATTAACTCCTTTAATCCTCCCAACAACCCCACTGAGGAAGGTGCTATTATTATTCCCATTTTACAGATGAGGACGCTGAGGCTAACAGGTTATTGCATTTGCCTAGAGATCTCACAGTAGTACCCAGCCTCACCTGAAATGGCTTCTTTTTTTTACCGGCTTTCCCAACAGCGCCCTCTGCCAACCAGCTTCCCTGGCCTGTGCTGTGCTCACCGGTGGCTGGGGTGCTTCTCCTGGCCCTTGGGGCTCTTCTCGTCCTGCAGCTCATACGGCGGCGGCGCAGAGAGCATGGGGCTCTTTGGCTGCCCCCTGGGTTCACTCGAAGGTCTGGGGTTCAGCCAGCTCCCCGCCGACGCCGGCCCCCACTGGGCGAAGACAGCATCGCCCTCAAGTGAGAGCAGGGAGGAACCAGGGCTCAGGGAAGGGGCTCTTCCCTATGGAGATATTTATGATCAAAAGCAATTTATGATCAAGATGCAATTGCAGAAGTCGAAGACGGGAAGGGATGGGGGTTAGAAAGGCTGCTGGAGACCTCGAGGACCCACCCACCCTCTTCCAGGGCACTGAAACCAGAGGCAGAAGTTGATGAGGATGGAGTTATGATGTGCTTAGGCCCTGAGGAAGAAGAAGAGGCGAACCAGGTAAAGTACTGGGACGGGAGTGGTCCTGAGGTGATGGAGGGGTGGAGGGAACAAGGCCTCTCTCCTACACTGATCATTTTTCTGATCCCAAGGCTGAAGAAAGGGCCTCACGCTTCAAGTGCCAGCTCTGGCCTCTGAGTGGTGACTGTCAGGAGCTCCCCCAGGCAGCCATGCTGACTCCTCCCCAGGAATCTGAGATAGATGTCCCTGACGTGGACACCCAAGGACCTGGTGCGTAAGCCAACACAGACCAAGAAGAGGAAAACTCCCTGTGACCTGTTTAGAATAAGAAAATTTTTTGATAATCAGACCTGGAGAATCAACCATTCGAGTTAATGCCTTAGAACAATGATTCTCAAAGTGTGGTCCCTGAACAGAAGAATCAGCAACACCAGAGAAAATATTAGAAATACAAATTCTCACTCCTCTCTAGATGCAAAACTTCAAGTTATTAGGGAATCTGTTTTAACAAGCCCTCCAGGGGAGCCTGATCCAGACTCAAGTTTTAGAACCACTGCCCTAGAATGTTAGAGAATTAAGGCCTGCTTGCTTCTTGTACAGATAAGGAAACCGAAGCCCAGAGAAATGTAAAAAGTCACTAGACTAAAGAAAGCCACACAAAATCAAGAGCTAGGCCTCCTGACACCTCAGGCTGTGATTCTTCCTGAGCCTCCATGCTCTCCCCCACCCCACCCCAGTTAGGTCTTTTTGATTGATTTGTCTCCCATTCCTCCTCTCCCACCCACAGATGGGGTGACACCTCTGATGTCAGCAGTCTGCTGCGGAGGAGTGGAGTCCAGGACCTTCCAGGGGACATGGATGGGAAGCCCTGAGCCCTGGGAACCTCTATTAGGTGGAGGGGCTTGTCCCCAGGCTCACACAGTGGGCACTGGGGAGACCCCCCTGCATCTGGCTGCCCGATTCTCCAGGCCAACTGCTGCCCGCCGCCTCCTTGAAGCTGGAGCCAACCCCAACCAGCCAGACCGAACAGGGCGCACCCCACTTCACACCGCCGTGGCTGCTGATGCTCGGGAGGTCTGCCAGGTCAGTGTACACTGGGGCCAATGAAGAGAACAGGGAGCAAACGTGCAACTAAAGCTGAGCAAAAGCATCCTCTAGAGTTTGGCAAAGAGGAAGATGATGTGAGATAGGGGCCTGAAAGGGAAACAAGAACAGATAGCTGAATATGAGTTGGGAGGTGGTTAACACTGTGAGGGACCTGAGCTAGCAGTCCAGGACTTACCAGGGGTCACTGGCCCTCTCTGGCCCCCCAGCTCCTACTCCGTAGCAGACAGACTGCAGTGGACGCACGGACAGAGGATGGGACCACAGCCCTGATGCTAGCCGCAAGGTTGGCGGTGGAAGACCTGGTTGAAGAACTGATTGCAGCCCAAGCAGATGTGGGGGCCAGAGATAAATGGGGTATGGATCTGGGAAGATTGATGTGCTATAGAGAAGCCGAGCAGAAGGGGTGTGAGACAAAACGCAAATGAAGGGAGCAGCAGATGAGAGACTGAAGGCTGGAAGATTTCCCTCCCATCCTTCCCACTCTGCTCTCTGGGGTGCAGTGGCAGTATGGTGCAAGTATCTTCCCCCATCATCCTCAACAACACACTGCCCTGATCCACGGGAAACCGGGATGGTAGAGAAGCGGGAGGGGTCTCCCGGTCCCACAGACCCCAGAACAATGCCCCATTGTCCCTCCCGCACACCGGTGACGTCACCAAGGGTAAAGCTTCCTGCCAGTCGGCGGTCACCCGGGCAACGCTTCCGCTTTTGAAGGAGCCGGCGGGCCTGAGGAGCCCTTCCCCCAAGTCCAGGAGCCGTGGGAAATGGGAACCCTGGCGTCTGGCCCCCAGCCTCAGGGTAACAACCTCCCACGTCCTTCTCCAGGGAAAACCGCGTTGCACTGGGCCGCCGCCGTGAACAACGCCCGGGCCGCTCACTTCCTTCTCCAGGCCGGAGCCGATAAAGACGCCCAAGACGGCAGGGTTAGAACGGGTAGAGGGCTCCCCACCAAGAAAAAGAAACAACGCAAGAGAGGTGGAAAGTGCAGGAACCGCCCCCTCAAAAACCTGAAGGGGGAGGGGCCGAGTCAATTAGGTGGAGTCCCGAAGGGCCAGCCGTGTGGGCGTGACCTCCCCTGACCTCGCCCCTGGCGGTTTTATCCTGTGCAGGAGCAGACGCCGCTGTTCCTGGCAGCACGAGAAGGGGCGGTAGAGGTAGCCCAGCTACTGCTGGGGCTAGGGGCGGCCCGAGGTCTGCGAGACCAAGCTGGACTAGCGCCCGGGGACATCGCCCGCCAGCGTAACCACTGGGATCTGATGACGCTGCTGGAAGAGGCGGGGCCACCGGAGACGCGTCACAAGGCCACGCCTGGCCGCGGGGCGGGCTCTATGGCGCGAGCGCGGACCGCGTCGGGAAGCGAGCCGTCGCGCGGGGGCGGAGCTCTGCCGAGCCGGACGCTGTCAGCTGGAGCAGGCCCACCTGGGGGCAGAGCGCGTCTGCAAACCCGGACTTTGTCCGTAGACTTGGCCGCTCTAGGGGGCGGGGCCTATCCTCAGTCCCGGAACCTGTCGAAGGGAGGAGCAGGAGGAGGCCCGCCCCGCCGCGGCCGGAGGTTTTCTGCAGGCATGCGCGGGCCTCGGCCCAACCATGCCATGATGCGAGGAAGATCTGGGGTCGCCGTCGGGAACGGGGGTGTGGCCTCGGCTGATGGCTGGCCCTGCGATTGGGTGGCCCTGGGAGCGTGCAGTCCCGCCTCCAACATTCCGGTCCCGCCTCCTTGCCTTACTCCGTCCCCAGAGCGGGGATCCCCTCAGGTTGCTTGGAGTCCCCCAGCCCACCAAGTAATATCCTTAAGTGCGGGAGGCGAGGGTCAAAAATAGAAGGCTAATAGCATAAAGGGATTCTAAAATTGAGTACCTTTTACAGGCAGTCTGGAAGTCCTCTAGATTTTAAAGTTCTCGAGCCCCAAAAGTAGGGAATCGGGAGTATAGCGTCCTTCCCCAAAATGAGTGAGTGCCCATTCACAACCGTCATCATCTGTCACGTGAAGAATCTGCAGTCATGAAGAGGATTTAGGGTGTTGGGATGATGCGGGCCTAGCGCTTCTCCCAGAAAATAAGGGTCAACGGCTACAAGAGTGTGCTAAGTACCCTGAACAGGAACCAAGAACTATAGATAGGCTGTAAGATGTTCTCTCCTGTACAGTACATGGTTCCCAACGGGAGCCTGTATATCACCCATCACATCATCTCCACTACCCACAAAGAGCTGACAAATATTTATTGAGCACCTACTATGTGCCAGGCATTGTAGGTGCTGGGGTTGGGGAGTGCCATGGGCTACTCCAGCTGATGACTGCATTCTCACTACCCGGAAAGAAACCACCGCAGGGTTGAAGCGCCACTCTTCCAGTTACTGCTAGCTCAAATAACCCCAAATCTGTCACCAGATAATAAAGCTGATTTAAAGTGTTACCTTCTTTTGAAGGAGTTGGGAAGTGCAATGGAAAAATATGGGAGTGACTGCATTAGTATTTTAGAATTTTGTGCCCCAAATTCAGCATTTAGATGGAGGCTTTGAGTATAGTTTATGAACAAGAATAAGTAGATTTGGGGAGCCTATGTTGATTTAGGATAACATCTGAAAGCAAGAGTCTAGTAGCCCAGGGAGAAACCACACACTAGACCATGCATACCCTTTGTCCCTTTTCCAAGGGCATTTGGTTATAACCACTTGGGAGATTCCCAAGGGCCCAAGTTAAGTAGAGGAAGGTGGCGAGCACATTTCAAACTTTATCCATCTTTCAGCAACGTGGCTACACCTGGTAATGGGCCTGAGACATGAAGGCAGGAGGCATCTTGAAAGCTAATACAAGTATACCTTGTTTTATCTTTAAGCACTTCATTGCGCTTCACAGATATGTTTCCATCAACATCAAGGCAAGACCCTCCCAACAGAAAGATGCCTCACTGCAGTCGCAGATGGTGGTTAGCATTTCTTAGCAATAAAATATTTTTTAATTAAGGTTATGTACATTTTTTAAGGCAATGCTATTGCACACTTAATATTTTGACTACAGTATAGCTGTAAACATAACTTACATGCACTGGGAAACCAAAACATTTGTGTGATTCACTTGATTGTGATACTTGCTTTATTTCGGTGGTCTGGAACCAAACCTGCAATATCTCTGAGGTGTGACTTGTAATAACTACCAATTATTGAGTATTAACTATGTGCCAAATGCTTGCTTTATCACATTTAATACTTCATTATACTCTCAGAAACTGAGGCACAGATTTTATTTGGCCCAGGTTGCAAGGCATTAAGTGATAGAACCAAATCTCTATCACATTTTGTCTTCAAAATTGTTCAGCAGTAACTCTGCTGTTGTGACAGGTTACCAATTAGAGGTCCCAAATGTGTCTGTCCGGCTTCCATCTCGGTGCCAGTCAGCCTGATCAGCTCGGATCGAAGACCAGGCCAGGGAGGTGGTCCTCTCCCTCTTCTATTTCTATATCCCCCATTCACGCGTGAAAGAAAAGTGTCCCCCATTTGGTGCATATCTTGAGTGTCTGCCCCCATAGACTAAGCACCTAGAGGGCTGGGATAACTATTCAACATATATGTATATTGAATACTATGTGTTGGACCCAGTGCTAGGGGGATGCATGTGCATACATTTGAGGGCCTGACATCCCTGGATCTGAGTCTTCTGCTTCCCACTGGAATAAGCCTGAGGGAAACTGGGAAGCAGGAGCGGGCTGAATCCTATGTCAGGGTCCATCTTAGGGAGAGAAGGGACCTGGGGGTGGGGGTGGGGGGTTCTGAGGAGTAAAACCACTTCCTGTGTAGCTAGTTCCTGTGTTGACAGAACTGAAGCGGAGGAGGGGATGGAGGGAACAGAGCCCGGGGTTGGGGTCTACTCAGGCTCTGGAGATGAAAGGGCCGAGACTCTTTCCCCACTTTGAAACCCCTCCACTACTGTTGGAGTAGCTTTCCCCAGTTTCTAATCCCCTGTGGAGAGAAAAGTCCAGCAAGTAGTTTGGGTGGGAAAAGAGAACTGGAGGAAGTTGACAGGGATGGGCGGGGCCCGTGGGGGGGGGGCTGACCAGGAACTCAGCTTCCTGCTTAGTACCCAGACATCCAGCCCCCGGCTCACCCCCACCCCTTCTAGCCTCCACTCCCCTCAGGAACTCAGGGTTCCGGCCCTCCTCCAAATCCCAGCTACCCCTCCCCCATCGGTTTCTGCCCTCCAGGGGATGGAGGCTGAGAGACCCCAGGATGAAGATAGTGAGCAGGTGAGCTGGGCACCGGGTGGAGGAGGCTGACACTGACACAGGGAGAGAGGGAGGTGAGAGGACCTGAGGCAGAGACCTAGCAACAGTGGACTCGGGACTTGGAAGGGTTTTGGCACACTGAGGCAGGAACAGAGAGAGGAAATGGGCCGCTGGCCTAGCCCCCTGCCCACCCTGTCCCTGCGTGACTGGAACGGATGTCTTGACATCAGGGCCCCCAACAGGATGAGCGTGGCTGGCCTCCAGTGAACACCACTACTCGGCCTTGGCGATCTGCTCCTCCATCCCCTCCTCCAGGGACCCGCCACACAGGTACCCCCACCCAAGGAGCTCCCTGACCCTGGTGCCCACATCCTTCCTGATCCCATTACCAAGGTCCACTCTATCATGGGCTCTCTCCCCACCTCTTCTGGACTCCCCATTGCACACTCTTACCTCTGACCACAGATCCCTAATCCCCTGCTGTCTGTCGTTCCCTCGCTATCCCCTCCCCTCCCCAGCCAACTTCTCTGAGCCTTATTCCTCCTCTCCCAGCCCTGGGGCTGCGCTCGGCCTCCCTGCTCTCCCTGCAGACTGAGCTCCTTCTGGACCTGGTGGCTGAGGCCCAGTCCCGCCGCCTAGAGGAGCAGAGAGCGACCTTCCATGCTCCCCCAAACCTCCCAAGCCTAGCCAGAGCCCCACCTCGGCCTGTTGAGGACAGAGAACAGCTCTACAGCACCATCCTCAGTCACCAGGTAAGAGCACCCCATCCCCAGGAGGCAAGGTCCATGCTTCCTGGTCTCTTGGCCCTGTTCTCTTTGGGGCCCTAGCCCTCCTTCCCAGACCTCTGGCCCCTCCCCAGGCCCAAGTCACCCCATCCCCATCACAGGTGTCCTGTGTGCTCCTCACATCAGCCCTGGTTCCTTTCAAGGCCTGGTCCTCTTAGAACCTCACCAAGACCCTCCCCTCCCTCCATTCCTCCAGTGCCAGCGGATGGAAGCCCAGCGGTCAGAGCCTCCCCTACCCCCAGGGGGTCAGGAGCTCCTGGAGTTGCTGCTGAGAGTTCAGGGTGGGGGTCGAATGGAGGAACAAAGGTCCCGGCCCCCCACCCACACCGGCTTAGACCTGAGGCCCCCCCCCCCCCGCCAGCCCCTCCATAACTCCTGAGGCTCAGAGCTGGGCAGCCTACTGCATGCCCTCAATCCTGCTTGGCAGGGGCACCGGAGACTGGAAGACCCATCAGAAATCTCAATATTCATCGCCCTCATCCACCTTCCCTGGGAACTGGAGGGGGTGAAAGTCCTCAGACCCTGGGAATAGTCAAGGTATGATGGTCATTTAAGCCCCTCTCCAAGTATAGGGGAGTTTGAGGCAATGAGAGGATCCCAGCTACTGAGGGACACCTACTCTGATCTCAGGGAGTTGCTTGGAGTCTTGATCCTGAGATGTAGGCACCACCCCTGGTAATCAAGCCAGTAGGCAGGATTTGAGGGCTCAGTCCTCCATCCCCAAGAAAAGACAGATTTCCTAAGGTTATGACCTGAGAGACAGTTCCGCCTCCTTCCCAGTAAGAAGAAAAGGAGGGTGGGCACAGCAAAGAGATAAAGACTCTTCTCCCACCTCACCACCTGCGCCTCCCAGCCCCGACTAAGGGGCCTACAGGCTGTGAATGGACACTTAACCCTGTCTGATGTTTTGGTTGTGAATAAATGTAATTGCCCACTGGACTGAAGACTGGTGTCTCGGGCTGTGGGGCCGAGGGTAGGACAGTGAGGCCAGAGGCTGCCTCTCTCCCCTGTCTGGCCTGAGGCCAGCTCCCCTCCCTGGCTGGTTAATTACTGGTTCATTAAGCAGCGGCTGGAGACCTCCCTAATTAGCCCCCCCCGCCCCCGCTCCTGGTTTTAATTAAGTAGAACAGGGAGGGGAGTCATTAGGACAAGAAATATGAACTGAGCTGTCTGTGAACCCAGGCATTCCAGCGGCCAGAGTCCACATTACCCAGATCCCAAACTCAGAACCCTGGTGGCAGGCCCCCCGCCCCCAACACGCCCCACTCCGAGGCCGCAGAAGTCCAGCCCCCGGGCCTTCCCATATTTTCCCCGCTGGGCTAGTCTCCTCCCGCCTCTGCCCTCTTCTCTCTCCCCGCCTCCACTCGGTCTCAGTTCCTGTGTTTCTGTGGCTTTCTCCGCCCCCAGCTCCTCCCCGTTCCTCCTCTCTTCTCCCCTCCTCTTCCTCCCTGGCTCCCCTCCCCCAGTCTCCCTCCCTTGCTGCTCCCCCCTTCTCCCTCCTCCCTCTTCCCTCTCTCTCTCTCTCTCTCTCTCTCTCTCTCTCTCCCTCTCTCTCCCTCTCTCTCTCTCTCTCTCTCTCTCTGTCTCTCTCGCTCTCTCTCACACATACACACACACCCCCGCTTGGGCCTCTCTCTCTCTCTCTCTCTCTCTCTCTCTCCGGCTCCATTTTCTCCGCCGCCGGGGGCCGGGGTCTCCTGTGGGGGGTCCAGCCGGTACCCCAGATCTCCCTTCAGGGCCGGGGTGAAACCCCGGGAGAGTCTGGAAGGGGGTTGACGGGCGGGGGTTGGGGCGGAGGGATCAGCGGCCCCAGCGAGTTTGGGGGGGAAAGTAACCAGGCGGGGGAGGGGCGGAACAGGGAGGGGGCCTCAGGGCCCCCCCCCAACTATGGACGAGCGGCTGCTGGGGCCGCCCCCTCCAGGCGGGGGTCGGGGGGGCCTGGGATTGGTGGGTGGAGAGCCTGGGGGCCCTGGCGAGCCTCCCGGTGGCGGAGACCCCGGTGGGGGTAGCGGGGGGGTCCCGGGAGGCCGAGGTAAGCAAGACATCGGGGACATTCTGCAGCAGATAATGACCATCACCGACCAGAGCCTGGACGAGGCCCAGGCCAAGTGAGTGCCCCCACCCCGGGAACCCACACAGACCCAGCAGAAGCCCCATTCACAAGATCTGAACCCCCCACCCCACCCCAACTACAGGACCCTCTCTAGGATCCTACAGCTCTCTTCTCTCCCTACTCCTGAGAGATCCCAGATAGGTGATCCCTCTCAAACCTCCTTTCACCCCAGTTCCTGAAACCTTAAAGAGGGGAACCCCAGGTGTTCCCACCCCCTCTCCTAACCTCTCACTGACCCCCACACTCCCCACAGCCTTCCATCTCCAGAGGCCCCTTCAGGCTCCCCGACTAAGAAGCTGGTATGCTGTCTTCTCCCCTAACTCTCCACCCAGCCTAGCTCCCTCCTCTGCAGACCTGGGGACCGCCACACCCCTCCCCAGAGCTTTTCTCCACCATGGTCCCACCTTCAAGGGTCCTCATCCACCCTTTGCCCCTGCTCAGTCCCAGGACCCTCCACACACATCTCTACTAAATTGAATTCCCCACTTTAGCTTGGTACCCCTCATCCCTCTCTGGCACCTCAAAGTCTGACTCTTCTCCCCAGCCTCCATTACTCTTCCACTGAAATCTACCTAGTCACTCTCATGTCTCCAGTCACCCCCAAACCCCGGCCTCTGTACCCTTCTAGACCACCTCCCACAGCCCCAGCCTGCCCATGGGGCCTTCAGCCTCCTGCCTCCACCTTCCCTGTCTGCTGGAAAACTACATCTTCATGCTCTGGTAGCTGCTCTCTTCCCGAGAATCCCCACTTTGCACCTCCCTTCTAGTTTCCAGGCTCCCCTCTTTCAACCTTATGCCTCCCCACCCCCCACGCCTGTTTTATAGCTCAACTTTCTCTCCCTTTCCTCCCAAGGAAACATGCCCTAAACTGCCACCGAATGAAGCCCGCTCTCTTTAGTGTCCTGTGTGAAATCAAAGAGAAAACCGGTATGTGGGGTACATGGGTCCCCCTCTGTTTCCTCAACTCTGGGGACGGAACCCTGTTTACTATAGACTTGGGCTAAGAGGTTTGACAACTTGGGGCCCTGAGGAAAGTGGGGGTCAGGGACGTTGCTAAGGAGGACTGGGGAGGAAACCAAAGAAACCTGGGTCTCCAGGAGGCACTGGAAAGGCTGAGCAGTGGGTGTGGGGTCCCAGGGTCCCTAAGACCACTTGCCTGCACCCCAGGCCTCAGCATTCGAAGCTCCCAAGAGGAGGAGCCGGTGGACCCACAGCTGATGCGCCTGGACAACATGCTTCTAGCAGAGGGTGTGGCTGGGCCTGAAAAGGGGGGGGGCTCAGCGGCAGCAGCTGCTGCCGCTGCAGCTTCCGGGGGCGGCGTGTCCCCTGACAACTCCATTGAACACTCGGACTATCGCAGCAAACTTGCCCAGATTCGCCATATCTACCACTCTGAGCTGGAGAAGTATGAGCAGGTGAGAGGAGGTTGAGCAGGTGCAGGGACAGTCCTGGGGGGAGTCCTAAGGCCAAGGGGCCCCTCACAGCCCACCGGCCTCCTGCAGGCATGTAATGAGTTCACCACCCATGTCATGAACCTGCTGAGGGAGCAGAGCCGCACGCGGCCCGTGGCGCCCAAGGAGATGGAGCGCATGGTCAGCATCATCCACCGCAAGTTCAGCGCCATCCAGATGCAGCTCAAGCAGAGCACCTGCGAGGCCGTCATGATCCTGCGTTCCCGCTTCCTGGATGCCAGGTGGGGCGCAGGGGCCGGGCCTGCCCCCAACACGGGGCTCCTTCCCCTTCTTCTCTAAGTCCCTCGGCCACCATGTTGCACAACACGGTACTCTGTGCCACGGGCATCCTCTGGAGGTATGCACCATGGAGGCCCTGCTAGGACAACAATGTTCTCACCACCCATCTCCCTCCTCTGCAGACGGAAACGCCGGAACTTCAGCAAACAGGCCACGGAGGTCCTAAATGAGTATTTCTACTCCCACCTGAGTAACCCGTATCCTAGTGAGGAGGCCAAGGAGGAGCTCGCCAAGAAGTGTGGCATCACTGTCTCTCAGGTATTGGGGGGCTTGGGGAGGAGCTTTCTGGTTAAAACAAAACAAAACCAGTAAAACTCTCTGATCCTATTGACTGAGGGTCTCACAAAGGGAGAGGTGTTCCACCAGACCCTCCTTTCTGCCCAACACCCTGCAGGTCTCCAACTGGTTTGGCAACAAGCGGATTCGCTATAAGAAAAATATTGGAAAGTTCCAAGAGGAGGCAAACATCTATGCTGTCAAGACCGCCGTGTCAGTCACCCAGGGGGGCCACAGCCGCACCAGCTCCCCGACACCCCCTTCCTCTGCAGGTGGATCCCGTCTCCACCTGGCTGGCAGTTTGGCACATGTCCTGCTTTTGTTCCCACTTCTTATCTGGACAGGATCATAGAGTGGGGGCTTTGGGGAGTGAGGTGGATGGGTATGTCTGGAACAGAGACCGCTGGACCAAGTTGTGTGTTCTTTTGCAAGTGGCCAGGGGAGGCTCAGAAACAGCCTAATCCTTCAGTGTTGTAATGCTGTTTTGTGGATAATTTATGCACTTGCACACCCCTACAGAGCTAGTTGAGAGGGCTTTTTGGAAACAGCTGTGGTGCTTCTCATGTCTGCCATCACAGGTTCTGTTACATGTTCCCCCTAATTCCCTCTCTGCTCCCCCAAGGCTCTGGCGGCTCTTTCAATCTCTCAGGATCTGGAGACATGTTTCTGGGAATGCCCGGGCTCAATGGAGACTCCTACTCTGCTTCCCAGGTCAGGTGGCCCATCTCCTAAGGAGGATTTTCCCAAATCTGGCTTCCCTGCCTTCAGGATGATACATTTTTCTTTTGAGGCTTGTCACTGTCATACCCTCCTTTCACTGCCCACAGGTGGAATCACTCCGACACTCACTGGGGCCAGGAGGCTACGGAGATAACCTCGGTGGAAGCCAGATGTACAGCCCTCGGGAAATGAGGGTGAGTGGATGCCTAAAGCCCCTCCCCCCCACACACCTCTCACCAGGACAGGAAGGCCTTTTCCCTGGCTCTGTTGTCTCCACACTAGGTTTTCCAGAGCCTTACCCCAAATGTGTCTTATCTTTTTCCAGGCAAACGGCGGCTGGCAGGAGGCTGTGACCCCATCCTCAGTGACATCCCCAACAGAGGGACCAGGGAGCGTTCATTCTGACACTTCCAACTGATCTCGTCCCTCAGGGCCACAGGGGTGGGGGCTCACAAGGTGACTCTTGAAGAGGATGCAGGCATCCAGAGGACAAACCCCAGACACAGGAGAAGCACAAGACAGAAGGGCAAATGGGGTCATCCCTTCCCCCACCAGACACTCCGTGCTGGGGGTGCTGACTACATGGCAGGGAGAATGGGGTCCCGTAAAGGGAAAGTGGGGTCTGTCTCCCCCTTTTTTCCTTTATTTCAGTCCTTTTCCTCCCGCTTTCTTAAACCTAAACAAACACACACCCATAATCCTGTTTTTCAGATCTCTCTCATGTGCAACTATTCTGTTTCCCTCTCTCTCTAGTTTCCACCACTCTCCCTCCCCCACCCCTTATCTACTCTGGGATCTGTGGAGACGCCAGCCTTGCCCCACCAGAGATGCCAAAAATGGGGACACAACTTCTGGACAGAGGACTTGGGTCACGCCCCTGTACCTCCCACCCCCTGCCCCTCCAGACGGCTTTATTACCTCATACGCAGCTCATCTTAAACCAATAGAATCGCTCGGTGGACGAGAGTGTCTGACTCAGATATCTACCTCGGAGGGAGTTTCTGCTACTTTAGGGAATTGTTGACTGGGCTTTGGGGT
The DNA here is from genome assembly GCA_033961575.1 of Aselliscus stoliczkanus. Taxonomy (NCBI): domain Eukaryota; kingdom Metazoa; phylum Chordata; class Mammalia; order Chiroptera; family Hipposideridae; genus Aselliscus; species Aselliscus stoliczkanus. The sequence continues at coordinate 47,303,415 of CM066733.1, forward strand.
TGAACTTTATCTTTTTTTTCTTTTGGTGGGGGGAGAAAAAGAAACCCTAGGATCCATCTGTATTTTTTAAAGTTTTTTGGTTTTTGTTGTTGTTGGGTCTTAATTTTTAATTTAGTTTGGGGAAGTAGATGCTTTTATAAATATGTTGATTTCTTTTTGTTTTTAATTTCTCGTTTTCCCATATTAGGGGTGATAGCCAACGGGGTCATAAAAGAAAAGGGAACAAATAGATAGATCTGGTGAAGAGGCCCACCTGGTTCCCTAGAGCTGTCCATCAGGAAGTACACTTAGCAGGGCGCCAAGCCTGCCTCCCTAAAATCACTTAGGCATTCTCCTTTGCTTATAAAACCCCAGGTGTTCTTTGCTTGTGCAGGCAGCTTCCTGCTGCATTTGGTGTGGAGGCAGTCTGGGGGCTTCCTGGGCTGGCTTGTTCTCCCTCTTCCACAACTCTTGGGCAGGGCTAGACTCAGTGATTTTTTGGAAATGCCACCCTCCCCTGTGACACGTCTTTAAATCTCTTTTTTTAACTATTTGCAGATTGGAGGGGGAAGAAAGGGGACGGGGTTATTGCAAAATACGTTAAGTATGGGTTGGAGTGTTTGTGTATGTATCTCCCTCAATTTCCCCAGAAATGAGGTATCTTTTTTTTTTGTTTTCCTCAGTCCAAAATTAAGAGGGTGGGGAGAAGAAGGATGTTGCAAAAAGCCAGGTATGGGGGGGAAATAAAATCACCACTGCCCCATCCTTGATTGGCCCTGAACCCTACCATCTGAACCCCTCAAACATCCTCAGGATTTCACAAGACTGTCATAGTGGGGAACCCCTCCTGTCAAAGATTGGGGCAGATTGGGATTGTGATGGGGGGAGGGGGGTGGGAGACACGGGCCGGGGGCAGTTCTCTCCTCACTTGTAAACTTGTAGTTTCACAGAAAAAAAAGTTTTAAATAAAGAAATTTCTTTTTTCCCTGGGTTTAGTTGAGACTTATTTTCAAAAACATGAGAAACCCCAGAAAGTTTTTTCTCATAAAGCCTCAAATGGGTTCTCCCCAATCCCACCAGCCTGGCCCTCCCACCCAGGCCCCAGGTTGTACCCTTGCCTCTTCTCTGGGGGAAACAGCCTGGCCTGAATTCTGTTGCCTGGCAACCTTGCCTCCTTGAGATGGGGCTCCAGTGGTCCATCAGGCAACCCTCAACAGATTGATGGAACAGGGTGGGGATTCTGAGGGGGTGAGACATGCTAAGAGGTGCACTCCCCACCCCCATGGATGTGGCAGTGCCCAGGGGTGGGGTGATAATTGTTTCTCCTAGTGTCTGAAGGACTCTTGTCCGAGAGTCATGAATTCCTAGCATTCCCTGTGCCAGGACAGGATGGGGAGATGGGGGCAGGGGAAAGGGTGCAAGCCCCACCTAGGGCGGAGGCCACAGCAGTGAGGGGCAGACAGAGCCAGGAGCCTGGGAAGGAAGCAGGATGGCAGCAGGCACAGCGGTCGGAGCCTGGGTGCTGGCCCTCAGTCTGTGGGGTGAGCCAACTATCCTCTCTGCAGAAAGCACTCCGCCCCCTCCCCAGGTCTTCCCAGAACTTTCCTGGAACCTGGGCACTGCTCTTTAAGCTCCCTCACCCACCCTGTGCTGGGTTTACAAGCCCCCATCTCTTCTGGCCCCTCCACTTTGGTGCCGTCTCCCAGGGACAGTGGTAGGCGGTCAAAACATCACAGCCCGGATCGGGAAGCCACTGGTGCTGAACTGTAAGGGTGCTCCCAAGAAACCTCCCCAGCAGCTGGAATGGAAACTGGTAAGCAGGGCTCCTGTTGTATGCTCCCCACCTCCCTGCCTCCTGAGTCCTTTCCCAAAAGGCCCTTCTCCTCTGTCCGCAGAACACAGGCCGGACAGAAGCTTGGAAGGTCCTGTCTCCCCAGGGAGGCCCCTGGGATAGCGTGGCTCAGGTCCTCCCCAATGGCTCTCTCCTCCTGCCGGCCATCGGGATCCAGGATGAGGGGACTTTCCGGTGCCGAGCAATGAGCCGGAATGGAAAGGAGACCAAGTCCAACTACCAAGTCCGAGTCTACCGTAAGGGTCCCAGGGCATTCCCCAAGGACTACCTCTCATCTAAGGAAAAACCTTCAACCCCAGTCCTTGACTCTTTGGTCCTGGTGTGCGAGAGCCTCTAACTTCGCTGCCCCATTTCCACCCCGGGGGTGTGAGGATCTTCAGAGCTCCAGCCTCTGATTGCAATTTTCCCTCCTTCAGAGACTCCTAGGAAGCCAAAAATTGTTGATCCTGCCTCTGAACTCATGGCTGGTGTCCCCAATAAGGTAGTGGAAGGAAAGGGGAGTAGAAAGTGGTCATGAGAATGGGAGGAAAGTGTAGCTGGGTGCATGTGTATGGAGTCTCCTATTTTCAAAGATGATGAGGTCATTCTTTCCCCAGGTAGGGATATGTGTGTCTGAGGGGAGTTACCCTGCAGGGACTCTGAGTTGGCATTTGGATGGGAAAGCCCTGATACCTGATGACAAAGGTAAGTCCCAAGGTCTCCCCTCCGAGTTGCCTTCTTTCTGATCCTTCTCCCCAACACACCCAGGGGTATCTTGCCTTTTCCTTCCCCCATCCTAGGAGCGTCTGTGAAGGAAGAAACCAGGAGGCACCCTGAGACAGGGCTTTTCACACTTCAGTCGGAGCTGACGATGACCCCAGCCTGGGGAGGAGCACCCCACCTTACCTTCTCCTGTAGCTTCTGCCCTGGCCTTCCCCGGCGCCGAGCCCTGCACTCAGCCCCCATCCAGCTCAATGTCTGGAGTGAGCACAGAGGTGGGGAGGGCCCCAAGCTCAGCCTAGTACATCCTGAAAGTGTGGCCACCAGGACCACATACAGGTTGACTCTGCCTCATGCCCCTTCCTAGCCCCAGAGCCTGTGCCTCTGGAGGTACAGTTGGTGGTGGACCCGGAAGGTGGAGCAGTAGCTCCTGGTGGGACAGTGACCCTGACCTGTGAAGCCTCCGCCCAGCCTCCTCCTCAAATCCACTGGATCAAGGATGTGAGTGACCTGGAGAGGGGGCTGGGAGGTAGTGAGATACATAATGGGCAACTAGTACAGGGGCTCAGAGAGGCAGGCAAGGGAGCTGGGGAGAAAGACAGGTATGTGCGGATGTGAAGACAAAGACAGGAGTAGGATGTGTAGATGGATTGTAATAGCCTCTTTCCCTTCTTCCCCCCAGGGCATGCCCTTGCCCCTGTCCTCTAGCCCAGTGCTGCTCCTCTCTGAGGTAGAGCCTCAGGATCAAGGGACCTACAGTTGTGTGGCCACCCATCCCAGCCACGGGCCCCAGGAAAGCCGTGCTGTCAGCATCAGCATCATTGGTGAGGAGACCTCGCCCCAGATCCCAGGGACGCTTGTGCAGGCTCCAGTTCCCTACCCCATTCTGGCAGTGTCCCCAAGAGCCACCCTGTCCCTCCCTCAGTGGACCCACACCCAGGCCTTGACTGCCCCACCCAAATCGTACCAAGAGCCACTCTGAAGGGAAGACCCCACTGGGGCTCTCACTAAATAGCCCTTTCCCAAACTGCAGCCTTCCTTTCTGACTTGCTCTGACTTTGTCTTCCAGAAACAGGCGAGGAGGGCCCAGCTGCAGGTGAGGGGTTGAACAAGGTCAGAGGAGCAGACAGACCCCAACATGACTCAGGAGATGGTCAACAAGAAAGGAATAGTGAGTGGTAGGGGCTGTGCCCTCAGTCCTCCCCATTTCCCCACAGGTTCTGTGGGCGGCTCAGGGTTGGGAACACTAGGCCTGGTTCTGGGAATCCTAGGAGGCCTGGGGACAGCTACCCTGTTCATTGGCATCATCATGTGGCAAAGATGGCGACGCAGGGGAGAGGAGAGGTGAGTGGAGTAAACCAGACCTCAAGCTTGGGGTTCCCTGGCAGCAAGAAGAGGTGGGGGGAGTGCTAGGATCCATGTGCAGAATTCTCCCCAATCCTCCTCCCCAGGAAGGCCCCAGAGAGCCGGGAGGAGGAGGAGGAAGAACGTGCAGAGCTGAACCAGTCGGAAGACCCCGAGGCAGCCGAGAGCAGTGCAGGGGGGCCTTAAAGGGCCCACAGCCCCCCATGCCCCCCATCCCTCAGATCCCTTTCCTCTCCCCACACCCCCTGGCCCCAGACCAGCTCCCCGCTGTATAACTTCTACCCAGCCCACCAAGCTTTCTTCCACAACCAGAGTCTTCCACAAACAGTGATGAGTAAACACCTGACATATCCTGCCCCCTTTGTTCTCGTGTTTGTGTGTGTGTGTGTGTGTGTGTAATGCCCTCACCCTGAGAGGGTCACCCCACGCTTCCCCACACCACTCCAAACATCTACTCAAGGTATGGAGAGGATGTTCCTGAGCGGTAGGGAAGGAGGGAAGGACAAAGGTGGGAGAGTTCCCATCAATACATCTCTCCTTGTTTATTGAGTTTGTAATAAAGGAGATAGTGAGGGGAAGGAAGCACTGAAGTCTGAACCCATATTAGACACTGGGGAGAGAAAAATTAAATTAAATCAACAAGAGGAAAGTGGGAGAGTAAAAGGGAGCCTTGCCCACCTTTCAACATCAAATCAAGAAATCTGGGGGAATGTACAGGAGAGGAGACACAGACATGTTCTTCAGTCCGTACTCCTCTCCCACAGCTGGGAGATACGATGCTTCCGAGTGAGCCATTCAGATCACGTGCTTCTCCCACCTTGTGCGCAGATGTCGCTCCCACACCCACCTGGAGAGTGGCCAGGGTTGGTACTAGCCAACAGAAATGGAGGGGCTGGGCGGAGGGTCCAGGAGTAAAGAAGGATCAGCAGGGACCCCCAATACTGACTCTCCTCTGGCTGGTGGTGGGCAGAAAGGAGACACAGCTCAAATACTAAGCAGCCAGAAAAAGAAGAAGATGGCGAGAAACAGGAAGAGGGAGTCCTGCCAGCTGGAGGCTGGGTGATCCTGTCCCAGATCCACACCTGTGGGAAAGAGGCAAGCTGTGGAGGAAGCATCCACTCTGGGCCAGAATGGGGCCTGAGGGGATTCAGGGGGCTCTCTGGCAGCAGCTGAGGGAAAGCTCTTACCTGCACCCCGGTGGAATGGCTCGTGGGTATTGAAGATGGTGGTGAAAAATCCAAAGGGAAAAGCACCAACACCAAATGAGAAGTGAAAGCCCCCAGTATCACCAAATGGCTGGAATCCCTAAGGAGGTGGAAAAAGTCAGAGGGGGGCCGGGCAAGTCTTTAGCAAGGAAAGAACACAATCAGACAAGACTCACCCCTCTGCTCTCTGGAGCTGGTCGTTGGCCCTGGGGTCGGGGTGGAGTTTTCAATCTGAGGAAAAGGAGAGGGATGTCAACAGGGAGTGTTCTCTCCACTTGCACACCCCAGTCGCAGGGAGGAAGTCTTCCATCTTCCCTCAACACCCTCCTCTCTCTCACCTGGGATCCTGGGGCTTCTGGCTCCCTCGCCCATAAAGGGGGACAACCTTTTCTCTGCTGATCCCAGCTTTACACACTGGGCACTCTTGCCGCTCTGGCCGTGTCTCCAACCACTAGGGGGTAAAAATGAAGTGCTTTCCAGTACACAGCAGGGTCTTCCAGCTCTTCAGGCCCCCCACCCCCAATTTCCTCTTCATCTGCTCTGAGTACGCACCTGATGAAGACAGGGCCAACTGGATGGGGGGGGAAAGAAAAAAGGTCAAAGGAGCTACAGAAAAGAGAGACACAGACCTGACCTCAGAGTTCCATCTCACCCCCAATTCCCAAGTATTACCTGCTGTTACTTTTCATATTTTCCGCCACCTATACCATGCCAGCTACCTTGGCCTTCCTGCTTCTCTCGTCTACCAACACCTAAAGCTTCATCCATCCTCAGCACGTTCAACCCTCTCCTCTTCCCCAAAACACAAACACACATACACCCTCCCTTCTCTGCCTTCTGACTTAATTTGCAGTTCTCTGCAACCTCACCTTTCCACATCTCTTTCTACCCCAGCCCCATCCTTGCCCCCGTTACTCCCAAACCCAACCCCCTAACTAGCACCTTCCCCCACTACTTCTCTTCCTCTTTTCCAGGCCCAGTAAAGTCTCTATTTCCACAATCCTTTAACCTCTCTAGACTGTCCCCCCATAGTGCGCTTGTTCACAGGGCATATCACCCTCTTCCACACCTCACCTAACTGTGATCCCACATTCCTTAGGTCTCCCCCTAAACTGACGCGTGCCTCCCCTACCCTTTGAGTCTAATCCATTTCCACCTGTATAGCTAAGACCCCTCACTTCTCTGGGTAAGTTGGCTCAGGTCTCACCTGTACAGATGTGCCGCGCCCACCCTCCGGCCCTACTTCCTCTTAACACCGTATGTCCCAGCTCCTAGTTCTTATGCCTCTCTTTTCCACCAGTCTCTTCTGTACAGGCTTCACCCACCCACCCACGCAAGCCCGAAAAGACATACGTCTCACCTACGGGGATGTGCCCTCCAATTATACGTATGTATGAGTGTATGGTCCGCCCGCCCCGAGCCTCCCCAGTATAGAGGTGAGCCCCACTCCTTTTCGCCCCCTTCCCGATTCTCACCAGTACAGGTGGCCACAAACACTGACCACAGCTTCCCGAGCAGTCTCCAGACATATATTACATTCAAAGGTTGAGCCCGCCCCGCCCCGCTCGCGATTTGGCCCTTCGGGGCCCCCGTCCTCCTCCTCCGCGGCTGCCATGGCCCGTTCCGTTTCGCCCCCACGTACCCCTTAGTCCTCGCAAACACATATACAAGCCTCAACAAACGAGAAACCGCCTCCTCCTCACGATCGTTGGGGAGGCTTCAAGGTTGTTTAATCACGATTGGTCTGAGTGCCTGCCAATCACACAGGATTCAAAAGAAAGGATTGGCCCAGAGGGCGAGGAGGAAAGAGGTTTACGCGGTCCTGCCGTTGCACAATGACTATTGGCTGATACAGTAGCAGTCAGTATGGGATGCCCAGGGATTGGTAACAATGTCATACGTCCTGTCGCTGGGCCAGGGAAGGCTTTATTCGTCTGGGAGGCTGCCAGTCATAACCAAAAGCCAGAAGCAATTGGTTCGGGACTACATAGACCTCCCCCACTATAAGCCCCTTTCTTTCCTTCGCTTCCTCTTTCACAGAATGTCCGGATTCCTATTGGACTTTGGAGCGTAAGGCTTCAAAGCAATTGATTGGCTAGAACTCGAGGAAAATGGTGGTTAGATAAAATGCGCGTGCGCAGCAGGCGGCGGGAAGGGGTGAGCCAATCTTGTGAGGGTTGAGCCTTCTCTGGCCCCACCCCTCCACCTCTGTCTTGTCGCCATGGTGACTGCTCTACAACTGGCTGGGTTAGCGGGTTCAAAGGATTCGGCTCAGTCTCATCCGGGTCCTCCAGCTGTGGTCTCTCTCGACTGATTGGGCCGTTTCTTTCGCCCCTAATTGGCCGAGATCGGAAAAGACGGCAAAGAACTCAGAAAAGAGGACAAGCACTAGGGTCGCAGGGTTCAAAATGGCTCCGGCCTCCTTCGGTGACGTAGAAAGCAGAACTTGGGTCCGTCCCTCCCTCTTAGTGAAGAAGGGAGCAGAACTGGGATTAGCCCGGCGTTTCGATGATGCGAACATTGATCTGTGGAGCTGGTGTTAACCCACCTCCCTCGGCTGGACGACTCAGCCCGCCCCTCTTTAGTGAATTACAGAGCAGAAATGAACTAAAGGCCCACTCCCTCTTTAAAGGGACACAGTAGAATAGTGCTGACCTCGATTCCGTTTTAAACCTTCACAGCAGAAAAGGCCTAGCTCCACCCCTTTGTGAGTGGGTGCTGAGGGGCAAGGCCCGCCCCTTTCTAAGGCGACCCGCGGCGGGATGGGTTAGGCCCACCCCTTCTTTCTCCTTAGGTGCCCAGCAGAACTGGGGTCTTCCTCCTGGGATGGACCCCTGAGACTTAGGCAAGCGGCTTCAAATCCTGGGCCTTTCCTACGGGTTTGGGCCTTTGTTCTACAGTCAGTGGCCCTCACTGTGGCCCAAGGAGCAGAACTAGGTAACAGTCCTCCTACTACCAGTGTTCCTTACATTTTCTTCCTCAGGGCGTGTAAACTCCATCAGGGCAAAGGTGTATCTGGGGGCGAGGGCGGGCAGACTCGGGCTGAGGGCAGTTCAACAGCAACCAGATAAAAAGCCCCACGTGATTCAAGTGAGGAAGAAGTTGGAAGTTGCCTAGAGGAGGGCAGGGAAAGTGAGGGTTCAGTTCTGTAGAGGTTTAGGGGAAAAGTTATTGAGGAGAGGTGGAGACAAGGAAGGAGGAGTGATGGAATGATCCTGGAAGGATAATGGGAGTATGGGGAACAAGGGCTAGAGAGGGAGCTATAATAGATACATGGCTACAAAATTAAGGAGGCATCTTTCCAGAAGAATCAGCGTTCTTGCTCACTTCCCCCCCCCCAAGAAAGCAATCCTAATGCCCAATTTCCATTGTAAGAATAGATGCACCCGGATTCTATGTTGGGGAGAGGGGTTGTTTCAGCTTAGGTAAGGAGACTGATAGGAAGGAACTACAATAAAAAAGAAAAAGTACTGAGGTTAAAGAGCATGGGAAAACGGGCAGAGAGAGGGCCTGCGAGTATCCTTTCTCTACAAAGAGGGGGCTCGTGTGGAGGAGGAAGTTGGGCTGCTGGAGATAGTGAGCGGGACAAAGGGCAAAGAGAACAGACTATAGGCCCGGAGGGTGAGATGTAGTGAGATGGAGCCCTGGAGGGACAAAGAGAGGTGAAGAACTCGGTGCTTGGCATATAGCAGGTGCTTGATAAATATTTGGAATTGAATGGAGGACAGGAAAAGGGGGCTTGGGGAAGAATTGGAGGGAAGAAGCAAGCAGCAGGTATGGGAGTTAAAGAGACAGGAAGAACCCAAGAAAAAGCGACAAAAGGAGAGCCGATGAGACTGAGAAGGAATGGGCCAGGAAGGAATACAGCACGAAGGGACGCGCAAGTCATGTGTGCTGAAAGGGAATTTCATGGGGGGGCGGGGGATGCAGCTGGAGCCCGAGGGCAGAGGCAGAGGCCAGCAGAGATCCTCGGAGCTGAGTTAGCGAGAGAAGACTGGTAGATGTGGTAGGATATGCCTGGGTTCCTGGGAGGCGATTGGCAAAACTGGCCGCCCATCACCGCCCCCTACTTCCTGACCAGCCCCGGAAACCAGCAGGCGTTGGGGAGGGGTGGGGGGGATAGCGGCAGCAGCAGCCCCAGCCCAGAGAGACACAGCAGGAAGGGAGGGAGGGAGCTGGGGGGATAACCCCCCACCATTCCTACCGCTATGGGCCCAGCCTCCCACTCTCACCTCCTCTCCATCTGCCGGGGCTAGGACACCCCCAAATCCTGTCGCCCCCGTGGCACCGACACCCCGACTGAGGCAGAGACACAGCCACCCGCCACGACCGCTGCGGCAGACTGGCTGGGGAGGGGGCCAGCCCCCCAGGCTCCCCACCCCATTGAGGTGGGGGCAGGAAAGGGATGGGAGGAGGCGGGAGGAGGGTGCTAAAAGGGACGTGGAGGAGAGGGTGGGGGACAGATTGGATCTTGGAGGGCGGACTGGGAAGAGGGTTGCTGAGAAAAGGATGAGAGCTGAGTGGGGAGAGGGTTGCTGGGGAAAGGAGAGGGGACCTGAGAGGGAGAAAGGAAGGAAGAGACCAAAGGAAGGAGATGGAGATCCTGTAAATTTGGGATGGGGGTGTGGACAGGGAATCCTGGAGAGGGAGTTCCTGCACCTTCCCCAATTCCTTTTCTTGCCCTTTGGCCCCACATGACTGTTGGGCAGTTGTGCTGAGGAGAAGGCCTTTGATTGCCCTCCTTCCCTGAGCGGAATTTGCTTCCTAGGAATGCCCTCAGACAGGTCTATTTCCATCTAGGCACAGGGCCTCTTGTTTTTCAGTGGTCTTCCACACTGCTAGACCCTTACTAACACATAAATGCCTGTGGGGGGCCATGTTTTCTACATAGAGTCTGTGTACCTTTGACATATTTAATGGCCTGTGTGCTGCTAGGTTATCCTATGCTAACCATGGGCTGTGGAGAAATGGTGCATTGTTTTCCATCAGAATTGCCCATTCTCATTCTCAGATCTTATGTCCATGTCTCCTGTCTAGTCTTGACATGTCCAAGGCTCTGAGTTTTCATATACATATTACATCTGTTATAGGTTTCATGTTTCTTGCACATGATGTGTTTATGCATGTCTACTTGACCATGTAAAGATTGTTTTGTTTGGGCTCACATGTTATGTCCATGGTCCCACCATATGCAGTAGTCTTCATGTGTACTATCTCTTGGCTTAACTGACTAGCACACACTCTTTTTGTGATCAGATTGGCCTCTTTGCTGCATGTGTTTTCCCAGTGAAAGTTCACACCGCAGGTATGCATGCCCCTTTGTGTGACACACTGATGTTACATGCCCAAAGCATGTGTGCTTATGGGTACACTTATATTTATTTCTTAGTGTTATTGGCAGTGTTTTGGGAACCACGTGCTCATTAATCCATTTGGCGCTCCATCGTGTTTATAAATCCGTGGCTATTTCTGCTCCAGAGAGGGTCACTCAATATTACACACCAAAGAGAGTCACGGGCCTCCCAAAAGAACATCCTCATGTGCCTTACCTTGCTGACCTCCCTGGCCTGTGTCTCTTCTGCACATTCTCTCGCATGGCTGAGTATACTCTGTCCACGGAGCTCAGTGCTTGCCACAGGGTCAGCCTTGCTGTGACAGTATCTGTCCCCAACTCTGCACTGTGATGACAGCAGCATCTTTCCCCTGTGGCATGTTAGTCCCCATTCTGTATGTTTCTCTTGTGTGTGCAGTGGTGTGTGCCATCTTGGTGTCATTCTGCCTTCTGTGGCCGTGTATCGAATGTGTATACTCAAGAGTAGGTTACTATTGGTCTGGCTGTGTTCACCACTTTCTCAGTGACTTTTCTTTCCATGGCTAATAATCCTCAAGAGGATAGTTGTCTTATTCATGTTCAGAACCATCGCCTCTGTCATTAATCCTGGCTGTGTAGGTATGTATACGCCTCATGATCTGTTCAGCACGTGTTTACGAGCACCTTCCCCACCTTTGCCTGTCCTAGGCATTGGGGATCAGACAGAGTCCCTGTCTTCAAGCTGCTTACAGACCAGGGAAGGAAGCAAAAATGCCAGTGAGCAGTTATACACAGTGTGGTGTCAAGATCAGCGGTTCTCAGACTCACCTGGAGGCCTTCTTAACACATTTTTTGCGGGAAACGAGTAAACTCGTCATATAGCTTTTTATGCCCGCTTACAAAGTGTTAAAATACAGATTGATGGGCCCAATGCCCAGAATTTCTGATTCAGGAGATTTGGGGTGAGGTCCAGAAAGTTGCATTTCCATACTTTGAAAACCAGTGATCAAGATAAAAGTGCAATGAAAACTCAGGCCTGGAAGGGTTCAGGAAGACCTCCAAAATGTGACACTGAGCTGAGTGAGGCAAGCGGAGGAGAGGAGGAAGGGCATTCCAGCCGAAAGGAATAGCCTGCTCCTTGGCACAGAAGCATGAAAGATCATGGTATGTCTGAGGAACTGAAGTAAGTCAGTTTGGATAAAAAGACATTTGTAGACATGTGGCCCAAGACGTGAGCAGAAATCAACTTGTCGAGAAGGGCCTTTAGGCGAGACAGGGAAATGCCCAGATTGGTGTTACAGAAAAATCTCTGTGGTTACCATGTGGAAGCTGGATTGCAGGGGAAGCGTTAGGAGCCTGTTGCAGATTGTCCAGGGGAAAGACAGTGTTCTGCATTTACAGGGGCAGTGGCTTGGAGAGCGCAGAAGCCTACCAGTTTAGAGCTGGCAGGGTCTCGTGTTTCCTCTATTGCCTGTTACCTTCACTCTTGGCAATGGGCTTACCTTAGAGTACAGCCCGTCCTGTCACTGGAAGGAAGTGCCTTTGGCCTTGATAGGAATGATCCTATTTGCCTGAACACCGTTTTTGTGAATTGTGACCCTGCCCCTAGCCGCAGGGCAGCTGAGTGGAGGAAGAGTCTAGAAGGCAGTTCTGGGTGCCTGTGCCTCTTCCTCCTGAGCTCTTTCCTCTCCCAGGACAGGCAGTGTGATGTCCTTTTTGCTCTCTGCCCCATTTTCTCTTGGTGAGGTCTTATTCTCTGTACCTGTGTGACCAAACTGTCTCTAGTGTTGTTGGAAGGGAGGGAAGGGGTGGTAGGATTTGTTTGCCTGTTTTAGGAGGCAGGATTGATGGATGTAATTATTTCTGGTATGTCCATGGCTTTATCTGGGAATGGGAGAGGCTGCCTGGCTGGAGAGGGATTTTTCTAGGTATGCATTTCCAATCCTTCGTCTGTCACTGGGTGTTATTGTAAATTTGTGTATGTGTGTGAATAGGTCTGTCTTTGTATGACTGTGTGTCTGTCTTTGTATGATTGTGTGTCTGTGTTTTCATTAGTGACTGCTTTTCTTTTTGCCAGTCAGCCCTGGAGAATGTCTGTGGCTGTTTTGTCACTTTCAGTTTGTCTGCTGTGTGCTGTGTGCATCTCTGTATATATGTACAGGTGGCAGTGTGACTCAGTGGTTAGGGGCACAGCTGCTTAGGTGCAAGCTAGGAAGCACCTCTTAGGAGTCATATCACTTCAGGTAAGTTATTTAACCTCTCTGGGCCTGTTTACTGTAAAATGTAAATTTTGTGGTTTAACAGAATATATGGTATATATAGACGAGCCCTAACACAAATATCATGCAAGCCATGATTTTTAATTTTCTGGTAGCTACATTGAAAAAGGTAAAAAAGTAACAGTGAAATTAACTTTAATAATATGCTCTATTGAACCCAGTATGTCCAAAAGGTTGTAATTTCAAAATGTAATCAATTCAAAAGATTATTAATGAAATTTTACATTCTGTTTTTCATTCAAAGTCTTTGCGATCTTATACATATGTTACACTTCCAGCGCATCTCAATTCGAACCAGGCCACATTTCCAGTGCTCAGAAGCCATATGTGGCTGGTGGCTGTTGCATTGGACAGCGTGGGTATAGACAGCTATAAGATCCTTACCAGCTACCAGTGTTAACTCTCACATTTATTGTCCTTTTACTATCCTGTATCTGCGTTGTGGATGTACATGTCTCATGTCTCTTGTGTGTCTGGACATATCTGGAGCCTTCAGAGAGATGGGTGGGAGACCAGCCCCGAGTTCATCCCCTGCCCCCATCCTGGAGAGGCTTCCTGGGTGGGTTTCCATGGCAGCCCTGGGCCCATCCCATGGCTCCTGCCTTCTGCATTTTGCCCACCTCACCCCACTCCGGCAATCAGACCCATGCTCCTCACCCCGCCCCTGCAGGTGACCAGAATGGAGCTGTGGCCAGGGGCATGGACGGTACTGCTGCTGCTCTTCTTGCTGCTGCTCTTTCTGCTGCCCACATTGTGGTTCTGCAGCCCCAGTGCCAAGTACTTCTTCAAGATGGCCTTCTACAATGGCTGGATCCTCTTCCTGGCTGTGCTCGCCATCCCCGTGTGTGCCGTGCGAGGACGCAATGTCGAGAACATGAAGTGAGGACCGGGGCGTTGGGTAATGAGGGGACCTACGGGTCAGAAGCGATGGGAAGAGCCTAGGGTGTGTAGCAGAGACTGGAGAGCCCGGGGAGAGGACTGCAAGGATGACCAGAAGGAGTTGGCGCAGGGGGGAAACCCGAGGCATGCAGGGGGATGTTGGTGGGTCCCACTGGAACCCCTTGCCGTGACCCTGTAGGATCTTGCGTCTGATGCTGCTCCACATCAAATACCTGTACGGGATCCGAGTGGAGGTGCGAGGGGCTCACCACTTCCCTCCCTCACAGCCCTATGTCGTCGTCTCCAACCATCAGAGTTCCCTTGACCTGCTTGGTGAGACCCCTCATGGGACACACCTCCCCCAGCCATGACCTTCCCCAGAATCTCTTCCCCTGGAGGTCCTCAACTCCCCCTCACCTGGGACATTGCTGTCTTTCTCTGGGGTACAGCTCCCTCATAAGCAGGGTTTGTAGACCTTTAGTCACCCTTCCCTCCACTGCAGCCTTCCCGCCCTCCCCCTGGTCTCTTTTCCTTTATACCCAGGCCCTAGTGTCGGAACGCCCTGGGTGAGGCAGGGCCACCTCTGGGGACTGCCTCACCCCACTCCCCTCTGTGCCCCAGGGATGATGGAGGTACTGCCGGGCCGCTGTGTGCCTATTGCCAAGCGTGAGCTACTGTGGGCCGGCTCTGCTGGGCTGGCCTGCTGGCTGGCTGGAGTCATCTTCATTGACCGGAAGCGCACTGGGGATGCCATCAGTGTCATGTCTGAGGTCGCCCAGACCCTGCTCACCCAGGACGTGAGTCAGCCTGGGGATGTGAGGGTTGGGAGCTTATGGAGTAGAACAGTTGTAAATAAACTCACATGCAGGGCCAAGGGGCCTCAGAATTCCCATTATAGCGTCACGACCATTTTGTGGTGCTGCCCTATGTATGTGGCTTCTGGACCCTCTTTCTTCCCCAGGTGCGGGTTTGGGTTTTTCCCGAGGGCACAAGAAACCACAACGGTTCCATGCTGCCCTTCAAACGTGGCGCCTTTCACCTTGCAGTGCAGGCCCAGGTGATTACTACCTCCCCTTCTGCTACTGAGCCCCAGCCCCCTACCGTCCTTTCCTCTCTTGTCGTGGGGGCCTCCGAAGGGAGCCGTGGGCTGATTGCTTTTCCCCTTCCCAGGTTCCCATTGTCCCCATAGTCATGTCCTCCTATCAAGACTTCTACTGCAAGAAGGAGCGCCGCTTCACTTCAGGTGAGGGCTCTGAGCTGATCTGAGGGCCATGGGAGAGGCTAGAGGGATGTCCCCAGGGGCAGAATGTCCACAGGATCATCTAGTGTGGCCCCACAGCTGCCAATAAGTATTTATTAAGCACCCACCATACCCTGCTAGATAGGTAACAATGGGTCCCTCGAAGAGATGCGATTACTGTCTTAACAGGAAAAATAAGGCCTGTGTGTACAAAGCTGTAACACAGCAGGAAACACTCAGCCGAGACATTGGGGGCTGGAAGGGTGCTGTGCCTGGACTAGGGTTTAAGGAAGGCTTTGGGCAGGAGGCCCTCAAAGAGCAGGTGGCAGTTGTCAGGCAGAGAGGCAGTTGTCTGGGGTCAGGAAAGAGAACTGGAAGGTGGAGGAGGGGAGTAGCAGGAGAGCTCACAAACTGGGCCCAACCTGTGGGCACAGGCCTGGGTAGACAGGCCCTGACGGTGCTCACCCCCGCCCAGGGCGATGTCAGGTCCGGGTGCTGCCCCCAGTGCCCACAGAAGGGCTGACACCAGATGACGTCCCAGCTCTGGCCGACAGAGTCCGGCACTCCATGCTCACCGTTTTCCGGGAAATCTCCAGTGATGGCAGGGGTGGTGGTGACTATCTGAAGAAGCCTGGAGGAGCAGGCGAGGCCGGGCTCTGAGCTCCCCTCCATCTTCCCCGTCTTCCTCCACTCACCTACAAAGTCCCGGGGGTCCTGAAGCAGGGCCACGCCCTCTTCCTCGTTCCCCCTCTCCCCACTAGGCCTCCTCTTTGGAACCCTCAGCTTCTGAAGTGGATGTCCCTGCCCCTGCCCAGCTCCCAACATGGACTCTCTTGCCTCCATGCAGTCTCCATTGACCCTTACCCACCTCCTGTGCCATCGTGTCTGTGGGACAGTTACCTCCCCCTCATCTCCAGTGGCTCAGCCTACACCAGGGTGGGAGCACTCCATCCTGTCCCCAGTGGACCCTCTTCCTTTGTGGTGTTCTCTCCCTTTTCACCCCACATTGGCCAGTGGACTCATCCATTCTGTGAACAATTCCCCACCCCACGCCCAGGTCCATGGATTCAGTGGACTCATCTGTGTGTGGGGTGGAGGACTCATGCCACGGCTGGAAGTCGATGCCTGGAACAGTCCTCCCAGGCTCCTCCTGGGAACACTTCTCAGCACCTTCACACTCCCTCCCGTGGAGCCTCCTGTCAGTGGAGGCTGGACTCTTCTCAGAGGTCTCATCCCTGCCCCTGCCCAGGACTGAGCACACTCCTGGTTGCCAGTTTGGTCTTCACATTTCTGCTTCCCCGTCCCTGTGGTACAGTTCTTCTGTGGCCCTGACCCTACCCTTCCCCTTGCAGTACCAGTCTAACCGGACACAGGGGGAGAGGCAGACATTAGGCGCTGCACTCATTGCTCCCTAGGGAGTTGGGGGAAGGAACTGAACCCTAGCCTGAGAGGATGGGAGGGGTTTTTAATTTATTTCTCTTTCTTTTGAGGCTTCCCCACTCTGAGCCAGTCTTCATTTCCTCTCTGTGGCATTAGCCACTGTCCGCCTCCCATCCCAAACCTGTGCCCAGGACAGGGAGGTGGGCTAGGAGCAAAAGAAGAGGGTGGGATTCAGTTTTGCGTGGTTGGTTTTTATTATCTGGATAACAGCAAGGCACTGACAATAAAGACTGAGAGAGAGATCTGGACACTTTTTGGCTGCATTTGTTAAGGGGCTGAAGGAGCAGTTCCCATCCCCAGGCACTCTGCCCCAGCTGGACGACTCAGGAGCAGGCCAAGACATGCCACCTTCCCCCTTCAGTTCTCTGAAGTTTCCATGCTCGTGACTCCTTTAGTGGCAGATAACCTTATGTGCAAATAACCCCAGCTGGCAAATCCCAAAGCATTAGTGGGTCCAGTTTCTGTATAAATTAGGGAGCAGGGGCTCTGCACAGGTTCCTCATCGTTGTCCATTAAGGCCTGGGCCCAGGCTATTGTCCTCACAGGAGCCTGGTTAATGACAAGGAGACAGGCAGACATGTTGGTTGTGGACTGCCTCCAGCCTCGAGTGGGTGTGGGTACTGGGGAGACTGACACTTTCACCCAACACTAAGTGAAACCACAACATGGGGGACAGTACCAAAAGAAGGGGTGGTGAACTGCAGCTATCTGGGGACAGTATGGGGAGAGTGAGTGCTGGAAGGGTTTTGGGAAAAGAGAAATTGAACTAGGAAGAGCTGGGGGCCATTGATGGGGGATGGGGTCCCAGCAATGGGACATGAAGACTCACAGGTGCCTAGCCTCTCCTCCAGCAGCAGCACCTGGTCGCTGAGAGACTCTATCCTGTCACCCCAGCCCCACAGCTCTGCCACCTGTTCGGGCTGCAGCTCTTCGGGTGGCATGGGCAGCACCGCTCTGACCCAGGACCCGGCCTGCCCGACCCACTACAAAGGAAGAGATACCTCAGGGTGTTAAGAATGGGTGTGCCCTGCTCACCGGGGTTGGCCCCAGGCGCCCCAGCTCACCTGCTCCAGCCGCTCTAGGCGCCCGCGCAGCTCACGAATCTCTCGCCTCAGGGCACGCTCACCCTGTTCCGCTTCCCGAACTGGGACAAAGGAGAGCGTGACCACTGCCCGGGCCCTGCCACCAGCCCTGCCCTCCCTGCGGCCCCGTTCCCACTGCTCACCCGCCACGCTAAGGATGCTGGCACTAGTTGGGGGCTCTGAGGACCCCTCTGTGCAGGTGCGCCCATCCAGGCCCAGCACCAGGCTGTGGGGGCAGCCACAGGTGAAGCTGCCTGCCGTGTTGAGACAATGGTGCGAACAGAGGGTGACGCCAATCCTACATTCATCCACATCTAGTTACCGGAAAAATGGGAGGGCTGAGGGGGTGGGGCGGAGGCAGGCGCCCAAGTGGGCAAGGAGGGCCCTGCGCCACCACTGGGGAGGGCGACCGACTCACCCACGTGACAGTGCTTCCCACCCCAGCCAGGGGCGCATTTGCAATGGTCCGGGCGAATGCAGATGCCTCCGTTCAGGCAGGGTTTGGCGCAGATGGCTGCGGGCGCAGGAAGGGCTGTTCGGAACCAGGCCACCACCGGCTCCCCAGACCCGCGGGTGCGCCAACCTAGAGGCCCTGGGAAGAGCCAGCCTCACCTTCATCACAGGTGAGTGCCCCGGGATGCCGCTTCTTCCAGCCCTGACAGCACACGGCGTGGGTCTGCCGCACCTCCTTCCTGACTTCCCGCCACTCCACGTGGTAAGTGGTCCTGGAACACAGCACAGTGCCCGGCTCTGGACCCTGGCAAATGGGTCCTGGTTTGGGTTCTTGGGGTTCCTCTTGAAAGACCCTGAAATCCAGGCTACCCATCCCTCACCTGTATGTGCTGCAGATACGCCTTCCAGCACACAGGGTCAGGTAGGGCTTATATACCGGTTGGCTGTAGGACTCGTTGTAATGGAGCGGCACCACCAGAGTCTGCTTGGAGCAGACCCCTTGACTGCACCCATGTGGGAGAAGGTGGGAGACACTGAGTGGGTCAGGCCCTGGGGAGCCTGGAGTCCCAGGTGCCTATAGGCATGCTGAGGCCCCGCCCTCCCTCCAGGTGACAGCCTCAACCCTTCTAAACTTTGTTTTGCCACCTGTGAAGCCCCACCCTAGCAGGTTTCCTGAAGACTTCACCCTGGCCCCGCCCCTTCTGTTGTCACCTCTCTTTGAGGGATCCACCCTTGGAACCTTCGCCTGGCATCAGTAGGAGGAGGAATGACAGTCCGCCTAAGAGCGTGCACAGCTCAGCCCTGGGCCCCATGATTCTGACTCAACTGCTGGCTGCAGACAAGAAAGGGTTAATGAAGGCCCTTTCCTTCTATTAGCTTCTTTAGCTCCAGCCCACCAAGCGCAGTCTGCTGGTGCCCTCTAAGGGTGACAGCGCATTCATTCGTACAAACAGGCTCTAGTCACCAGAATTGTCAATGCCTGTGTGTACTAACGCCACCCTTTCTTTAGCACATCATGGTCCATGCAGCATCATACAAGCTCACACCCGGACACACTCCCTCCACCTCCCCTCTACACACACAGTTAGCCCTCTCCTCATGACCCTCCTATCTCTAACATGCCCTCTTCTACCTTAACCTTACTACCTTCAAAACCTCAACTATTCACCACTATACCCCCTCCCTCCTTGCACAAACCCACACACACCTTAAACACATTCTTACCATTCTCACACACCCACGCCATCACATACACCCCTCACTCAGACAATACCCCCCCAACTCACACTCTATGGCTCTGAGTGACCCCCACTCTCCCCACTGACATTCCCTCCCCACCTGCCTTTTTCTCTCTCCCAGAGACTTCAGGCCAACCAGCCTCAGCAGCAGCAGGTCAGACTGGTGGGCAGGCTGGGCGGCTGCAAGGGAGAGGAGGGGCTGGGCCAGATAGAGTCCTCCCATTCTGCCCCCTCCCACAGGCCTCCTCCAGAGCGCCAGCTTGGTCAGCTCAGTGGGGTCCAAGTCCCACTACCTTCACCCCCACTCTGACAACAGGCCCCCAGAACTAGAAGTATCTTCCCAACCTTCAGAGGCCTCTTATTTCTGGACGTTCCACGCCCCCACACGCCCCATCAGCAGACATTCCTTGCTCTATAACACCACCAGTACCCTTGGCCCTTGCCTCCCACCTTCAACCCATCACAAACTAGGGGACAATTAGGAGGCAGGGAGACAGACAGAGCTGGCAAAGAATGAAGTAGGGTCAGATCATGGGAGAAGAGGCAAGATCAGCTGAGGAAAGAAAAAAAGGGCAAATCACCACAGAGGGGCAGGGGGGCAGCCAGGGCACTAAGGGGAAAACTGATCCCATTTCTTGATGACATTTGTTAGGGCTTGGTGGGGCAGAGTTGAGTCAGCCACCACCCCCCATGCCAGAGCAGACAGGGCCCTATTGTCTCTACCAAAATTCCTTCTTTCAAGAAAGAGGAGGCTCATTGTCCAAGACCCTCGCTAGCTCTGGCCTACAGAGGTTGAAAAGGGGCTCACTAAATGCCCACCCTGACCCTTAGCCCCCTCATCTAGCCTGGGGGTGGCAGGCGCATTCCATCCATGAGGCTGGGGCACAAACCACTGAAGCCCTGGGTTCAGTCCCCCAATCTTGGGCTGGGACAGGAAGAGAATTGTCCTCAGCAGGAAAGAACCCACAGAGAATCAGGAACCCACACAGAATGGGCATTGAGAGAGCGGAAACACCAAGGGGGTCCCACCCCATACCAGGCATCCGGGCACCCAGGCCTTGGGCTCTCCATCCCCACCCCTTTGGGGAGCCAGGTCCCCCTCACCTGGAAATGAGCCAAGCCACACTGAGGAAATGGAACTTTATTTCCATAAATATAGGGGTAATACCCATTCAAGGGTAGCTAAAAGGGGCTGGTGCCTCAAAGAAACTAGGCTCCCAGGGGGTACCCCAACACTGAATATAGGGACTGGGGGATCCCCAAACCTGAGATGGGCCTTGCAGGCCACAGATATTCCCCAACACTGACACTTCAAGAATGGAACTGTCCCCATAGGGGAGCCTCAGAACCCCACTCTCATGGGTCATGCTTCTTGGGGGTTGGGAGGGCTGACGACAGGGGAGTTCAGAGGAAAAGGGAACATGGAGAGAACAGAAGCTAAAAATGTCCTGAGTGTCCTGGCAGGAGACCCCTGGGGTGGGCAGGGGCTGGGTGCTCTTGTATAGCCAGAGATGCAGGAGCAGCCACAAGTTAAAAACCTGGATTCTCACTGCCCAAATTCGGCCTTGGGAGGATGGAAGAGCATGGAGCAACCCCTGAATGAAGACATGAGGTGGAGGAGACCAGGGTTTGTCATTCACGGAGCAGAGGCGGGAGGTCCTGGGAGCCCTGGTTGGTGGGGGCAGTGTGGGAACAATGATGTGGTCACAGGCACAAAAGAGCCTGGCATCTGCTTTCCAAGGCCACCACTTGGTCTTTGGGCCAGGGAGTTCCTGGGGGATCCCTGGGGACGTCCTCAGGAGAGCCAGGGTTCAATGCAGGTCTCATAAAGGGTGCGGTTGGAGTGCCAGGCTGTGTGGGCAATCCCAGCCATTGGACACCTCACTATGGCCCCTCGGGCCAATAGAGTCTTCAACCCAAAAGAATCCCGCAGATAAACCTTCAAGGTGGGTGAAGGGGCATGGAAGAAAGACACAGGGAGAGACAAAGTGAGTTCCTGCTGGTGTCCCAGGCCCCCTCCCCACAGAGTGAACCTTTCAGCTCATGGCTCAGTGGCAGGGAGGACTGAGGTAGAACAGGGCATGAAGACAGGAAGAAATCCCAGGAACTCACCAGTTGCTCCTCCATCTCCAAGACTGTCTCATTTGCATCATAGAAACCAAAGAAGCTACAAAGAAAAGGAGAGAGGGGTGGTTATCAGGAGAACTGGAGAAAATCAAGTTGGGCTAGGGTCCTTTAGGAACTCACCACCTGTTGGGGAGACTCTAGGCAGCAGCGGGGGGGGGGGGTGACACTCAAAATATTTAACTGGACATCATGTACCTCATGAGGTGACGCACTGAGGACACAGCAACACTTCTGCCAAATTCCCATCAAAATGAATAACCTGAATCGAAGCATGGGGAAATAGCTGGCCCACTGGCTTCGAAAATGTCAATGTCATGGACAAAAACTGAGGAAGTATTCCAGATTAAGAGACTAAAGAGATATGATGACTAAATGCAACACATGATCCTGGGTTGGATCTTGCATTGGATTTGTTTTTTTCTAAAAAGACAATAGGAAAAATGTGAAGGTCTATAGTATACCATATCAACGTTAATTTCCTGGTTTTGATCACTGTATTGTGGATATGTAAAAAAACGTCCTGTAGGGCCGGCCGAGTGGCACAGTGGTTAAGCGCTGGCTTCGGAAGCCAGCGGCCCCGGTTCGGTCCCACATATGAGGGCCAGTGACACTGCCCTCAAAAAAAAAAAAAAGGATAAAACTTTCAAAAAAAAATGTCTTGTATATAGGAGATATACTAACATACTGAGGTGTTAGGGGTAAAGAGACGTTATGCCTATAACCTACTCTCAAATGGTACACACACACACACACACACACACACACACACACACACACACACACAGTATACAGAGGGTGCCAAAAAAATGTGTACACATTTTAAGAAAGGAAAAAACTGTATTAAAATTATAATACTCAATATATACTCACATTTGACTTCTACAATTACAAGAGATGCTCAAATTATGATTACAGCAATCTACTGATTATGGCGATCACTTCTGATTATGGCGAACTACTGCTTGAGCATACATAATATCTCTTAAAATGTGTATACATTTTTTGGGGCACAGAGGATTCTAACGTAAACATGGAAAAATGTTAACATTTGGGAAATCTAGGTGACAGGGATACAAGATGGCATTGTACTACTTTGGTAACTTCTTAAGTGTGAAATTATTTCAAAATAAAAAAGTCTTCGGGCCGGCCGAGTGGCGCAGTGGTTAAGCGCTGGCTTGGGAAGCCAGCGGCCCCGGTTCCGTCCCACATATGAGGGCCAGGGACACTGTCTTCAAAAAAAAAAAAAAAGTCTTCAAATCTGTTTAATATTTGACTGGCATGGGCACTGAGTGGCTGCTGGCCATGAATAACTGAGCAGGTGCTAATAGTGTTAAGTCCTGGCTACAGAAGCCATTCCACTAGTTTTAGAGCATAAACAAAGTCTTCCCAGCGATGACCTTGAACTAGGGAAGTTCTGTCCCAGGCAAATGGAGCAGTAAGAGCAAAGGCAGAGGTGAGGCACAGCTGTGCACAGTGGGGAGCTGAGCTGGAGCCCGGACACTGTGTTGAAGAGCTGGGTTTCATAAGGTAGAAGAGAGCAGTAGGGACACACAGACCTGGATCTGAACTCCAGCGCTGCCATACATTCCCCACTGCGTACAGCTGAGGATGTTACTTATCCTCTTTGTCCTATATAATAAATACTTCCTTTGTAAAGAGGAAGTAAAACACCGTGGTTAAGTCAGGTAGCCTGACTTCTCCACTTACCAACTCTATGAATGTAGACAAATTATTTCATCTCTTCGCACCTGAGTTTCCTAATATGTCAAAAGAGGATAATAGTAATCACCCACAGGGTTGTGGGAACTAAATGAGCTTTATTTGAAAAGTACTTAGCATAGTGTCTTGGAACATAAAAGGTGCTATAACTGTGAGCTATTACTATCTCCATAAGGTTGTTGTAGATCTGGAATTAAATATAAAAAAATCCCATCTCTTACTGTAAGGGATGTTGCTCCTTCACTCAAAACCCTCTGATGCCTTCCCATTTCACTCAGGATAAAAGGCCAAGGGTCGTGGCTGCCAGAGGCTGAGGGGAGGCAGGGATGTGAAGTTAGTATTCATGGGTATGGAGTTTCAGTTTAGGAAGAAAACAAAAAGTTCTGGAGATGGATGGTGGCGGTGGTTACACAATAAAATAAATGTACTGAACGCCACTGGACTGTACATTTAAAAATGGTAAATTTTATGTTGTGTATATTTTATATTTAAAAAAAAAAGAAATTGGGCCGGCTGAGTGGCTCATTGGTTAAGAGATGGCTTGGGATGCCAGCGGCTCCAATTCGGATCCCACATATGAGGGCCAGTGACACTGCCCTCTACAGCTAAGATGATGAACAACAGCTCCACCGGGAGCTGGGCTGCTGTGAGTCCCAGGGACAGCATAGGCTACAGTGAGTGGCCGGCAGCCAGCGTGAGCAGCCAACAGCCGCTGTGAGCGGCTGTCCAGAGGCCAGCGACCGAGCACAATGATGATACCAGCATGGGCCAGTGAAGCAACGTCCTCCACAACGAGACTGAAGAACAAAAGGACAGCACTTGTCTGTTCCCCTTCCCCAATTCCCCAATAAAATGTTTAAAAAAGAAAGATATCAAGGACCTTACTTTGTCCTACAGAGGCTCCTCATAACTGGCTCCCTGCCACCTCTCTCAGTCTCTCCCACCATCTCCCCAGCTGCCCACACTCTAGCCACACTGGCCTCCTTCTTCCTCACACCTGCCCCAGGGCCCATGCAGGTGCTGCTCCTTCTCCCTGGGTCACTCTTTCCCCAGGTCCTTGCACAACTCCTTCCCTTATTTCCTTCAGTCTCTGATCAAATGGCAACTCTTCCAGAACTTCTCTGACCACTTCTAAAACGGATTCCAGTCATCCTCTAACCCCTTGCCTGCCTTGTGTTATTACCACCCAATGTGTATACTTCTACATTTTCTCTTTCATTTACAGCTGCATCACCAGGGCCCAGAGCAGTGCCATGGCACATAGGGCTCAGTGAGTTCTGAGTGACTAAAGCAGACCAGGTGGCATTTCAGGTCACTCATGATGATGTGTAACACGTAGATAGTGCCATGGAGCCATGGATCTTCCTGAGGAGTTGGATGGAAGGGGTAAATGTGGAGGCTATCACAGCAGCTCAGGAAAGTACAAGAGGTGATAGGAAATGTGATAAAATGGCCTGGAGCTATCTCCATGTATCATACCAATGTCAGTTTCCTGGTTTTGATCTGTGCTATAGTTACACAGGATGCAACCACTGGGGAAACTGGGTGAAGGACACACAGGACCTCTCTAAACCATCCTTGCAATTTCCGTTGTTTTTGTTTTTTTTTTTTAGCTGAGCCATCCTGCCACCTGTTGGCAGCTCAATGGCAGCTCAGCTCGGGCTGGGCATCGAACTGCTGTTGCTCAGAGCTCAGCTCGCACTCTGGAGTGAGCTCTTAACTAACTGAGCCACTCGGCCGGCCCTGCAATTTCCTTTGAATCCGCAATTATTTCAAAGTTTTTACAAAATGGGTATTACAGGGATGAAAAGGGAGTAGAGTCAGCAGGACTGAGTGACTAGCTAGATACAAGGGGCTGGAGGATGACTCCCAGGTTTTAGCCTCGGGTGATAGGATAAGTGGAGGGTGGGGAGCATTAACTGAACAGTGGGACTGGTTTTAGGCAAGAGGTGAAGCTTGGTGGAGGTTAGGGGCTATCCTTAGCCAATTTTCAGGCCACACAGTCCCTTATTACCTGGACTGCCAGGGGGTAATAACACCATCGTCAGGGCCCCCAATCAGCACAAGGCGGCCCACTCGAAGAAAGTTCTTCCGCCATGCTGCAGGTTGGGAAGAAGAGAGCCTGAGTCAGTCACAGGGCTCAGGCCAAGTCAGAGAGGGAAACATAGGGGATCAGAAAAGCAAAAATGGGACCCAAGTAGGAGCCTGGGTTCTCACCAGTGGCATTGGGATGGTCTCTTTCTCCATTGATCAGGGCCAGGAAGCTGCTGGCATTGAGATACAAGTCATCATGGTGGGGGTCTGGGTACAAAGAGCATTTAGAAAGACAGTCAGAGAAGCAGGGAGAGGAGGCAAGACTGTAGACAGAAGACCAATCAGGATGCTACAATAATAGACAAGGTGAATAAGAATATAATGTAGCAATGATAATAATTGTAAACACGCTAGCGAACACTTTTATCTAGCACATATGATGAGCCAGGTACTGTTCAAAGTACATTACATTCATTAATTTATTTAATCCTCACAACTACTCTATAAGGTCAGTGCTATATTATTATTTTACAGATGAGGAAAACTGAGACACAGGAAGGTTAAGTAACACCCAAAGTCACCCAGCAGGGTCAGGCTTCAAAACCAAGTAGTCTGGACCCAGCATCTACAGTCTGAAAAACTTCACTAGGTATTTGCATACTATGACCTGTGGGCCAAACGCAGCTACTGCTAGTTTCTGTAGTTTTATTGGAACACTAACACATTCATTTACACATGGTGTACGGCTGCTTTCACACTATTTTGCCAGAACTGAGTAGTTGTGACAGAGACTATATGGCCTAAAAATATTTACAACCTGGCTCTTTAAAAAAAAGTCTGCTTGGGCTGGCCCAGTGGCGCGCTGGCTTCGGAAGCCAGCGGCCCCAGTTCAGGTCCCACATATGAGGGCCCATGACACTGCACTGAAAAAAAAAAAAAAAAAAAAAGTTTGCCAACCCCTGCACCAGACTACTTTCTGAGACAATAAGTGATACTCATAAAGCATTCTGAACAGTGCCTATTCACACAGTAAATGCTCAATAAATATGTTTTCATCATTATTGTTGCTGTTGGTTACGGCAGAGGGGGAAGCAGCATGCCCCACCCTCCAGAGTACCCTCTCTACGGAGGCCCAGTTTAGCATCATCCCCTACTCACCATGCCAGTAGTTACATATGGAGAATTCCTGGCCCCAGGGGCTATAGCAGATCCGGTAGAGGTTAGATCTCATGGAGGTAGGGAAGAGCCACTTCAAGTAGTCTGTGTCTGGCAAGAGAACAGCAGTGCCAAGGGGCCCCAAACCTTTGTGCCCCCCCCAAATTCAGGGCCCCTATGAAGCCCACAGTACCCACTGACCTCCATACTGCCCCATCTGTGGAGAGGAGAGAGAGATGAAAGAATCCACGTTGTGCTCGTCCATCACAGACAGTAGTGCCCGGCACACCAGGCCGCCTGTAGGCAGAACACCACAGTGTACAAAAAGAAGACAGGCCCCAAAAATGCAGGCCCACCCTGTGACAGAAGGTCCCACATCATGTTAAGTGACAGATCCAGAATTAGATTCTGGGTCTTCTGACTCTAACTCTAGTAACTGCCCCACTATCTCTTAGGTCCAAGAATCATGGGGGATGGGGAAAGAAGGGGCTTTAGAGGAGGGAGCCTCTCTCCCACTGAGGACACACACAGAGGTGAGACCCAGGTGCTGAGGAAAGTCAGAAAGGGAGGGCTCAGGCCACCAGGGCCCTTGCTGGAGCAATGTGGTTCAGAAGAGGGGACACAGGAAGTGTCCCTCAGATAAGGATCCCGCTGCAGATAGTGTTCAGGAGTTTGGAGAGGGGCACCTACCCTGCGAGTAGCAGATGAGATGCACCCCTTGAGGGGCCTTTGCCATGATGGGGGCCACAGCCTCTCGGAACCCTTGCACCTGTTCCCACAGTGGCCGCAAGCTCTCTCTCCCGTCAAAGAGATCAAGCACTGTCACCACAGTCCCAGGGTGTGTCTGTGGAAAGGAGGCAATGCTGCAACCGGGGATGGAGTATGAAGTCCCTCCACACCACCCCTGGTCAGCGCTCACATGCCTGTTAGAACCAAGGATCTCGTCCGCCCCCCAACTCTCCCCACGCCAGCACCAGCTCCCGAGGAACTGGGCAGGCCCAGAGGGGCGGTTTTCAGTTCCGCATTCTCCCTCCCCAGCCACTGTAGAGGCCTCCAATGCCCCACAGCTAGGGGTTCCCTGCCAGACCTTGTTGATGTATTCCAGCAGGTGGCGGAAGCTGTACGAGCTGTCAAAGAGCCCGTGCACCACGATGACCGGCTTGTAGGAAGCGCGACGATGTGCGGGGATTGCAGGCAGCAGCAGCAGCGGCACGAAAGGCAACAGAAGCAGGATACCCGCCGAGGGGAGCCGCGGCCCCTGGAGCCCCACCATGCTCTCGCCTGAGGAGGGGCGATGAGGGCCTGTGAGAGAGATGAAAAATATCCCCTCCCCTTGGAACAGACAAAAGGTAATCCAGTCTCCGCCCCCCGTGCGTGCGGGGTCCTGGCCATGAACTAACCAACTTTAACTTACTCCAATCATCTCCCCACCAACACACCCTTACCATAAAGACGCACCAAAGCGCACCCGAGGCCCCGCCCCCAACTCAGCCAGAACTGGGTCCCTAGGCCCAGGATCTTCTAAAGCATGTCCCTAGTCATGTACGGCCCGGGGTTTTGCTAGAAAGAACCCTGAACCGCTCAGGTCGCCGGGAGAGTGCAAACTCCCACCTGGCCTGGCTCCGAGAGCCTCGCTCTGCCCGCTGTTTACTTCTCCCTAGTCTAGAACCCACAGGGGGGAAAGGGAGGAGGTGAGGACAGCGTGCGCACGGGAATGACGGATAGGAGAGGGGAGGCTGCTTGGGGTCGCGCTCAGCCGTCACGTCCGGGGCTTTCCCTGGCAACCGTGCCAGCGTCCCCCGCAACTCAGGACGGGACCGGAGGGGCAGTGGAACTTTCCATTGCGCCCTAGGAGCGGGGGTGGAAATAGGCGGAGCGATCCATTTAGACCGGTGAGGGAGAGGAAGAAGCAGCAAAGAGGTCCTGGGAATAGAAAGTCTCTCTAGGGCCTGCCGCACCAACGACCCAGGGTCCGATTTCCCCGCCTGGATTCGCCCCATTCTGGGGTCCGGCTCCGCTGAGGAACTCGACCTTCTCTCTCCCCAGCGGGAGCGGGGGTGGGGGCGGGGTACAGTCCTTTGCATTTAGTCCATCCGCCTGCTGAGGACTGGAGCCAGTCCAGGCGCACCCTACCCCACCCCTGCCAGCCTGCCCCAGGTCAGCTTCTTACAACTCTTCATTCTGAAGTGCGTGTAGTGCCCTTGTCTCCACAGATGCCGAGAGTCCTCGAGGCCCTTCGAACTAAAAGAGCAGTTTGGCCCAGTTTCTCCTGCCCTACTCAGCTCCCCATAAATGATCCACCCCCAAGGGGCGGAGGGCCCCTGAGGCAGCGCTGACTCATGTTAGCTAGTGTGGTTTAGACTAGGCTTTCAATCAGAGTGACCCCCACAGTCTGGTCCTTAGCAGGGAGCTTCTGTGGGAGACTCCTTACCCAGACTCTCTATTCAGCCCAGACTTCCAAGCTCTAAGTACACTCACCTGTCCATCTGTGACCCCTACCCCATTACCCATGAGGAATAGAGTGAAGAAATAAAATGGACTCACTATAGCCAAGCTGCTAAATTACTAAAATCAAGTAGGTTTAGATATGAAGAAAGGATTCTATTCTTGTTTTAACGTAAATTTATCAACTTTCTAATCCTGTGTCAATCTCTGCATATACCTATATCAGACCTCCAGATAACCCTCTGATTACCCCCCTGAAGGCTAAGGAAAGAATATTCAGATATCCAGACCACCATTATGCAGATCACCGGTCATCTTGAGGATTACTATCTATAATAGGATCAATCCAGAGGCTAAGAATGCAAAATTGATTCTTCTCAAGATTGTACTTTTTACTATAAGAACCCTCAGCTTTTCGATCTTCTTCAGAACAATCTGGATATTGCCTAAATGTGTTACCAGTTTGTAAACACTAAGACCCTTGAATAAATCTTGGTCATTTATTTATAACAAAGCCTCCAGACTCTTTTTGAGTTTATTGGACACCCAGGTGCCCCAGTTGGATTTTTTTACTTCACATTTAAAGATATTTCCCTTGAGAAAAGAATTTCTTGGCTAGTCTGAACCCCTCCCTTTGTTCATGGGGTCTTTGCCAGTCTGAAGTCTCTCCCAGTAAAACCAATTTGAGGTCCGAGTTGTGTAGAATGAGGATGAGATTGGGGGGAGGTGAAGGGTTAGGGGCTCACACAAACATAGAACTCAGAGTGACTGTTGTGGGCCGTTACCTAAATCTCTGCAGCCTGGGATTGGCCTAGGTCAGGGTCTCTGTACAGCCCCATAGTCTCTGCTTAGACACAGAATGGTAAGTAAGACACAGCCCTGGGGATGCATCAGGGTGTGAACTGGGAAGTAGTAGTCTAAAGGTGGCGGGTAATAATGATTCCCCGGCTGCGTTTTTGCAAAAAGCCCAACTCCTGTAAGTCTGGGTAGACTGCCCATCTTCACCTCCCTTTCCCATCTATGCACTCCCACGATACAATAAGCAAATAAAAAGGCTGGAAATACAGATTTGCCCCCAGGTCATCCCAGGAGGTGGTGCTGTGTCTTGGCAGCAAGAGAGGGAGGGAGAGTGGATGGGTGGGATTTAAGGAATGGGTCTGAACACAGACAGGCCCAGGAACTCTAAGAAGTCCTAAGAAGCCCAATAAGCAAAGGGGGAAAGGGAATCACGTATTCCGGAACCCAGCCGTCAAAAATCAGCAGTTGATTCACCCCCTTCCTCTCCCAAAGCGCTTTAGCTCCTTCACCCTGGAGGAAGGAAATATTTGTGCTTCCCTTAAGCTTCCTCTCTGTCCTTCCCCCTCCTACCCCCCACCCAGGGCTGGCTTACTCTGAATTATTACAGACCCAAGCCTTCCACTTTACCTCACCATTCACCCCAGGCCAGGGTGGTAGGTCGAGGCCATAACTCGGAACATTTCAGGCCATCACAGGTCTCAACCCTGCACATAGTTCTCTCTCATACACAGTTAGCTCTCCTGAAGGGGGGAAATTAGGGCCAAGGATTTGGGGGCTTCTGGGACCTGGCAGGGAAAACTGAGGAAGGGATGCCTGACCGGGGTGAACCAGATCAGCAGGGAACTGGGCTATTGAATCCACTGAGCACCTGCTCCGTTCCTCCCACAACCTAATCACTAAGCCAGTCTTGGAGGGGAAGACTCGAGCGAGTTCTCTCTCCCTCTTTCCCTTCCTTAGTCCCACCTCCCTTGCCTGGTCTTTCTTGCCTCCCTGTTTCCATGACAACTCCAAGGGAGCCCAAACTGGGGGCTTGAATGCTGGGGTGAGAGGAGGAGAGACGAGTGGGGGGACGTCTGAAGCTTTCCCCCTCCCTTGCCTCTGTCCCTTTAAGCTGTCCCCCCTCCCTGCTCACCCTCCGCCCCCCGCCGCTGTCTTCTCTCCATCTCCTGCGCTGCTGCTGGCTGCGCAATCTGTGCACCCAGACTCCGGTGCCTGCCGGGGACCCCAACTCCAGCTCCAGAACCCTATCCCAGCAAGACCACAGGCATGTCATCGGAAAAGTCAGGTAAAAAACCACAACAAAACCTCCCACCCTCTCTACGGACTCCTGACTCTCCTGGAATCCTGGGCTCCAACCCCCTCCCTAGCAGGTCGTTCCCTTCTATCCAGTTCTCAATCACCTCCCAAGCCCCTCTCCTCCTCTTACCATATCCCTCCCTTCTCTTCCTTTCCTCCTTCCAGTTTCAGCCTCTGCCCCCTGCCAACAACATGGGCAGTGGGTGGTGGTGGGGTGGGAGGTGGGTTGGGGGGGTTGGCAGGTTGAGGTAATGAGGGAAGTGCAAGAGTGGCTTAGCAGGTACTGCAGGGCTAGCATCACTGGAAGTGACAGATGGACAGGTAACACTGGCTGGCATGGAGATATCCAGGGGGGAAATATGAAGACATGATCAGATGGAGGTTGTCAGGGGAGTAAAATCCAGGAGGCCCTTCTTTCTCAGCCCTAAAAGAAGTACTGAGATTCCCAGAGAGTCTAGAGCAACCCCTCCCCCACTGAAGGCATTGCAGAGTGGAACATGTCATCCTACATATGTTTATACAACTGTTGAAATGAGCACTTGGTAACATAGTGCTGCATGTCTACCCATGTGCACACACACAGGACTAGCTCAGATAGGCAAACCCAAAGGCAGCCAGCCATATGCCAAGGAGATCTGACTGGGGTGAGGTCTGACAGGAGATTGGGTCTGCTGGTGAGAGCTGTGTGCACCTTGCTGAAGAAGGGAGAGGAGCAGAGTTGTGACCTCAAAACTAGATTGAAAGATAGAAATGGGGGCACAGATGGCCTAGATACAACCTCTCTGCTGCCCCAAGAATGGGAAATGGCTTCTCACCCATCTCCTCTCTGTCTCTCCCATTATCTTTCTCCACCCTGATCCTCTATTTCTCCCATACCCCTCCATATCTCATCTCTATCCCTCCCTGTTCCCTCTCCTCTGCTGATCGCCCCCCAGGCCTCCCAGACTCAGTCCCCCATACTTCTCCACCACCCTACAATGCCCCCCAGCCTCCAGCCGAACCCCCCGCCCCGCCCCCACAGGCAGCCCCCTCCTCGCACCATCACCACCACCACCACTACCACCAGTCTGGCACAGCCACCCTCCCGCGTTTAGGGGCTGGCGGCCTGGCTTCCACCGGGGCCACCGCTCAACGCGGTCCCTCGTTTTCTGCCACTCTGCCGCGGCCCCCACACCACGCCCCGCCGGGCCCGGCCTCCGGGGCTCCCCCACCCGGCTGTGCTACCTTGCCCCGCATGCCACCCGACCCTTACCTGCAGGAGACTCGCTTCGAGGGCCCACTGCCCCCACCGCCGCCTGCTGCCGCCGCCCCGCCCCCGCCGGCGCCCTCTCACACTGCCCAGGCCCCGGGCTTCGTGGTGCCTACGCACACCGGGGCGGTAGGTACGCTGCCTCTGGGGGGCTACGTGGCCCCTGGCTACCCCTTACAGCTGCAACCTTGCACTGCCTACGTGCCGGTCTACCCGGTGGGCACGGTGAGTACCTGGAGCACACCGGCCTAGGAGCAAGGGGAGGACACAGTGGAGCAGGTCCTGCGACTGGGGACATCTGGGGGCTGGTGGGATAGAGAAACAGGGCCAGGGGACCGGGCTGTGTTGGTGGAGGCGGGGGTAGGTTAAGATCTAGAGAGAGGAACTAGGGAAAGGAATTAGGGAAAGGCCTGAGAATGGGGAAGGGGTGTCTGACAGTCACTTAGGGTCAGAGATCATGGCCTGGGAGGGGGAACAGAGCAGATGAGGGAGAAGAAACCTGGGACTGAGTGAGTAGGGGAGGGAGGACAGGTAGATAAGAAACAAGGTCTGAAGTGAGGCCAGGACTCACTTGGCGCTGGTGGGGCCATACCTTAAGGGAGGGAGTGTGGAGACACCTGCAAATATAAGGTTAAAGACAGCAATGAGGGGAGGAGAGGGACCTAGGTGGAATTTATGGGCGTCCTGGAAGAGTAATGGAGATCAGTTTATTTGAGAAGCAGCTGTGCTTTAAAAACCACTCTCTGCTCGGAACACTGTGGGGCTCAGAGGGTCGGAATAACTTCCTCTTCCCTCCTCCCCTGACCTTCCTTCCACAGCCCTATGCTGGCGGGACCCCGGGGGGAACGGGAGTAACCTCCACGCTCCCCCCGCCGCCCCAGGGCCCAGGGCTAGCCCTGCTGGAGCCGAGGCGCCCGCCGCACGACTACATGCCGATCGCGGTGCTGACCACCATCTGCTGCTTCTGGCCTACAGGCATCATCGCCATCTTCAAGGCAGTGCAGGTGGGACTCGGAGGGTTGGGGATGAGGCTCACTCGGGTTTTCTTATTCCCTGGGAGTGCGGGACGTTCTGGGGAGCGTTTAGAGGGAGGCTGAGGCATGCAGCTCTCTGATACCCCTCCCCCTGCAGGTGCGCACGGCCTTGGCCCGCGGAGACATAGTGTCGGCCGAGATTGCTTCACGCGAGGCCCGGAACTTTTCCTTCATCTCCCTGGCGGTGGGCATCGCAGCCATGGTGCTCTGTACCATCCTCACCGTAGTTATCATCATTGCTGCGCAGCACCACGAGAACTACTGGGATCCGTAAGGACGCCCCCGGCCCGACCCCACCCTGCGCCCCTCGACCTCCCAAGCGCGTTCTGCAGTCACGCCGCAGATCCAATGGGCGCCCTGCACACCCGCCCCTGGAGCTACCGGACTGCGATACGTCCTAAACTCGGCTTCCACGGAATCTCTCGCCTTGCGGGCACGCTCCGAATCCAGTTCCTCAGGAACCCCGCGAAACCCCACACCCCCAAGGACGCCGCTTCCCTGGATCCCAGCCAAATGCCGGGCACCCAATTGCTCCAGACCCCCACCCCTTCTAAATGCAGCGCCCCCAGCGGAGATCCCTGGGTCTCTGCTTGGCAGCGTGGAGACTGGTCCCCCAAACCCCGCCTCCTCTATAGGCTCCGCCCCAGCTCGGACAAACCCCGCCTCCAGGTCGGCAGGCTCCGCCTTCTTTTCTCCCTCGCAGGGTGATTCAATCTGGTGATTGAATCCCAGGCCAACAGACTCCTCCCTTTCTCCCCGCCCGAGGACCGAGCCCCAAGGTAGCCATGCCCCCAAGCTCACTCCAGTTTTTGCTTGTACAGTTTCGCATCTTCTGCTCCCGGTCTCTGATTTTCTTGCTGATCCCAGAACCTCTTATTTTTTGTTTTTTGGAATGAGATTTGGGAGGTTCCCAGTTTAGGACCCTGGGATTACCCTGGGATGAAGATTACGTCCCGGTTCTCTGTAAATACTTCTTTCCACCTCTCCCAATCCCTGGGCAGCCAGGCAGAAGGGAACCCGGGTCCTGACCTCCCAATGTCGGGAGGAAACCGCCTGCTCCCTGCTCTCCTGGACAGTCCCCACTTTGTTCTGATCTGTGTGTGTGCGTGTGCGTGTGCGTGTGTGTGTGAATTTCTGAAAGACTATATTAAAGAGTCTAAGTGGATTTATTACCCACAATTCGGAAGACTGCAGCCTTACAGAGACCCTGTTCTTTTGGTTGCCCCTTTCAACAACCCTAGTTTCCCTTGGGGTGTGGTGGTGAGGGGAGAAAACTGACAGAGACAAAAATGAGAGGAGAAGGATTTCCAGGACACCAGAGACAGACACAAATATGGGGGAGGGTTCCCTGGGTCAAACCTGGGAAGACCTTGGGGTCTATCCTCAGTGGGGATTTCTTTCCTCAGCATACCTTTACCACTCCCTACCACACTGGGCTTAGGGCTTTGGAGAGGGAGGATGTACAAGGAGACCCAGAGATCTATCTCTAGAACTCCAGGAAGTCAGGAAGAAAGAAGAGGGCAGAGGTTTCTAAAGACGTTAGTCAGAAATAGGGTGGCAGGGGAAAGCTACTAACTACCCACAGCTGTTCCTAACTGAGGGCCGGGAGGGTGGCAGACAACTTGAATTAGAGCCCCAAGTGGTGTGTTGTACCAGTCTAGGGAAGGCAAAGAGAGCAGAGAGCTGTAAGAAGGAGCCTGTCTCATTCTATTCCAGCTGCTATAACAAAAACGCCATTGACTAGATGGCTTACAAACAACAGAAATTTATTTCTCACAGTTCTGGAGGCTGGAAGTCTGAAATCAGGATGCTAGCACCATCAGGTGAGGGCCCTCTTCTGAGTTCTGCAACTCTTCTCATTGTATCCTCATGTGGCAGAAGAGGCCAGGGAGCTCTGTGGAGTCTGTTTCATAAGAGCACAAATCCCATTCATGAGGGCTCCACCCTCATGACTTAAGCTGCTCCCACAGGCGCCACCTCCTGATACCATCACTGCACATTAGCATGTTAACATATGAATTTGGGAGCAATACAAACATTCAGACCACAGCCCCAAGGAGACTCTCAAGTTCAGCTGGTGCTAGTTGCCCTCTCCTACCCTGAGGTCAACCAGGAGGCCTCTTGTGGGGGGAGGGGCACAAACAGTGGATCTGGTATCTTCAGTTGTACACCTATAGGACAGGGCCCTGTCCTGAACCCATGCAGTCAAACAACATGCAGACATCATGCAGGATGCTAGTGAGACATCTGCTGAGACAGCAGATGTGAACACTGACCTTATGGAGTTAATAATCTAGAAGGAAAGCTATGCGCCAGGATAGGAGACATGGGAGGAGGGTAGGATGGGGTCTGGAAATCATGGGTTCTCCTTTGGATATTTCGAGTTGAATGGGCCTTCCTCACCAAACTTCTTGAAAAAAGAATTCACATTTGCAACCTCTACTTCCTCACAACCTACTCATTTCCCCGCTTACATAGGGAGTATTGTCACAGATGTGCCTGGGTCTGTCTTTCTTTCATACCCACTGTTTCTTAACCCTTTGAACAATGCTTTCACGCCCTACTTTGCTGAAACTGTTCTCTCAAATAGCACCCAATGACCAGAAATTACCAGGAGCCAAAATAAATGGCATTTTCACAGTGCTCTGCCTCCCTCCACCAGGGGTCATGACATGTCATCCCTTCACCCTCTACCTCCACACACACCTCTAATCATCTCCCTCCTCCCTTGTTTTTTCTCCTCCTTTTCCCTAAGTGCCTGTCTCTGGATTTTTCTTTTTTTGAGACTTTCCCTCGAAAATCTCATCCACTCCAAACTGAAACATCATTTCTTTTTTTTTTTTTTTTTTTTTTTTTGGTTTTTTTTTTTTTTTTAGCTGAGCCATCCTGCCACCTGTTGGCAGCTCAACAGCAACTCAGCTCGGGCTGGCCTCGAACAGCTATTGCTCAGAGCTCAGCTCGCACTCTTGAGCGAGCTCTTAACCAACTGAGCCACTCGGCCGGCCCTGAAACATCATTTCTAATACTTCTCAGCTATAGACTGAAGGTTTGTGTTCCCCTAAAATTCATATGTTGCAGCCTGATCCTCAGTGTGATGGTGGGGCCTGTGGGCCGTGCTTAGGTCATGAGGGTGGACTGTCAGGAAAGGGATTAGTGCCCTTATAAAAGAGATCCCAGAGAGCTTCCTTGGCCCTTCTCCCATGTGAGGACACAGCGAGAAGACAGCCGTCTCTGCACCAGAAGTGGCCCTCACCAGACACCAAATCTGCTGGTGCCTTGATCTTGGACTTCCCAGCCCCCAAAACTGTGAGAAATACATTTCTGTTGTTTATAAGCCCCAGTTTGTGGCATTGTGTTACAGCAGCCTGAGCTGATTAAGATATTATCCTACCTACATATCCACATGGGCCCTGCTGCTGGTCCTCTAAACTCAGCAGGTTCCAAATCAAACTGATGACATGCCACCGAAACCCTGCTTCCCTGTCTCTATGAATGGCACCATTTTCCCAGCACCCTTATCTGAAAACTTGATGCCTCCTCCATCTCCCTCCTGTGTTTACTTTGGTGCGCTGTCAAGCCCAGTCAATTCTTTTGAATCTGTAATATTTCCCCAGTCCTTGCCAGAAAAATGACCTCATCTAGGATAATTGCAGCATTTCCCCTAACAGGTCTCCCTACTTCCTACTCTCCCTACTTCAAGTCTGCCTCGACACTGCTGTCAGGTTATCCTCCCTGGTCCTCCCCTGACACTGCTCAACAGGCCTTCAATATTCCCTATGGTTTACTCAGTTGTTTACAAAATTTGAATCTGTCCTTCAACCCCTTCCATAGTTTAAAATCATCCGGCATTCTCTCTTCAACCTGATCTCCAACCAAACTGAATTACTTATCATTTCCATCTCCAGGTCTTTGCCTGGCTCTTCTCAAATCTTAGACCTCTTTCTCAAATCTCTGCCCGTTATAAACCAAATCATTTGCTGCTCATCATGTGTTTTTTTTGTTGTTTTTTTTTTAAGATTTTATTGGGGAATTGGTGGAGGGGAGCAGCGTTGGGGAATCGGGGAAGGGGAACAGACAAGTTGCTGTCTTTTTGTTCTTCAGTTTAGTTGCGGAGGATGTTGCTTCATTGTTGGTATCGTCATTGCGCTCTTCCCGGATGAGGCAGATCGGTCGCTGGCCTCTGGATGTCGCTCACCGCGGCTATTGGCAGCTCACGCTTGGCTGCCAGCCGCTCACGCTGGCTGCGGGCCACTCACTGTAGCCTATGGCAGCCCACTGCAGCAGGGACTGCAGCCCACACCATCACCGGGAATCGCACAGCCCAGCTCCAGGTGGAGCTGTTGTTAGCTGTAGAGGGCAGTGTCACTGGCCCTCATGTGGGATCCGAACCGGGGCCGCTGGCATCCCAAAATCAGCGCTTAACCAATGCGCCACTCGGCCGGCCCTCATCATGTGTTTTAGACCCGATCTAAGCCTGTGCTCAGGTTGCTCCTCCTCACGTCATGTCTGCTTCTCCGCTTGGCCAAAACTGACCTATCCTTCAAGGCCCAGGTCAATTCACCCCCTCACTCCAGCAAGAAGGAATCCCTCACTCCAGCAAGAAGGAATCTCTCTCTCCTACAGGTTGGACTAGAGCAGTGGGTCTCTAAACAGAGCCCCAGGCATTCCTTAGAGCAATGATTCTCAGCCCTGGCTACACATTAGAATCGTCTGGGGAGCCTTTAAAAATCCCAAAGCCCCAGTTGCATCTAGACCAATTAAATCAGAATCTCTGGGGGTGGTACTCAGGCATCAATATTTTTAAAGACATCCCGAGATGATTCCCATGGGCAGCCAAGAATGCAAATCACAGGTTTGTAGGCACTTCAGGGGCCACCAAGGAGTAGGGGAGAGCCATAAGG
The DNA here is from genome assembly GCA_033961575.1 of Aselliscus stoliczkanus. Lineage (NCBI taxonomy): Eukaryota > Metazoa > Chordata > Mammalia > Chiroptera > Hipposideridae > Aselliscus > Aselliscus stoliczkanus. Next base: position 47,341,195 of record CM066733.1, read on the forward strand.
TATGGCTTCAATGAGAGTAACCTTCTTTTTCCTTTTTTTTTTTTTTTTTTAAGATTTTTATTGCAGAATTGGGGAGGGGAACAGTGTTGGGGAATTGGGGAAGGGAACATTGTGTTTTTACAGGACCCATCAGCTCCAAGTCAAGTTGTCGTCCTTCAGTCTTAGTTGTGGAGAACGCAAGCTCAGCTCTAAGTCCAGTTGTCGCTTTCAATCTAGCTGGGAGTGGGGGGTAGGAGTCGTAGCCCATCATCCCATACAGGTGTCTAGAGCAGCTCACTGGGAATCGGCAACCTGTTGCTCAGAGCTCACTCTCTTAACCAATTGAACCAGTTGGCTGGCCCCCAGAATAACTTTTTTAGAGGAATGTCTGGGTCTAAAAGCTACCCATTATTCATGTTATCTGCATTTTTTTTTTTTTGTCTTTTCCCACCAGAGACCTTGATGTACTCACCTTACCTTGTGAAGGCGGGAGACAAATCTGGCTCATCTCCGCTTTTCAGACTTTATCAGTCAGATAAGACCTCTTTGAATTCAATGGAATTCAGCTGAGAAAAAAGGGATTGAAAATGACTTCTCCCAAATCTCTTCACCTCACTCCTCCCTTAGGAGCCATATTCCAATTTAAGCCTCCTCCCACCTTACCTCACCTGCCTCTGAACATGGTGCCTTTGGCTCTTGCACCCCTATCAACAAAGATTCTGTCTTCCAGCAGAGGCTCTGGCCTCCTCGAAAACCTACTTTGGAGCTCTGATTCCCCCATGATGAAATTCTGGGTCACCACTCCCCTTTCATGAAAATTCAGTACCTGCAGTGAGGTTTGTCCCCTCTCCCCAACCACTCACTCCCTGTTTCAAATCTTTGACTTGGTTGGCACCAATAAGTGCCACCCTTCAAAATCTCTTCAGTCTTTTCATGTTACCCCTCCTCCATCCAGAATCCCCATCCCCAAAATTCTTCATCCCCACCCGGACCTCCCATCCACTGACTCTCTCACTCTTCTTTGATGTTTGATCCCCTCAATTTTTCACTCTCCTCATCACCCAGTGTAGATCTCCAGGTTCAACACAGTAATCACCTCTCAGCCCTTTCCCTGTATTCTTGGCACCTGTCCTTCCAACACAGTACATCATCCCTGGGAAAATCCAACTCAGCCTGATTCACACTTGCACCCCACAGCTGGATGTGTCCAGGGCAAAACATGGCCATACTGACTGGTCTCACTTCCTGGGAGCCCTCAGCATGACTGTAAGCCCACATTTCCATATCAGTTCACATTCCCCAAATCTGAGACCACAAGTTCACAAGATGACAACCTTTCCTCTTATTTCAGTGAGAAAATAGAAGCTTTCAGAAGAGGACTTCCCATGACCCTGGCCCCAACTCTACCTGGCTAGGGCATCTCCACCATATTCACTGCCTTCCCTTTGTGATGCAGAGAAGCTAACCTGTCCCCAGGCCCACCCTGTCTGTCCGCTGGGGTCCTGTCCTTTCTCACCAGCTCAGAAACAGGACCCGTGAAATTATCTCCCATCTCTCCCACATAATCAGTTTTCCCCTTTTTTCTGAAACATTCCCATCATCCTACAAACATACCATAATAACATAGCTTGTCTTTGGGAAGAAACAATGCCCTAGTTTGCTATTCGCCTATGTAGTAAAAGCACAGCATTCAGAAGAGTGGTCACCCTTTCAGGGGAGGGGAACTCTGATGAAAAGGGACACACAGGGAGCTTCAACAATAGCAGGAAGATTTGTTTTTCTTAAAATACACGATGTTCGTTTAGTTACTTTGTAATATATTATGTGTCAAGTTGATAAATCCAGGACTACACCCATCAGCAACATATCACACAGTTGATCACTCCTTCCTCCTTGAAATGCTTTCTTCACTTCAAACACTCGTTCTGGATCCAACCAAAGAAAGTCTTCCCTAATTCCTTATTTTCAGCTCCTTCAGTCTTCATTGATAGCACCTACTGCTCTTCCAGACTCCTAAGAATTAGTGGGTCCTGGGACTCTACCCTTGGCCTTCTCCTCTACCCTAATCAAACTCTTATGACTAGCCCCTTACCTGGATTTCCTGCTTCCATTTTTGATGGATATGGTCCCTTCTCTATGCAGAAACCAGAGTAATCTTTCTTTTTTTTTTTAGAAATTTTATTGAGAAACAGTGTGTTTTTCCAGGACCCATCAGCTCCAAGTCAAGTAGTTGTCTTCAATCTAGTTGTGGAGGGCGTAGCTCCGTGGCCCATGTGGAAATTGAACCAACAACCTTGGTGTTATGAGCCTGCACTCTAACCACCTGAGCTAACAGGCCACCCCACAGTGATCTTTTAAATTACCAATCTCCGTCACACTTAGAACCCTCACCTCGGCCTGTGCAGTCTACCTAGTTTTGTTCCTCCCCACCTGTCTGCTCCCACTCTTTCCCTTACTCCCTCTGCTCAACCCATTCTAAGCCCCTTGCCTTTCTTCTAGCTGCTATGAATTTAGAATAAAAATCAAATTCCTACCTGCCTGGGGCCTTTGGGCTCTCATTTTCTCTCTCTGGACACTTCCTTCAGATATCTGTGTGTCTGCTCCCTTACATCTCTTTTTTTGAGGGCAGTGTCACTGGCCCTCATATGTGGGACCAAACTAGGGCCGCTGGCTTGAGAAGCCAGCGCTTAACTACCGCGCCACTCGGCAGGCCCTTGCTCCCTTACATCTTTTATGTCTGCACAAACATTGCCTGCAAAGGAGGCTTTCCTCATCACTTGATTAAAAACAGCACCACACACACCTAGGGAATTTTCGGTCATTCCCTCACCACGTTTCATTGTGTTCATAGCACTTGTTACTGCCTGACTTTATATTTTTCTGTTTTGATGTACTTATTTGTTTATCTACTGTAATACCACCTGGTGGTACACAACAAGATTATGCTTTACTGGTTGATTTTTATTGCCTGTTATTTTCACTTGAATATAAGCTACAAGAGATCGGGGCTTTTGCCACTGTCTTATTCCCAGAGCCTCACACAGTACCTGGCACAGAGGAGGCCCTCAATATGGGTCTGTGGAATGACTGAGTAGGTAGCTCAAGGAGTTGTGAGGAGAAAATGAGGTGGTACATGAGACACTTAGCATGCCTGCTTCTGTGGTCATAATGCGGTGGGCTCCGTAAAGAGCAGCCCTCACCTATATTTTTTTTTTTTTGAGGGCAGTGTCACTGGCCCTCATATGTGGGACCGAACCGGGACAGCTGGCATTCCAAGCCAGCGCTTAACCACCACACCACTTGGCCGTCCCTAAAAGACCTGTTTTTTTTTTGTTGTTGTTGTTTTTTGAGGGCAGTGTTACTGGTCTTCATATGTGGGACCCGAACTGGGGCCGCTGGCTTCCCAAGCCAGCACTTAACCACCGCCGGCCCCAAGAGCAGCCCTCACCTGCATTTTGATGGCTGCTGGATTGAGGGTGTGAGCAGAGTGGGTGAGGGGGGAGGGGATTAAGAGGTAGGAATTGGTAGTTACAAAACTGTCATGGGGATATAGAGCATAGCATGCGGAATATGGTCAGCAGTATTGTAACAACTATGTATGGTGTCAGACGGGTACTGGGTTTATCGGGTGATCACATTGTAAGCTATATAAATGTCTAATCACTGTGTTATACATCTGGAACTAATACTATATGTCAATTGTAATTGAAAAAAAAAAAAAAGAGCAGCTCTCGTCATTAAACACATCACTGTGGTAAAGGCTGCCTTTCGCTGCTTTGTCCTGCCTGACAATCTGGCCTATAAGGGAAGCACAAGCAAACTGCTTTGAGAATGAACAGGAGGAATAGTTTTGACATAAATCCCAGAACTATCAATAAAAAACACAGAAACCACCAAAACTAAACAGAAGGGGAAGTTAATTTAGCCTTTGGAAAGTTGGAATTTTTGTCTCCCATGCTGATGCTAAATGGCAGAGAGCAAGTGCCCCATATGGTTCCATGTGGTGGGTATGCAACGTAGGGGGATGTGAGGCTGTCAAACCTTCCAACCAGCTCGATGCCTAAGGGATGACAGGGCGGCATGATGGGTATTGGGCTGCTCTGGGAAAGCTGAGATTGTCAAGCCAGAGGTGAGTGATGCTGGGTGTAAAGTGGGGTTCCTTTCCTTATCTCTCCTGCCTCGTGCTGCTTCCTCTACCTCCGGTAAGTCCCTTCAATCATAGCATGTCAAAATTATGGCCATCCTCCCCAATTTTCTGATCACCCCCAGTTGGACATAACTTCTCTTCCACTTATCACTTTTGCCCTCTCATCTGGAGCTTTGGTTAACTATGATTCTACCCTTATTAGACTATTGGTGGGCAATCTCTGTATTTATCTCCATGTTCCATTGATGCATTCTGAGTGCTCAGTAAGGATTATTGAATAAATAAGAAAAGAACCTCACTTTGCCCATTTAGAGGGCAGGTATCCTATGCTCTGTGTGTGGAGAAAACACCAGCTCACAAATTACCTCACACCAGCTTCTGAATCTCTCCTTGGGTTCTGCCATCAGGCTAGATCTTTAATGAAGGCAAAATAATGCCCTTATGGGATAGGACAAAGAGAGTAGCCGAATATGGCCAGGTCCTCTGGGCCACCTTGGAAGGAGGGGACTCAGAAAGAAGGAAGGAAAGAAGTGACTCCAAGTGGAGTGTAAAAACATTATTTACAGGTAAATCCTCAGAAACTTGTCAGATACGGGATTTCCTCTCAGACCTATCATCAGCAAGGCATTAAGTGCCCCCTATGATGACTTGGAAGAAGGAAGAACTTTTCTGGAATGGTGTTCATCTTCCATACAGCTAGCAGAATCACTGACCCCTCCCTGCTAAGTCCTCCCATTCTCCCAGATGCCTCTTTGACTTTCCTAACTCAGTCTCCCATAATCTCACTCCCTTTCCAGGGGTTCCTGTGTGCCTCTTCCTCCTGTCCCTCTCATCTGAAGCTGGGGAAGTCTTAGGTACAAGGTAAGTCATGTCCCAGTTGCATCCATACACTTTGATGTTGGTGAACTTAGTTCCTGTCACACCTAAGGAAGGAGGGGAGGGGTGGGGAGCACAGGACACCAATTGTAGTGAGAGGGTAGGAATGAATCCAGTCACTTGAAGAAGCTTCCTTTTCACCTCTTCCCCTTAAGGCTGCTCTTCCATTTCATTCTCAAATCTTCAAGAAAAACAGGGGAGAAATCGCTCCTTCCTCTCTCCCAAGTTTAAGCCCCTATCCCAGCAAGTAAGCAAATTCTCATTTGTCATCCTCTTTTTATGTCTTCTTCAGACCCCATGTTCTCTAGCCAGGCCTGGGGATATAATGCTCCTGGCTTTTTTCCTTCCTTTTTCCTGACTCCTTGGTGACTATTCCCAGAGAGCTGAGCCCTGGTATCATGAGACTCAAGGGGCACAGAGCTGAGAGACAGCAAACTGTGAATCAGTCAACATTCATGCAGTGACACTTGGGAGAAGCCTATGCTCTTTCCGTTTCCGAGTCTTCATACCTTGGCCCCTTCCTCATCCTGGGTTTCTCAAGCTGAGACCTGGGGGAATCTATAGATCTATGGATGTCTCTTCTGGGGACGTCTAAGTCCTCTTATAAAACTTGAATTTCATCTGTGATAATGTGGTACAGTGTCAGATGCTTGCTGGACTTATCATGGTGATCACTTCTTTAGGTATATAAATGTTGAATAATATAGTGTACACCTGAAAACTAATATAATATTGTATGTTAGCTATATTTTAATAAAAACCTTTTTTTTAAAAGATTTTATTGGGAAATTGGGGGACGGGAACAATGTTGGGGAACTGGGTAAGGGGACACACCAAGTTGTTCTTCAGTCTTCGTTGTGGAGGGTGCCAGTCGTCATCTGGCTTCCCGTCGGTAGCTCATAGCCTCTAAGCTCAAGGTGCTGTGTTCAATCTTAGTTGCAGGTGGGCGTAGCCACCACCCCATGTGGGAGTGGAACCCGGCAACCTTGTTGTTAAGAGTGCATGCCCTAGGACTGGCCGAATGGCGTGGTGGTTAAGCGCTGGCTTGGGAAGCCAATGACCCCAGATCAGGCCAGTAACACTTCCCTCAAAAAAAAAAAAAAAAAAAAAAAGAGTGCATGCCCTATCCACTGAGCCATCTGGGTGGCAGCTCAGCTCAAGGTGCCAAGTTTAATCTTTTAGTTGCGGGTGGGCATAGCCCACCATTGAACACGCAATCTTATTCTTACACCAGCCGAGCCATCCTGCCACCTGTTGGCAGCTCAGCGACAGCTCAGCTCTGGCATAGCATTCACTGGCCTATGTGGGAATCAAACCCGCGGCCCTGTTGCTCAGAGCTTGCGCTCTAAGCCAATTCTTAACCAACTGAGCCACTTGGCCGGCCCCAATAAAAATCTTTTAAAAAACTTAAATTTTGTGTTTTCATTTTGACGGGTCATCTTTTAAAAAATAAAAATATTCATTCGGGATGATTTGGATTATTGTTTTTGTTTTTCTTTTTTTAGGAGTTGCAGTGCTAATATTTGGTTTGTTTTTCTAGGCACTGTGGTAACAAGGGATAGCCTGAAGAGCCAAACTTGACCAGTTAATTCAGTGTTTCTCAACATGGGGTCTATAGGTGTCTTCTCAGAGGTTCCATTCTAACTCATTCTTTAGATGCTAGCAAAAAATCTCTCATCCTCAGGGAATATTCCCTCATCCCTCATTCAGGCTCATTGCACCTCACACTTCTACATAGCACTACAATAGCTTATTCTCCCTGGCCAGACTATAAATTGTATGAGAGCAGGGACTGTGTCTGTCTCACTCACCTATGTATCCCCAGTTCCTAGCATGCTGCCTGGAACATAGCAGGTGCTCAATAAATATTTGTTGAATGAATGAATGAGATGAAACACAAAAAAAATAGAAACAAGTTCCCTGCCCTGTAGAGTATGTTGGAAAGGAAACACACACACACACAAAACGAGAGAACATTTCAAAGCAATACATTTGTAGCAGAGTATAATTTCTTTTAACTGAAAGAAGCTGATCTTTCCAGGGTCATTGGAGCGGCCCTCTCAGCAAGACACACATAATACAAATTAGCAATCTTTGTACAGGGGTTAGGGAGTAATCAAACCTTTTGTGAAGCCTTTCCCAGAAATCTCTGAAATGGAAAGGGGAAAAGGGAGGGAGAAAAGAGATGGATTAATTTTCCGTCTCAGTAACACAGAGATTCCAAAAATCATAGTAGTAAGCCATAGGGGGAGGGGGTGGCAGTGTAACAAGGTTACCCTGGCACAGAACTCAGAAATAGAACTCGAAAAAAAAAGTTTAGGTTATGAGTCTCAACACAAAACAGGAGTGGACTGTTTTGATACATATCTGTGGATAATGATGAAACTACCTTCCCTCCTGGCTGTCCTGCCATGGTCCCTGCGGTCTGGAGCACAATGGCAGGGTGTTAAAGAGCAAACTAAATGAGCCCAAGTGAAGTACAGAGAGTGGGCTTCTCCTTCCCTGAAGAGCTGTGTTGGCCCAGCCTGCGCAGGGAGCTGGTAAAGCAAGGCTGAATCACAAAGGGACCTACCTCTTCTATTAGGAGAAAGAGGACCAGTTTTCCACTGATATGCCCCGTGAAGCAGGTTATACCAGTTACATATGCAAAATATAGGACACACTGAAGGAGCATAGAGCAAGGGATAAAGAGAATGCGATGATGTTATTCTAGAATCATACTATTCAAAGTGTGGTCCATGGATGATGATGAGCTCTTTAACAAGAGCTTGTTAAAAATATAGAATCGCAGGCCCCACCCCAGACTTCCTAAATCAGAACCTGTAATTTAACAAGTTCCCCAGGTCATTTATATGCACGTCAAAACTTGAAAGGCACTGTCACAGACTTCTTGAGGAAGAAGAACTTGTAAGACATGATAAATATGAGGGAAAAGGGAAGAAGACTCAGGTGGTCCCCCAAGGGAATAGGGCCAGTTGAGAAGAAAGAGGCCTGAGGATTTAGCATGGAGCACCCAGGATAGAATGGGAGAAGCAGCAGGAGGCTGGCTATGGCTGGGAGCCCCAAATATAGGGATAAAGTGCACAGGGCCTGAGGTCACTAGATAAAAGGACTGACTGGTCTGCTGCCGCTATTATTCATCACGAGCTCCACTCCATCCGCCTTTGCCCCAATCTCCCATTTCAGGACATCTCCAGGCTCTCAATAACCTGGCTAGCCAGACTGCGCTAGTTCGGTTCGATTCGGCCTAGCTCAGTTGCTAAGGCCTGGAGCTTCCCGAGTGCGGGGGGAAATGATGTCATGTCCAAAAGGCGGGCTAACCAGGCTTCTCCCTCGTCTCGATTGGCTGCGAGGAATCTGCTAGCCTCGCCGACGTGCGCGCTCCAGGGTTAGCTGTCAGTGTCTCTCCCCCGCGGCCCCTCCCCCCCGGCCGGCCGCTCCGCCTGAGGCTCGACTCCAAGGTCAGTACTCAAAGCTCTGAGCTTCGGAAGGAGAGGTAATCCGAATGGTCCGGCTAGTGCCACCAGGCCAGGCGCTTGGGCCTCCCAGGGGCTTTTTGACTCGATCGGTTTCTGTAGTTGGGGCGGCTACCTGAACCGCAGGGAATTATGGAATTTGTAGTTCTGCGGTAGTTCTGTACGGACCGAGGCTCGAGCGGGACAGGGATTTTGGGAGGAAAAATTAAAAAAAGAGGACTCTGAAGACCGGGACCCGGGTCCCAGCAGGACAGAAAAGAGTCTAAATGAGAATCCTACCATTAGCATTGATTTTTTTTTTATTTTTTTTTTTACTTTTTCAGGTGCCGACCTAAACCTGGTCCACCCCTGCCCTACTAAAATTGTTTACCCACGGTGGAAGGGACCAGGTAGCCAAATGGAGACGCCAGCAATCAATCCAGTGGGAGAGAAAGACATCTCTCAACCACGACGACAATGGGAAAAGTACCCCCAGAACCTTGATTCAACTACTCAGATTGGGCAGCAGTCCCAAGAACCACCTATTGAAGTTCTTGAGCTGAAAGTGAGCCCAGATCCAGCCAGCCAAATTCTAGAGAATCCTCAAGGGACTGACAAACTGGCTGCTGGACTTGAAGAAGATTCTGATAAGTCTCACAGATCAGCTAGTGAGATGCCAGAGCCCCTCCAAGCTTCTGACCTCTGGTGCTGTCCAGATGGGAGCTTTGTCAAGAAGATCATAATCCGTGGCCATGGCATGGACAAACCCAAGCTGGGCTCCCGCTGCCGAGTACTGGCTTTTGGATTTCCTTTTGGGTCAGGGCTGCCAGAGGGCTGGACAGAGCTAACTATGGGGTTAGGTCTATGGAGGGAGGACACTTGGGGGGAGATCATAGAGAAATGCTTGGAATCCATGTGTCAAGGTGAGGAAGCTGAGCTTCAGCTCCCTGGGCACTCTGGACCTCCTGTGAGGCTCACACTGGCCTCCTTCACTCAGGGCCAGGACTCCTGGGAGCTGGAGGCCAGTGAGAAGGAGGCCCTGGCCAGGCAAGAACGTGCAAGGGGTACAGAATTATTTCGAGCTGGGAACCCTGAAGGGGCTGCCCGATGCTATGGACGGGCTCTTCGGCTGCTGCTGACTTTACCCCCACCTGGCTCTCCAGAACGAACTGTCCTTCATGCCAATCTGGCTGCATGTCAGTTGCTGCTAGGGCAGCCCCATTTGGCAGCCCAGAGCTGTGACCGGGTGTTGGAGCGGGAGCCTGGGCACTTAAAGGCCTTGTACCGAAGGGGGGTTGCCCAGGCTGCCCTTGGGAACCTGGAAAAAGCAACTGCTGACCTCAAGAAGGTGCTTGCAGTAGACCCAAAAAACCGGGCAGCTCAGGAGGAGCTGGGAAAGGTGATCTTTCAGGGGAAGAAACAGGACGCTGGGCTGGCTCAGGGCCTGCGCAAGATGTTTGGATGATTAAAAGTCAAGCCTTAAAAGAGATAGTAACTGGACTGGCCGAGTGGCTCAGTTGGTTAAGAGCACAAGCTCTGAGCAATAGGATGCCCGGTTCAATTCCCACATGGGCCAGTGAGTTGCGCCCAGAGCTGAACTGCCAACAGGTGGCAGGATGGCTCAGCTGGTGAGAGCATGTACTCCTAACAATAAAATTGCCAGTTAAACTACACGGGATGGTGGGCTATGTCCGCCCACAACTAAGACTGAGCACAGCACCTTGAGCTGAGCTGCTGCCCAGATGGCTCAGTGGATAGGGCGTGTGCCCTTAACAAGACTGCTGGTTCAACTCCCGAATGGGATGGTGTCTACGCCCACCCACAACTAAGATTGAGCTAAGAGGCTGCGAGCTGCTGATGGCTGGTGGGATGGCGACTGGACTTGGAGCTGAGCTAGCTGTAACTTCAACTAAGATTGAAGGACAAGTTGACTGTTCCCCTTCCCCAATTCCCCAACATTGTTCCCCTTCCCCAGTTCCCCAATAAAACCTTTAAGAGAGAGACAGAGAGATACAGGAATCTCTGAATTGTGATTGGTGCTGTGAGATTTTGGGGGAATCCCAGAGGGAGTGTTTCAGCCCATATTCTATTCCCTGCTTTTGCCCTTCCTAGGGGAGGTAACAACAGTGATCTCTGCCCCTCTTTCCCTTTTTTACCATTAAAAAGCCATATGATCACGTGTGCTCCGTGTGTTTTTGTTTTGGTGGGGGGCACTTCCGAAAATGATTAGAAACTATAAACTTCTAAATTTAGGATTGGCTGGGGGAGCTGGCGGACCTTTAAAGCCTAGGAACTACATCTCCCAGGCTTTTTCTGTGGGTCCCGTCTCGCGCATGCGCACCCTCAATGGCCCGGTACTGGGACAGGGTATCCTCCTGTCGTGCTCCCATTGGCCCGGCCTATACAGCCGCCTCTTCTATTGATTCATGTGCTCAGTACCCAGGCCTCTTACTGGTCCGTAGAGCTTCCGTGAGGCCTCTTTTTTTAAAAAGTCAACTGATTAGTTCATGCTGGGGAGAGGCGGGCCTTGGAAACCAACTCGTGGTTGGGAGGGAGGGGGGGAAAGATGGCGGAACTGATGCTCCTCAGCGAGATTGCGGACCCGACGCGTTTTTTCACCGACAACTTGCTGAGCCCGGAGGACTGGGGTATGCGGAGTGAGGCCTGGGGAAGGGGAGAGACCCGTAGCATGCTGTGCCCCTGAGACACGCAGGAAGGACGCGGAGGCCCAAAGAGAAGGCTGGGCAAATGCTGAATCCAGCTTTCGAAGGAGGGCGGAGCAGGCGGGCGCCCATTCTTTAGGGGGATGCGAGGGCTGGGGGGTCCGCTCCCTACGGAAACATCGAGTTGTTCCGGGGTCGGGGCTGAAGTTCTTTGGCTGTATCACTTTTCAAGTGGGCGGGCGGTGGGTCTGGCCGAGCCGATCCAATGAGGGATGGAGCGAGGGCTGCGTGTGGATCCGTGGGCTGGGCCACCTGACAAACCCCTGACGCTCCGCGCCTCTTGCAGACTGCACCTTGTACACCGGCCTGGATGAAGTGGCCGAGGAGCAGACGCAGCTCTTCCGTTGCCCGGAGCAGGATGTCCCGGTATTGCTCCCCCGGTAGCCTTGTCTCTTGCCCTTAGTGGGTGGGAGTGGTCCCAGAACCTGGACACTCAGCCCCAGGCCAGAGGTCGTCTGTAGCCACCCCTTCTTTCTCACACTCCTGCCAGCTAATATCCTCCCTTATTCAGTTTGGCAGCAGCATGCTGGATGTGGGGATGGATGTCAGCCCCCCTGAGCCCCCATGGGACCCCCTGCCTATCTTCCCAGGTAAGATATCCTTTGTGATTCCCTCATCCTTCCTGAAACCCTTATCTTCCCACTGTTTTCCGGAAACCGTGTAATTCCCTGTGTCCTCACACCTCCACACGAGTGTCTGTGCACTCCTGACTCTTCTAACACCTTATGTGTGTTCCATCCCTCTTGTCCTGGTGAGGGCGTCCTCACCTGCCTGTCCTTGGACACTCTTTGGCCTCTTCTCAGGCTCCGCTTCCTGGTTATTTTCTAACTCCTTTTCCTCCAGATCTTCAGGTGAAGTCTGAGCCATCCTCTCCCCGCTCTTCCTCCTCTCGCAGCTCCGAATCATCACATCTTTCCACAGAGCCCTCCAGCCAGGTGAGAGAGCCAGCTTCCTCCTTCTACTCCTCTCTGTGTGGCAGGAACTCTGCCCCATTCCCTTCACCTATAGGTGCAGAGGATTGATTTGTGTACTATGAGTCATAGGTGGGGGAGCTTTTTCCCTGCCTTTGTCATTTCTTTAACATTCTCGTTCGCTACATCCCCACTCCGGTTTCTAGAAGTGAAATGGAATTTTTTTTTAATATATAGAGATATGTGGCAGCTGTGATGGGCCTGGTAAAAAGAGAGCTGGTAACTGCTGAGGATAATGGGACTGTTCCTCCCAAGTTAGCCACTCTGAGGCAATACTGGAATCATGAGACTTCATCGGCCCTGCCAGGAATAAGGTAGAAGGAGAGAACAAGGGGCCAGAGACAGCTTAGAGAGGCACAAGTACCATTCAAACCAGAATGTCAGTTAATTGGTGGTTTGCAAGCTCTAAAATTTTTTTGTTTTTGTCCTTACTTCAACACCTGGTTTTCTTCTTTCTGCCCCCGCTTCACCCTTACTCTCACCCAGGACCCTGGTGTAGGGGAGGTGCTGGTTGTGAAGACAGAGTCCTTGGCACCCCCACTTTGCCTCCTGGGAGATGATCCAACATCCCCGTTTGAAACTGTCCACATCAATGTGGGCCCCACCTCTGATAATCCCTCAGGTAATAATGGCCTACCCCCACCCTCAGGCTTTACGAAGGTGGAATGTGTGTTCACACACATGTGCATGTGTGGAGAGGGTCGGGGTCGGGAGTGGGGGGACAGGCAGCAGGATAAGGAGGAAAAGGTGGGGAACGTAAATGGCAGATAACCATGAGAGAGACCAGGAGTGGGAGGGAGAATTTCAGGAAACCACAGCAAGAGCAGCACCGAAGAGATGGGAATGATTTTTCTTTCTTTGTCTTATTCCTAGTATCCTGTTGTGTGATTTAATTTCCTGTTGTTTTGCGTTTTTTAAAACTATGGACAGTTTAGGTATATTGATGTTATTTTTTATCCCCAACATTTTATTATCAAAAATCTTAAACATATAGAAAAGTTGGAATACTAGATATCCAACTCCTAGATCCTATAATTAACGTTATTTATACTATGATCAAGTTTATGTACTTTTATGTGTTCATTCAGAAAACATTTATTGAGCACCTGCTCCATGCCAGATACTGGACAGGGTGCAGGGGATGCAAAGGAAGAAGATGTGACCACACACTGACCTGAGAATGCTGTAGCATGTGTGGGGAGGAGAGAGACAAGTACCAGTGAATACAGGTGTGCTAACTCTAGGCTAGAGATCATCACAGGGTGCTATGAAAGCTCATAGAGGGGGCATCTCACCTGTCTGTGGCTGGATCAGGGATGTGCTCCGGGAGGAGGAGTTTCCTGAGCTGAGTTTTGAAGGATAGAAATTGGCCAGGAGAATGCAGGGACTGGTGTGTGTGTGTGTAAGGAACATACATCTCTTCAGAGTGAATATGAGCAGGGAGTGGGATGTGACAAAAAGCTGCAGGAGCTGCAGGCCAGGTGGGGATCCTGCTAATGGACCCTTAGCCTTTATCCTGTGAGCAGTTGGGAACCTCTGAGGAACCAAGTGGGAGAACAGTATGATTAGGAAGATGACTCTGGTGGCAGAGTAGAGAATGGATTACAGAGAGGCAGGACTGGAGGCAGGAGGAGGACCAAGGAAGACTCATCCAGTTAACCAAATAAGTCATGTGGGTGCTGAGAAGAAGGCAGAAAGAATGAAGTAGAACACATGCGTTGCAGTTACTTCCTGGGCATTGGAGAGAGGCAGGAGCCAAAGAGGGAGCCTGGGTTTCTGGCTGGGGCAGCCATCCGGGGATGATGGTACCGTTCACTGGATGGAGACTGCAGGAGCAGGAGCCCTCTGGGCAGGGAGCATGCTGAAGTCAGTGCTGGACGTGTTGATTCTTCTTTTTGCTCTCTCTTTGGTTTATTTTTTTTTTTTTTTTTTTTTTTTTTTTGAGGGCAGTGTCACTGGCCCTCATATGTGGGACCTGAACCGGGGCTGCTGGCATCCCAAGCCAGCGCTTACGTACCGCGCCACTCAGCCAGCCCATGATTTATATTTTTTGAGGGCCTGTACTTTAATCATCAGTTTGATAGACATGAGGCATAAGATGTAGTCCTTGCTTTTGGAGAGTCATGAAGTTATAACACATGGCTAAGAGCTCAAGAAGCGGTCACGTCGGAGGAGGGGATCTGGGTGGCTAGTGGAAGGAGGTTCACTTTTCACTGAATTCCCCTTTGTTCCTTTTGAATTTCATATGGCATGACTGTATTACCTATTCAAAAATATAAATTGATTTGAAATTTCAAAATAGTAGTAATGGCAATCATATAATTAAGTATCAAAATGAGTGGTATGGACCAGAGGTGATGGCAGACTGTTGACCTTGGGGCTGAATCTGGCCCTCGGATGGGTTTTTATTTCACCTACAATCAACAAGTCTTCTAAGTAGATTTAACACAGGCCATGAAGGCTCGGAAGTGAGTGAGGCTTTGCGATTTGGTGCCTGGGAGGCTGACAGATGTAGGAAGGGAGTTTGTGTGAAGGGACAAGCAGTGAGCCCTGTATAAATCCAGTTGAACTTGTGGGGCATGAGAATGGAAGGGACCAGCAGGGAGCTTGGGAGTCAGGATCAGGGTGCAGGGGAGCAGTGAAGGGTAGAGATGCAGACCTGACAGTTGTCAGCATGGCGGTGTGTGATAGCCCTGGGCCAGGAGGAGGCCAAAGTCCAGCTGGATAGGAGTATGGGCTCATGTGAACACTGCAGACTTTCCCTACTTGCCTCCTCCACGTGAATGGACAAGGTCTGTGAGGAAGAAAGGGGGAAAGCAGACGAGCAAGGACAGCCTTGAGGAGAACTGAGCAGTGGTGAAAAAAAATGAAGGAGCCCCTGAAGAAAGGCAGTCCTGGGTGAAGGGGTAGGAGGAGAGCCTGCAGATTGGCATCCCATGTCGCCTCCGCCTTCTGGCCTGTCTGCCTCTGGCCAGATAGTTTTATTTGTAGGAACAAGGAGAGATGACCATGTCTCCCTTTTCCCCATCTTAACCCTCTTCTCCTATAGTGTTTATCTGATATCCAACTTTTTTGTCTCATCCTGCCTCCCCACAGATGCTCAGACCAAGATAGAACCCGTCTCTCCGTCTTCCTCCATCCACTCGGAGGCGTCCCTGCTCTCAGCAGAGTCTCCCAGCCAGGTGAGCATCGAGGGTTCTTCCTCCAGGCACTGCAGTGAGTTCCTTCCCACTCTCAAGAGGCATGAGAGCCTTTTTTTCTTCAGCTCTTTCTCGACTCTCCTCCTGACTCACTAATTTTCTGGAATGCCCCACATAGCCTTTCGTAGGAGAGGAGGTACTGGAAGTGAAGACAGAGTCCCCATCCCCTCAAGGGTGTCTCCTGCGGGACGTCCCAGGACCCCCACTCGGAGCTGTCCAGATCAGCATGGGTCCATCCTCCGACGGCTCCTCAGGTAATGGGGCCTCCTGACACCTGGGGTCCCTGGCAAAAGGCCATAGCCCTGACAGTTCTTTCCTTCCTTCCTTCCTTCCTTCCTTCCTTCCTTCCTTCCTTCCTTCCTTCCTTCCACCTTCCTTCAGGCAAAGCCCTGCCCACCCGGAAGCCACCACTGCAACCCAAACCTGTGATGATAACCACCGTCCCAGTGCCACCCAGAGCTGTGCCTCCCAGCACAACCGTCCTTTTGCAGCCTCTTGTCCAGCCACCCCCAGGTACTGAAGAAGGAGGAAAGGAGACGGGCTGTGTTGACCTAAGGGAGCTCATGGCCTCTGAGGCCCTTGGGTGCTTAGGTGTGGGCACAGCACCCACCCACAGCACAGGCCTCTGACCTCTTCCTCCTGCTCACCTACCCCAGGGTCCCCAGTGGTCCTCATCCAAGGTGCTCTTCGAGTCCAGCCTGAGGGGCCGGCTCCTCCTGCCCCACGTTCTGAGAGGAAGAGCATTGTTCCAGCTCCTATGCCTGGGAACTCCTGCCCGCCTGAAGTGGATGTAAGTTCTGGGGAGGCGAGGAGTAGGGCTAGTAATGGGACTGGAAGAGGGAGAGAAGTCGGTCATGGGAGAGAACTGTGGGATGAGGAGAGGACAAAAAGTGAGGAAGCAGACCCTTAAGATGATCCTGAAGGTCAGAGTGGACCCCTGTTTGTGTAGTTTTAGGGTCCTTATTTTTGTTATCACTGCAGATGGGAGAAATGGGGGTGGTCTCAGTAAATCAAAGGCAGGAGAGTCATTCTGTCTTTGGCTGTGGCAGTAGTTGGAAGAGGGAAGCTGCTTCCCAGGGGAACACCAGTTTAAGCTGTTCTTTAATTATAGGAAGGTTAAACTTAGGGCCTTAAAAAGAATTGAGAAGGAAAACCAACCATCAAGGAGAGGAACTGAGGTTTCTCCAGGAACCAGGATGGAGGAAGTTCTTCCTATAGTCTTTAAGTTCTCTCAGCTCTGAGGAACAGGAGCACGGAGAGGTTGAGAGAGGAGCCTGAAAGGTTTTAGTAGAGAGGAAAAGTTCCTCCCCCTCTCTGCTGGTGTAAGTGAGGCCAGGGAGGCGCAAGAGTGGCCCCTGGGGGCTTTGGGTAATCGGTCAGCCCCTGCAGTTGGGGGGCATGGCTCCCCTCTCCTACCTGTCTTTCATTCTCATTTGGACCCATCCCGGTATCTAGGCAAAGCTGCTGAAGCGGCAGCAGCGAATGATCAAGAATCGGGAGTCCGCCTGCCAGTCGCGGAGGAAGAAGAAAGAGTACTTGCAGGGGCTGGAGTCCCGGCTGCAGGCAGTGCTGGCCGATAACCAGCAGCTGCGCCGGGAGAATGCTGCCCTCCGGCGGCGGCTGGAGGTCCTGCTGGCCGAGGTGAGACCACCGTCCTTGGGAGGTGGGGGCACACAGGCCCCATGCCCCATGGGGAGGCTCACCCTCTCTCTCTTCCTCTGCGCCTCAGAACAGTGAGCTCAAGTTAGGGTCCGGAAACAGGAAGGCAGTCTGCATCATGGTCTTCCTTCTCTTCATTGCCTTCAACTTCGGGCCGGTCAGGTGAGCCTCCTGCCTCCCCAGACCCTTCAGCCCGGAGCTTGCCGTCACAGCCGCCTGATTCCTGCTTTGGCGCAGTCCCTTTCACCCACAGACACTGACAGCTCTGGTGTCCCTGGCACAGTGGTGTCTACAGCGATCCCTTCTTATTCCATCATTTCTCTCACAAATGGTGGGTCCTGGTGTAGGTAGGTGATGGTGATAACACTGATAAAAACAGACTCCTAAGTGCTTCCTGAGTTCTAGGCCCTAGGTTAAGCACTCTCTTTTCCTTGTGTTTCCTGACCCTGGGACGTAGGGACTGTGCTCAGTCCCATCTTACAGGTGAAGAAATTCAGTCCTGTAGAGCAGATTGGAGCCCGGCAGGCTGTCTGCGGAGCCCTTGCTCTTAGCCAGCCCGCCCTCAGTAAAGCTGGAATTCTTCCTCGTGCTCTGTCCTTCCCTGCCCACAGCATCAGTGACCCCCCTTCAGCTCCCGCCGCTCCTCACATGAGTGGAGATGAGCCCCGACCCCGGAGACACTTGCTTGAGTTCTCAGCGCAATTGCCGATTCACGGAGTTGAGCTCCCCCAGAGCCCCGAGGCGCCCCAGCCCGGCCCCGAAGGCCAGCCAAGTTTCAGGTGAGGAGAGGGCCCTCTCTCTTGGGGGTGGTGAGTGTGTCTCTCCCCCAGATTTACCTTTTCTTCCTGAGGGACTCAGAGTTGCTCTCTTGCCATCATTGCCTTCTCTGTTGACGGGGCGTGCTGGCAGCCTGCGGCCATTGCATCCTCCCTGCCACACTCCAGGAACTTGACAGCCTTCCCCGGGGGTGCCAAGGAGCTTCTGCTGAGAGACCTGGACCAGCTCTTCCTCTCCTCTGACTGCCGGCACTTCAACCGAACTGAGTCCCTGAGGTGTGGGGGAGTCACGGCTGGGCCATCTTCCCCGTCATGCCAAGGCCCCTCCACAGATGGCTGCGCCGTCCCTGTGTGCTGGAACGCCAGCTGTCCTGCCTGCTCTGCACCCTCCTGTGGTGGGTGAGGGGGACGGGAGCCTTGGGCTGGCACCAAGGTGTCCCCTTCTCTGCTTCCTCAGGCTTGCTGATGAGCTGAGCGGCTGGGTGCAGCGCCACCAGAGAGGCCGGCGGAAGATCCCCCAGAGGGCTCAGGAGAGACAGGTAGGCAGGGGAAGGGCACGTGCGTCATTAAAAGTGTTGTTTTTATGAAATATAAAGACTGTCTCTGCTGTCAGATATGGGATACCGTTAAATGCTTTAAGGAAAATTGTATGTAAAATAAATGATTGTTCCTATATTTTGCCAAATGTGCGGATAAAAAAAATAATATAGTTAATCCTGCAACTGTTATTAAGCAGGTGGCAATTTGGCATCATGCCGACAAACCGCCTGGTTGATTGACAAAAAGGTCACTTTTCGTAGATCTCTCCGCAGCACATAAAGAGGAAGGCCACTGGCAGACGAGGGCTTAGGGTCCTGGAGGGGTTTGAGGGAGCATCTCATTGTGGAGGTTTGAGGAATTACTGAGGAAGTGGAAGGGGGTGTGTGAGGTGGCGTCAGCTTCCAGGGGCCGTCTGTCTCTTTCCCTTTTCCCTTCACCTTCTTCAAATCCTTAGATACTTCTCCTTCCAGAAGTCTCAGCTATGGAAGAAGGTGCCTCCAGTTAAGGCAGTCCCCACCCAACCCCCCGGGCCCCCAGAGAGGTGAGTCTGGGTGTGTGGGGGTGAGGTTCCACTCTAAAGAGCTGTCCTGTGCTTGTTAGCATTGCCACCAGTGGCATTATTCTTCCCTCGTCCACTGGGTGTCGCCTCTCTTTTCTCTCACTCATCTTCTCCCTGCTTCCCCAGTAGAAACTGGGTACTGGCTTAGTTCCTCCCAAATCGCGTTTCCCCACCTGCCTAGGGATGCTGTGGGCCAGCTGCAGCTGTATCGCCACCCAGACCGTTCGCAGCCCGAGTTCTTGGATGCAATCGACCGACGGGAAGACACATTTTATGTTGTCTCCTTCCGACGGGTGAGTTCCTCCTCCCTGTCCCATCCCTGTCACCCTGGGTGTGCTAAGTAGCACCGGGGAGCCTGTCAGCATCTTTTCCTCCACCCTCCCCTCCTGGCCCCTCTGTTTCTCAGGACCACTTGCTGCTCCCAGCCATCAGCCACAATAAGACCTCTAGGCCCAAGATGTCCCTGGTGATGCCTGCCATGGCCCCCAATGGTAATTCTTTCCCTGCTGGGTGTGGGGAGGGGTCCTGAAACTGAGGAAGGGGGAGGCTCTGCTAGGGAGACCGGACATGAGGAGCTGAGGGGTAAATGGAGAAGGGAGTGGGGGCATTCCAGAGAGATGCCAGATTCCTGGGTGAGAGGAAGCAGGAAATGGGTGGAGAGCAGAACAAAGTGCAGGAGACTCTGCTGGGATGAAGAGGAGGTGTGGGCCCTTCCCTTGTGAAGGTGCTTGGGTAGGTGGGCAGACAGGGCAGGCTGGAACCTGCCAGACTCTCATCTCCTTTTTTCTCTTGATGTCCTCTCCCCTGGACCTCACACTCTTGTCATTTTATTTTCCTATTCCTTTCCCTCTTCCTGCCTCCCACCCCATCCTTACCTTCTCATTTAACTCCCACTATGGACCCATCTTATCACCATCGTCTTGTCCTCCCTACCTACCTCTGTTTGCCTCCCCCTTCTCCTCTGTAACTTACCCCTTCTCACAGAGACCCTTTCAGGCCGGGGGGCTCCTGGGGACTATGAGGAGATGATGCAGATCGAATGTGAGGTGATGGGCACCAGGGTGATTCACATCAAGACCTCCACGGTGCCCCCCTCACTCCGAAAACAGCCGTCCTCGTCCCCGGGCAATGCCACAGGGGGCCCCTTGGCAGCCTCCACAGCCAGCCAGCATCGGCCCCTCTACCTCAATCATCCCTGACCTCTGCCTCACACTGAGTTAGAATGGGGGGCAGGGGAGCAGTGACCAAGTGGGACTATTTCTAATTTCCCTGATCCCTAGATTTGGGCGATTGGTAAAGGAAGGACAGGGTGTAGGGGTTAAGCACTTATTTGGAGCTCTTCTCACCCCTTTTTGGAATAGAGGGCTTCTCTCATTTCTCTGAACCCCTAGACTTTGCTTTTTTGGAGGGTATTCAGTGAGGATAAAGTTTGCGGTGGGTGTGCCCTTGATTCTTTTGCTTCTCTCTTGTGGGTGGAGATGGGAATTTAGTCCCCAGGTGGGACAAGGGACATTTTTTTTGCATTTTGGAGCTCATTCCTGGGAATAAAGGAACGGTGGTGGAGGGAGGTCAGATTTATGTTTGTGCGTATGTTTAATTATTAAATAAACAACTTGGAGGGAGTTAAAGGAATGGTGGCTGCCTTCCTGGCTCGTGAAGGGAAATTGGGGAAAGTGTCTTCTCTAGGGCCCATATATCGGAGAATCAAGCAGTGAAGACATCAGGCTCTGGGGTGGGCTGGGCGTGGGATCTCAGACCTCCTGTCATGCCTGTGTACCCACCCTTGCAACAGCCTTGTGTGTGTGGGCGGGAGGGGGGAGGGGGTCGGCGGCTGCATGGGGCAGGGATGTCCCATGGTGTGACAACCAGGGTACAGATCCCTGGAATGTGTCTGAGTAAACAGGAAGGACGGGGGGCCCACACCCTTTGGGGTGAGCAGCCTCCCTGGGTCCCCTGCATTCTAGCAGATTCTCCCTCCCTCCCTCCTGTCTCTTTCCAGGACAAACAGCGGAGCTGGGGCCAGAGGGCTGTGAGCCAGAAAGGAGGGGCCACAGTGCAGAAGGGGGTGGTGTTTGGAGGGGACGGGAAGGTTGCGGAGCATCTTTCAGCCCTGAACTGGGGGGCACTGAGACTTGAGTGTCCAATGGAAAGAAGAGGACAAGAGTGGGTCCGGCAGAAGAGGCTGTGCTTTCTAATTAGGAAGGGGAGCAGGACAAAGTGTGAGGGGCCACGTCTTACTGAACCGGTGGGGATCCCCGTCAGCAGCTCCTGTCCAGCAGCGCCTCTGGCCCAGCCCTGCAGGAGTGTCCTGGGTCAGCTGGAGGGTTGGGCCGAGTCTGGGCTCAATGCCCAGATGACTGGACAGGGGCCACCTAGGCCATAAGCCCAGGCCTGAAAGAGGGGGGAAGAAACTCACATGTCCAGCCAGGCTCCCCCGTCCCCATAACTATGTTTGGGGTGAAAACACTGAGTAACTGTGGCAACCTGGAACTAGGGCTCCCAGGAACTAGGCCTTGCCTCCCTCCTCAGCCAGTACTTCCTGTCCCGAGACCCCTCTAGCCTTATGTAGCTTATCCAGGTCGTGAATGCAAGAACGAGGGTTTTGGCGGCAGGTCACCTGAGTCGGCTTTTCATAGTGGATGTCCTTGCTATGTAACTGAAGCACCCTAAGTCTTAGTTTCCTCATCGGTAAAAGGGGATACTCCTGCCACTTCTCAGGGTTGGTGTGGTGACAGAGGCTCACGGTGCCTGCTCTGTAGCAGACACGTTTCCCTCGTCCTTTGCCCCTTCCTCTCTCCATTTGCAATGTCCTTTTCTCTCTAGTTCACTTGTGTCCCATCTGGGTCCATCACTGTTTCATTGCTCTCTTTCCTGACCCCAGCTCAGGACACTGCTTGAAATGTTGGCATCTCAGATGGGGACTCGAGTGGGGCACACAGCTCCTCTGGCTGAGTGGCAAGGGACAGCTGGCACTCGGGTGCGGACTGGGAGTCAGATTCTCTTGACTGAGGGAGCCGGTGGTAGGCAGGGTAAGAGGCATGGAGAGTGGGTGTGCCATGGGGGTTGAGGCCGGGCAGTCCCTGGGCTGCCGCCCGGTGGGCCCCAAGCACCTCCCACTGCAGCCCCTACCAAGGCCGCATCACCACGGCAGCCACTCTCTCCTGCACCTCCTTGGGGCCCCTCCTGTCCCAGGCCCCCTTTTTCATTCTGTTCTGCTTTTTTTCCTCAGGATCCTGCTTTTGTTCCTCTTACCATCCCTGATCCACTGTCTCTTCCTCGCTCTTTTCTCTAGGTTTCTGCCTTCCTTTGCCCTCTACCCCACTGCGAGTCATCACCTTCTTTTGACCCATTCTTTGTGCGTCTTTCTGTTGCTTGCTTGTTTGGTGGTTTTCCCTTCCTCCCCCCTGCTTCAGTCTCTTTTCCCTTTCTTTTTTCTTGGTCTTATTTCCTGCTGCTGCTGACCCTGTCCTCACCTCCTCCCTTTACATGCCACCCTGTGCCCGGTTCCCTTCCACTGCTTTGCCCATGGTCCTTGTCCCTCTCCATAACTTCTGTCCTGCTTCAGCCCTCTCCTCCTTCCTCCCCCTTCTTCCTTCACTTCCCCACTCCAGTCTCCTGTGCTCCTCCCAGCTGTGGGGCCAGGACTGGAAAGCCTAACGTTTGCCTCATCATTCTGCTATGGCTTCTGGATACGGCACATCTGGATTCCGGGGCCCAGATGTGTGGTTGCCACAGCGACCTCAGTCCCTCTGGTAAACACGGGCGCCCACCCGCTCCAGAGCACAGAACAAAACAATTGTGTGACCTTCTTTTGTCACGAGATAGAAATGTCCTCCCTCCTCCCTTCTCCCCACACCCATGTCTCCAGGCAAAGGAAGTTCTAAGGATCCAAACCTTTCTTCCTGTGGCCTTCTTGCCCACTTCCTTCCCGAGCCCCTTATTTCTCTCGCATCTTTCACCTCAGGCTGTTTTTTTCTCTCCAAGTTCCCCCTCCTCACCATCTGTCACCCCCAAATCTCCATGCACTGTTGACCCCCTGCCTAATACTTGGCAGCTTCTTCTAATTGAGTCTGCATAATAACTGGATGCAGAAAGAAGCTTCAAAAATCCAGGTCACCATCCTCCTCACGCTCTTCCAGAAGCGCTTGCATTTGTTTCCGTTTTAAGCCTTGAGTCTGTCCAGGGCTCTTCTTCAGGGAGGGGAGAGAAAACAGACTTGGGAATCAGAAAACCTGGGCTGAGGCCCACCATCACCACCACTAGCAAAGCACCTTGGACATGTCACTTAATGCCTCCGAGCTTCCATTTCCTCAGCTTTGTGGAAATGTGGGACTAATAAAGTGCCTGCACCGAGTAGGAACGTGCTTTGTAAACGGAAGCCCAGCACAAATGTCTTCTCTCTTTCCCCTCTCTGGGACTGCTTCCTTGGATCACAGCTCCTGGCCCGCCTTCTGCCCCTCTCCTTATCCCTCAGGCCCTTGCCCTTTGTCTTCCTTCCCTTCTCCCTTGCCTTTCCCTTTCCTTCCTTTCTGTGTCTTATCACTTATCCTCTTGAGGTCAGGACAGGAACTTGGAGGTTCATTCAAGGATGGAAGCTCTGGAGCTGAAGACACCTGGGCTGAGGAGTCAGCGAACAGAGCACATGGACAGTTCTCGACAGCACCCTGACCTTTCTACATGCCACCTGGGACACCTCAGTGAAGGCGACCCCACTCTAACCACTAGGTGCCCCTGCCTTCACCCCCGGGGCTCCCTACCATCCTCTCCCAGTCTTTCCACAATTCAGTATTGACGAGCGTTGACCAGGCACTTGCTCTGTGCAAGGCTTGGTGCTTTTCTGATGAGATGCAAACACATATGAGACATAAGCTCCTGCAGAGACATGAAATCCTGAAATCTAGGAGCTTTCAAATTTTGATTCCCTTGGGTTTAAAATCCAGAGGAATCAAAGTTTAGACAGTGATTATCTCAGAACCTGGAATTGTGTCTGTCAAACTTCCAGTGGCTTCCTCAAATGCCTTGTAAACGTCTGGAATCCCGCCCTCGCCTCTTGAGACTTTGGCACCCTGCCTGTCCCCAGCAGTGGACTTCAAAACACCGTAGGAGGGCGGCCGAGTGGTGCGGTGGTTAAGCGCTGGCTTGGGACGCCAGCGGCCCCGGTTCGGGTCCCACATATGAGGGCCAGTGATACTGCCCTCAAAAAAAAAAAGACACCCTGGGGCCACCCTTCCAGCTCCTGCTTCTCTCCAGGGTCTCCTGGTCACTCGGGGCCAGCTATACTTATGGTGGCCATACTTCCTAAATAATAAAACCAAGACGTAAGGTACAGGGCAAAACAAAGTGGATGTGACTACAGGACAGAATTACTGAAATCGTGAGGTATCAGAGAAAACCCATCCTCTGTGCAGTCTGCTCTCCTCATGTCACATGTCACGCTGTTTCAGACTCTTACTCTGTCCTCTACTTTCCTCCCCTCACATCCAGAGATCTCAAGGAAGCTTTTACCTACTCCAGGCTCTCGGGGCTTCTGGCCAAGGCAGAGGAAGGAAGCTGAGTCCAGCTCCATCCAAGATTCTGACTTCATCTTCCCATCAAAGCCAGCAAAAAACAGCCACACACACACACACACACACACACACACACACACACACATGCCCAAACACATGGACACGTGCAGGGACACCCACACGAGAGCTTTTGTCCTCAGCCACCAGGAGCTAACAGCATATGGCACAGACGCATGCTGGCCCAATGTGCCCTGACCCAGGAATGCCACACCTGTCACGAGGGGGATCTGCCCTGGGTTGCAGACGTGTGCCCCAAGCCAGGCACACAGGCTGCTTCCTGCAAGTCCCTTTCACTTGTGACTTGGCCGAGCTACTTCTCAGTGGTGAGGATTATAGCGGGATAGCAAGAACTATCCTCAGTGTGAAACCTGGGGTGGAGTCTCCCTCAGCCTGGCTATTTCTCCTCTGTGTCAAAAGTCTTTTCAGCCCCTTGTCAGCACAGCAAGCACATGGGGGAAATGAGGCCAGAGAAACAGCCAGCAGCCTTATGTGGGTGCGTCTGCTGTCAGCCCTCTGGTGTCTCTGCCTGAGATCCAAGTACCCTTTTCCCCCAGCCCCCAACTCTCCCTACTGTGCTCCCCTGCAGCCCCAGACATTAGCCCCCTTATGCTTCCCACAGCTTCACCCTGCCATCTGTGCCCCACCCCCATACTGCCCTCCTGCCTCCGGCTCTTGCTTCATCACTGAACTTTTCTCCTAACTTCCAGGCTTCCTTCCTCTGTCTTCCCGGAACCCTAACTGCCTTCCCCAAGTCTTATATGTCCTGGTGTTCAGCCAAACCATTGGCCAGCCAGTGCCTAAGCCCCATCTGCCATTTCTCCAGGAATTTGCTGAGGTGGGAGAATAAAAAGGGGGTGGTGTTCCCAAGCTGAGAAGAAGAGGTGCGCTGATCAGAACAGATGGGGAGAGACAGGGCAACGCAGAAGGTAGGAGACCCCAGGACAGGTGGGAGCAAAGGGACCAGGGCAGGGCAAGGAGTCCCTGAGAAGGTCCCACGCTGAGAGATTTGGGCTCACAGGGAGGTTTCCTTCTGCCCTCCTCTGCCAGGAGAGAATCCGTGGGGCACGGAGGTGCTGGGTACCAGACAGATAGGGCAAGATCCTAGCTGAGAAGGTGGGAGGGGATGTGCAGAGGAGAAGAGGGGCTGGCCATTGGGAGGGGTGTTGGTAGAGAGTGAAAAAAGGGTCTGAGAGCTGGAGGAACAGGTGGGAAAATGGGAGGCAAGAGGAGAAGTGATGCGAGGGAGGGGAGGATGTCAAGTTGGGCAGAAATTAGGGTGGGGAAGAAGAGTAAAAATGAGATGGGGAAAGGACGAGGCAGGTAGGACCAAGGCTAGAGGGGATGAGATGAGGGTATTGTGGGACTCTGAATCCCAGACAGAGAGGGGGTCAGTGATGGTGGGAGGAGAGAAGAGGTAGCATGCGATGACTTGGGAGGGCCTGGCAGGGGTGGGAGGACCTGCCCTATCTCAGCTCCCCTCCCTGACCTCATGCTGGTCCTCCCCTTCTCCTCCCCCTGCTCACTGCAGGCTTCCTCTTTCTCACTGTTGCTGGCTGCCCAGATCGACGGGTCGCGCGGCTCAGTGAGCCCCTGCTGCAGGGAACAACCAAGAGACATCAGGGAGCTCAGGGCTGC
Source organism: Aselliscus stoliczkanus (assembly GCA_033961575.1). Taxonomy (NCBI): domain Eukaryota; kingdom Metazoa; phylum Chordata; class Mammalia; order Chiroptera; family Hipposideridae; genus Aselliscus; species Aselliscus stoliczkanus. The sequence goes on from CM066733.1 coordinate 47,367,282, forward strand.
CAAGCGGAGCCCAGCCTGCCCTGCCCTGAGGCCCCCTCCTGAGGCTGGGGACAGAACAGGTGCAGAGGCACTGCAGCCGTTCACTGCCCAGGTAAGGAACAGAGCTCTGGAGAGACCAAGGGAGGAGTCCGGTGAGGTAGGGTGCTCTATCCTGTCCCTATAGCCCAGGGAAGGCTGGCAGAATCCCTCTCAGGAGAGCCCCCAGCGCAGGGACTTTCTGTTGGGGCAGAGGAACTAGAACCGTGCAGTGGGGACTGGACTCCCTGTGGAGGATGTATCTGGGAGGATGGATCAGTGCATGGGTGTGTGTGTGGGGGGCTTCGGACAGCATCACATGGTGGCACCAGGGTGGAGATGGTTATTGGTGAAGGGGTCTCAGGGCCCCCAGAGCTGCTGGAGCTGGGGGGAAGCAGGGGCTAGGCTGAGTTGGTGGCCAGTTGAATCTCTGGAGGCAAGTGCTGATGGAACCCAAATGCTCTGGCTGGAGCTTCTTTGGGCATCCAGATGGGGACTGCCCAGGTGACAGCATGTGGGTTGCAGGTCCTGGGAGGGAGGGCTGGGGGTCTTGGGCCTTTAGGCAATGCTGAAATGAAGCAGAAGCAGGACTCCCAGGTCTGGAAAGGGCACAGAGCCTGCAGAGAGGATCCTAAAACTTGTTCTTGGCCCAGAGTTCTGCACCCATGACTCACGGTTCAGCAGGCCTGGAACGACTGAGAGATGCCTCCAGGGGCCCAGAGATCCGTCTTTCATCCATCCCCCTTCCAGGCTCCCCCTGCTCCTGTCCGTCTGAACCCCTCCATACACGTGACACACCCCGGGTGGGGCGGGGGGTGGGGCGGGCGGGCCCCTTATCTCGCCTGGAAAGAATTTCATGGCTTGGAAACAACTGGAAATCAACAGAAAGGAACTACTGGGAAGCAGCTCAGAAACACCGCAGCTGCTGTCTGTCCACTTCCAGTCCCCGCCCACTTCCCAATCCCAGCCTCCTGTCCTTTCCCCAGCCCGGTCTCCAAATTTCTGGGGATCCAACACCTCAATTCCTCACAGTTCCTTGTCCTTGAGTCCTTGTCACTCAGTGCAGGACCTATATCTGCCTTCTTGCCTCTCACTGCCCCCTGGGGGTTCTGAAATCCTGTCTCTTACTGTTTCCATTCCCCTGGCCCATTAGCTCTCCAGAATGAGGGGTATGAGGATCCCCAAGTCGCCCCTGCTTGGCATCTTTTTTACCACCTGGTTCCAGTCCAATATCTGGTACCCCCTCATCTCCCTCCTTCCTCTCACACTGCTGGAATCCCTCTGTCTTCACCCTTCATGTGACATGAGTGGCAGAGGGAGGCATGGGGACATCTCTCATGGAACATCCCTCACGGAAGCCAACCCCGCTCTCCACCTCTTGGGACCTACAGTCCCTGATGAGCAAAGTGTCAAAGTTGGCCACAACATGAATACCCAGCAAGCTGAGTCACAGCTCGGGAAGATGCCCTCCTTTCGCCAGCCCTCCAGCTGTGGGGAGGATGCCAAGAAAGTGAGGCCACTTTCCCTGTCCCCAAATGCTGCGGTAGGCGGGATGATGAGCGGGAAACGCAAGAGACACCCAAATTCCATGCTTTCCTAATGCTGAGAGAAAAGGGGAGTTCTTTCAAGAGTTGAAAGTGGGGAACTGGAGGGGTGGTGGTGACAGGGCAGAAGAGAGGGATGAGGAAGGAGCCTCTGGGGGTCTGGCCCGTGGGGGCCACTCCTCTGCTCTCAGACCAGCCTAAGTACTTCCCAGCCTCGGCCCTGCCTGCTGCAGAGACCCTATCCCTCCCCGAACCAAATGGGGAAAGACCCGAAATCCAGTTATCTGGGGAGGGGTACTGGACAACTCCCAAAGGCCACTAGGGCTGTGGGGCACCACGCAGCTTCTGTTCCCCCCGGAGATGGGCCTCCTGTTTGGTTCCTCTCACTCCAACTAAGCTCTTTGACTCTCTGAGCCAAGGAGATATCAACTTTCTTAGGCATCACCAATGACCAGGCATGGAGGAAGATGAAAGGGAGATTTTGTATGTGTGTGTGTGTGTCTGTGTGTCTGTGTGTGTGTGTATGTGCGCACGCGCGTGTGCGTGTGCACACACGCACATCTGCAAAGATGCAGGCTTGTTTGGATGGATATGTGTGTACAACTATGTCTAAATATTTGCACTTGTGAGTGAGCACACACAAGTGTATTTGATGTGTACATGTACTTGTGTGTGCATGCACCTGTGATTTGCATGACACAGGGTGACAGGATTTGCAGGGCGGTGTCCCACCTCATACCCAAGGCTACACCCCAAGCCTAGAGAAGGGCTGAGACGCCCAGAGAAAGTTGGCTGCATGCCAGGCCTCTCGCCTGGGCTTTCTCCCCCAGGGCGCCTCTCGGTGTGGAAATGCTCCCTCCCTGTGGCCCAGCTCCTTTTTTACCTTTTGTGAGCTGGTGGCCAGCGGGAATGCCAGTAGTCCTGAAAGTCCCTTTTTCTCAGACCCAGAGGAGAAGTTGAAGAGAAGGAAGCCAGGAAATACATGCGTGTTGCAGGGAGGGCCCAGCCATGCCCCTGCCAGCCCTTCCAGTCAGCGTCTCCACCCCGCCCCCCTCTCCTCTGGTCTGGAAAGCCAGGCACAGTCCACACCTCTCCTTAACCCTTCTCCTGAACTGAACTCCAGAGCCCTCTCCATACTCCTGTGTTCACCTGAGTCTCCCTCTTGGCTCACCCTGAGCGCCCCGCTATCTTTACTCTCTAACCCTTCTCTGCCTGTGCTCCCCAATTCTTGCCTCAATGAATTCCACTAACAAACAACTAGGCAACCAGCGCCTAGATCAAGAAACTGGATATTCTTAGCACCCCGGAATCCCTCACCATGCCCCTTCTCATCATTATTCCTTCAAGAGCACCACATTTCTGACCTGTAACACTCACTGTAAATTAACATTGGCTTCCCTCAAACTTCATATAAATACAATTTTGCAGCATGTTTTTTTTTTGTGTCTGGCTGCTTTTGCTCAGCCCCACATTACTGAGATCCGTCCTTTGCATAGAGCTCTAGTGGTCTCTTTGCTTTAATTTCTTCCAACTGTGTGAATCAACCACTTTATTTAATCCCATCTACTGATGGAGACATTTGGAGAGTTCCCAGAATGAATACTACTTCTGTGGTGGGTATACCCAGGAATGGAATTGTTGGGTCACAGGGTTTGCGTGTAACTTTAGTAGATTCTGCCAAAGTTTCCCAAAGTGCTTGTGCTATCTGGCCCCGCCACACCCACACCTGACTGGCTCTTTGCCCCAGCTGCTGTTTTGAACCAACTTCCAGTCCCAGATACTGTCCATGTTTCTGGCTGTGACGTTGGTCCTGTCCTTGGTTTCAGCCCTGAAGCTAGTCCTAGGCTTAAATTTAACTTTTCATTCAATCATTTAATCAATAGACATTTATTGAGCATGGATGCAAGGATACAACAGCCAAGACAAAAACAGGAGCTATGGCTGCCCGAACAGACCTTACGGACAAGATTGTATGTGGGCAAGAATGTAATGAAATAACCTCACAAATAAATATGATTACAACATGTTGCAAATGCTACAAATGAGAGTTGCATGGTGCTCTGATATCACATGATAGGGAGACATGACCTGGGCAGGAAAGCTTCCCTGAGGGAGAGATGTGGGGCTGAGACCTGAAGTGATGAGGAGGCCAAGAGGAAAGGGAAGAGCATTCCAATAGAGGGAACTTCGTATACAAAGTCTGGCATTGGGAAGAATAGGAGGGACTTACAGAAGGCCAGCGGGATGGAAATGGGGAGGTGGTTACGGAAGATGAGGTGGAAGAAGTCAGCAGGGGCCAGATGGTGTGGGGCTGTCTGTCAGTGTTTGAAGAGAATTCGGAAGGGAGACACTGAGTAATTTTTAGGGGAAGCAGGGACATCCTAGTTGCTTTTTCAAGATTGTAGGGTCAAGAGTGGAAGCAGAGGGATCAGCTAGGACAAAATTGCAGTTATCAAGTAATAACTTGGACTGTGATGTTGGTAAGAGTATATAAATAAGCAAACCAAAGAGATGTTTATGAGAAAATATGGGTAAATATGGTGAAAGATAATGGGCTTAAATGGGCTGTTAGGTTTCTGGCTTGTGAAGCTGGATGCATGGTGGGGCTGTGAGCTGCAATGGAGAACACGGAGAGAGGATGGGGTACAGAAAGGACGATCACGAGTTCAGTTTCAGGCATGCTGAATTTGGGGTGCCCAAGAGGAGATGCCAAGTAGGCAGTTGGATATATTGCTCCGAGTGGAGAGAAGATGATGAGCTAGTGTTTTAAATTGGAGTATAGTTTGGAAATTAGACTCATGGGTCTGGATGAAGGTACTTAGGTGGGTGACTAGAGCAGCAGGTCTCACCTCTGTTTTAATTTTTTTTGAAGGCAGTGTCACTGACCCTCGTATGTGGGACCAAACCGGGGTAGCCAGCACTTAACCACCACACCACTCGGCCGGCCCAGGTCTCACCTTTGAGTGCACATTATAATGAACTGGGGAGCTTTCAAAAAGTACCGAAAAAAAATTCAGTGCCTCAGTCATTCTTGCCACATTTCAAGTGTTCAAGAGCCACATATCTCTCCTAGCTACCATAGTGACAGCACAGATACAAAATGTCTTCAAATGGAAAATATGGTCAACAGTGTTTAGTGATTTTGAGAGGTCAAGTAAGATGAAGACAAATGTCTCCTAGGTATTTTGATACAGATCATTGGGAGACCTTAGGGAAGGCTGTGTGGTGGCTTGAAGGAGATGCAGAAGCCAGATGAGAGTGAACTGAGGCATGCAGAGGCTATGGGGAAATAGAAACAGCTAGTGCAGGTCAATCTTTTGACAACTGTGCCATGAAGGAGAGGAGAGCAATGTGCAGTAGCTGAAGAGAGTATGGGATTGGGGAGGGATTGGGTTTTATTTTAAGGTATACCTTTCATATACCAAAATGCACAAATCTTAAGTGTGTAGCTCAATTAATTTTTTTTTTTTTTTTGTGGGCAGTGTCACTGGTCCTCATATGTGGGACCGTACCGGGGCCGCTGGCTTCCCAAGTCAGCGCTTAACAACCGTGCCTCTCGGACGGCCCTCAAATAATTTTTGAATATCTATACATTTGTTTAACCACCACCCAGATCAAAGTGCAAAACATTTCCAGATATCCCCCCTTGTGACTCCTCCCAATCAATACTTTCCCTGAAAGTCATCCTGTCCTAGCTTCTTCTTCTTCTTTTTTTTTTAAAGGTTTTATTGGGAAATTGGGACAGGGGAACAGTGTTGGGGAATTGGGGGAGGAGACCAGCCAAGTTGTTGTTCTTCCATCTTCATTGTGGATGGTGCCAGTCGCCATCTGGCTTTTCTATCGGCAGCTTGTGGCCTCTGAGCTCAAGGTGTTGTGTTCAATCTTAGTTGCAGGTGGGCGTAGCCGCCATCCCATGTGGAAGTCCAACCAGCAGTCTCGTTGTTAAGAGCGCACGCCCTATCCACTGAGCCATCCGGGCGGCAGCTCAGCTCAAGGTGCTGAGTTCAATCTTTAGTTGTGGGTGGCCGTAGTCCACCATCAAACAGCCAATCTTGTTGTTACACCAGCTGAGCCATCCTGCCACCTGTTGGCAGTTCAGTGACAGCTCAGCTAGGGTGCAGCATTCACTGGCCCATGTGGGAATCAAACCGGCAGCCCTATTGCTCAGAGCACGTGCTCTAAGCCAACTCTTAACCAGCTGAGCCACTTAGCCAGTCCCCCTTCCTGTCTTTTAAAAGCAATGATTCATCTGCTTGTTTTTGAACCTCATATAATAGCATCATTCAGAATTTTTTTGTGTGTGTGTGTCTGTCTGGTTGCTTTTGCTCAGCATTATGTGTGTGAAAATTGTTCTTGTTGCATGTAGCAAGAGGGTGTTTTTCATTGCTGTATAGTATTCCATGGTATGGCCATGCCACAATTTATCAATTTCTCCATTGTACTATTAGTGGACACTCGAGATGTTTCCTAATACAAATAAATCTCATACATGTTTTTTGGAGGATAGTTGGTCATTTCCATTGGATATTTACCAAGAAATAGAATTGCCAGGTTATAGGCTATTGTTTTAGTAGATACTGCCAAACAGTTTTCCACAGTGGTTGCTCTAATTTATGCTCCTTCTCACAATAGATGAGAGTTCCAGTCGCTTCATACTCTTGCCAGTATCGAGCAATGGCAGTTCCTATTTTAGCCATTCCGGTGGATATTTCATGGCATCTCTTTGTGGCTTTAGTTTGCATTTCCCTGATTACTACTGATATTATAACCTTTTCATGTTTATTGGCCCTTTGGATATACTGTATTTGTTTCTGGGGTACCTGTATAAGTCTTTTGCCAATTTAAAAACTGGGTTGCCTGTCTTTTATTTGTTGTCTTCATTTTGAAGTTCTTTATTTTAGATTTTAACCTCTCTCTCTCTCTCTCTCTCTCTCTCCCCCCCCCCATATATATAAAGTCATGACATATTTTTTCCATGTTTTTCATTGCACAAATGCTTCATGTCTTCTCTGACAACCCAATATATATCTATATATATTAGGGGTTGGCAAACTTTTGAGACGGAACAGCCACCAGGGGTCAGCAAACCGCGGCTCACGAGCCTCTGTAGTAAAATTGAAAATGAAAATAAAACTATCATAGTTTCATTTAAAGGAGGGCCGGCTGAGTGGTGCATTGGTTAAGAGCTGGTTTTGGGATGCCAGCGTCCCCGGTTCGGATCCCACATGAGGGCCAGTGACACTGCCCTCTACAGCTAACAAAAGCTCCACCTGGAGCTGGGCTGTGCGAGCCCCGGTGATGGTGTAGGCTGCAGCCCCTGCTGCAGTGGGCTGCCATAGGCTACAGTGAGTGGCTGGCAGCCAGCGTGAGCGGTTGGCAGCTGGTGTGAGCTGCCAATAGCCACGGTGTGCGACCATCCAGAGGCTGGTGACTGATCTGCCGCATCTGGGAAGATCGCAATGATGGTACCAACATGGGCCAGTGAAGATGTCACAGAGAGTGAGACACAAAATTCTCTCCCCAGTAGGTATCCCTTACAGTTTGGCTGGAGGTGGACCTTTATGTAAGTTGAGTTGGTTAGTTGTGGGTGGTGGGACTGTGAATGTGTGTGTTGAGGCGGGTGGACAGACATCTTGTCTTCTTTGCTGAAGCTATTCTCACACCTGCCCTCTATCCCTGCAGCCTCCTGAATGATGCCAAGCCAATGTTCCCTAATCTCCAAGCTGGCTGTCCTGGTGCTGCTGGGCACAGTCAGAGCAAGCCCTTTCTCTTCACGCTCCAATAAGCCACTTCCAACTTCACGGCCCCCTCCTCAGCCAGGGGGCCGCCCAGTGGAGCCAAAACGGGGGAACCCGTCTTCTCAGCTTTATGAGCACACTGTGGAAGGAGGGCAAAAGCAGGTGGTGTTCACCCACCGCATTAACCTGCCCCCTTCTACTGGCTGTGGCTGTCCCCCTGGCACTGAGCCCCCCGTCCCAGCTTCAGAGGTACAGGCCCTGAGGGTTCGACTAGAGATCCTGGAGGAGCTGGTGAAGGGGCTCAAGGAACAGCGCACCGGGGGATGTTGCCCTGTTGCTGCCCAGGCTGGCACAGGTGAGTAGGTGACTACAGGAGGGCGCAGGGAGAGAAGTTGGCTGATATGAGTTAGAAAGAGGTACCCCTTCCTCACCCTTGGGAGTGGTGAATGCAGCCCAGGGCACAACTTGGAGAAGGGAGCCACCTGGCTAGATTCAGCCCCACCCCCACCCCCACCCCCACCCGGCCACATAAGCTAAGGCTCTGGGAGACCCCATGGAGTGACTAGGAGCAGCTGGAGGCTAAGATGGCCTTATGAAATGAGGCTGGCCCTGCTGGAGGGGTTGATTCAGGGGACCATTATTTGGGCTCACCCTCTCCCCCAGGGAGACTGAGGCCCTCCTCTCATTCTCCAGGCCAGACAGACATTCGTAGTCTCTGCAGCCTCCATGGTGTGTTTGACCTGAACCGCTGCGCCTGCTTGTGCAAGCCAGGCTGGGGTGGGCCCACATGCTCGGACCCCACAGACACTGGGGTGCTCCCTTCTTCCCCACCCTCAGCCTTCGGGTCTTGTCCAGATGATTGTAATGATCAAGGGCGTTGTGTCCTTGGTCGCTGTGTGTGCTTCCCTGGCTACACCGGCCCCAGCTGTGGCTGGCCCTCCTGCCCCGGGGACTGTCACGGCCACGGACGCTGCGTGCAGGGCGTGTGCGTGTGCCGGACAGGCTTCTTGGGCGACGACTGCAGCCTGCGCTCCTGCCCTGGAGGCTGCAGCCAGAAGGGGCGCTGCGAGGATGGGCGCTGCGTCTGTGACCCTGGCTATACTGGTGAGGACTGTGGGGTGAGGAGCTGCCCCCGGGGCTGCAGCCAGAAGGGACGCTGTGAGGACGGGCGCTGCGTCTGTGACCCTGGCTATGCTGGCGAAGACTGTGGCTCGCAGAGCTGCCCATTGGACTGTGGCGAGGGTGGGCGCTGCGTGGATGGCCGCTGCGTGTGCCGGCCAGGGTACGCGGGCGAGAACTGCGGCACACGGACTTGCCCACGCGACTGCCGGGGCCGCGGGAGCTGCGAAGACGGCGAATGCATCTGCGACGCGGGATACAGCGGCGAGGACTGCGGCACGCGGGCCTGCCGTGGAGACTGTCGCGGGCGCGGGCGCTGCGTGGATGGCCGCTGCGTCTGCAACCCGGGCTTCATGGGACAGGACTGCGGGAGTCGTCGGTGCCCTGGGGACTGCCGCGGCCGCGGCCGCTGCGAGGATGGCGTGTGTGCGTGCGACACAGGCTACGAGGGCGAGGACTGCAGCGCGCGCAGCTGCCCCGGAAGTTGCCGAGGCCACGGCCAGTGCCTAGACGGGCTCTGCGTGTGCGACGACGGTTACTCGGGCCACGACTGTGGCGAGAGGCGGTGCCCGCGCGACTGCAGCCAGCGCGGCGTGTGCCAGGATGGTGTGTGTACCTGTTGGGAGGGCTACGCAGGAGAGGACTGCGCCCTCCGTACCTGCCCCTTCAACTGCCACGGCCGCGGCCGCTGTGAGGATGGGCGCTGCGTGTGCAACTCAGGCTACACCGGGCCCTTCTGCGCTTCCCGCACCTGCCCCGCCGACTGCCGGGGCCGTGGGCACTGTGTGCAGGGAGCTTGCGTGTGCCGTGCGGGCTATAGCGGCGAGGACTGCGGGCAGGAAACGCCTCCCGCCAGTGCCTGCCCTGGGGGCTGCGGGCCCCGGGAACTGTGCCAAGCCGGCCAATGTGTATGCGTGGAGGGCTTCAGAGGCCCTGACTGCGCCATTCAGACGTGCCCTGGGGACTGCCGTGGCCGGGGAGAGTGTCGTGAGGGCCGCTGCGTCTGCCAAGACGGCTATGCAGGGGCGGACTGTGGAGAAGGTGAGCAGGCAGCCTTTCCCAGTATGCTCCGTCAGGGCCTGGGATTCTGAGCCAGTGGGAAGGCCCCAGTTTGAGAGGCCTAGGATCCCAGGGACCTGGAGGAAGAGTGGAGGAAGGTCATATATGAGGGGAGTGGGCAGTCAGAGGAGCCAGGGAGCCAGTGTCCACTAAGGGCAGCAGAGCCATGGGGGCCTGCCAGCAGGCAGGACCTCTAATGCCCTCATGAGCAGGTTGGAGTCCCTTTTGGTTGCTTTTCGGGAGATTCTGTGTTCCTAGAGCTAGGGGAAGATGAAGACCAAGGGCCTGTGCAGACCTCTGCTAGCTTTGCCCCACCCTTAGAGAAGAGTGGGAATTGGGATGGATCTCCTAGTGTGGCTCTGAGTAGGGGGGCCTGTGATGGTGGGTTGGGGTGGGGGCTGCCTTGGGCTAAACCAGCTTCCTGTATCCATTCTCTTGGGCAGAGGTGCCAGCCATTGAGGGCATGAGGATGCATCTGCTGGAAGAGACGACAGTTCGGACAGAGTGGACCCGGGCTCCTGGCCCTGTGAATGCCTATGAAATTCAGTTCATCCCCACGGTGAGAGCCATGCTCCAGGAGGGGGCTGAGTGGGCAGGACCAGGGGGAGGGGGTGCTCACCACATGCAGGGCTTTCCAGGTGATCAGTGGTTGAGTCCAGACGTCTGGGTTCCTGAAGCTGCTGTAAAGGCCTTCTTATCCTGCCCTACACGGGGCACAGAAGGTCTCTGTAGCATCTCCAGCAAGCATTGCCCATTGCTGCTGGAACACTCCTGATGACAGTGAGCTCAGTATTTCCCGAGGCTGTCCAGTCCTTTCTTGGTCATCACTGTTAGCTCTTTTTTTTTTTTTTTTTTAAGATTTTATTGGGGAGTTGGGGGAGGGGAACAGCACTGAGGAACCGGGGAAGGGGAACAGACAAGTTGCTGTCCTTCTGTTCTTCAGTCTAGTTGCGGAGGACATTGCTTCATTGGCCCATGTTGGCATCATCATTGCGCTCTTCTCAGGTGACGCAGATCGGTCATCAGCCTCTGGATGGCCGCTCACAGCGGCTCTTGGCAGCTCACACTGGATGCCAGCCACTGACGCTGCCTCCCGGCCACTCACTGTAGCCTATGGCAGCCCACTGCAGCAGGGGCTATAGCTATGCCATCCCAGGGACTCACAGCAGCCCAGCTCCAGGTGGAGCTGTTGTTCACCATCTTAGCTGTAGAGGGCAGTGTCACTGGCCCTCCTAAGTGGTGCCTGAACCTGAGCAGCTGGTGTCCCAAGCCAGCTCTTAACCAACGCGCCATTCAGCCAGCCCTCACTGTTAGTTCTTTTTGTTGTTGTTGAGTCCAAATCTGCCCCATTCTGATGTCCATCATCCAGTGGCCCTCGTTGCGTCTTCACCAACAGTCAGGGTGGGGTTTTTTTTGTTTTTGTTTTCTTTGTTTGCTGGTCCTGCATCCTACACCACAGGCTTTCAGGGATTGGGAGACATGAGCCATCACGTCATTCTCACAGACAGAATCCCTGGTTCTTCAACCCCTCTTCCCTAGGGCTTTGTTCTTGAATTCTTCCCTTCCAGAGTTCACACTTTTAGTGCCTTCTGCTTTTTGCATGTGACCCCAGAACATGGGTGCAGAGAGGAACCCGTCATTCACCTGGCTAACTCTGGAGACTGGCACTTTTCTCAGAGTTTGCATATATTAACTTGTGACCACGAACTGTCAGCTGTTTTGATCATATTAGTTTACTTTAAATAACTTTTTATTATAAAAGTCATTCAGGATTACTGTGGAAACTTTAGAAAATATAGACAAATAAGGAAAAAAGAGAGAAGAAAAGAAGGAAGGAAAAAAGATAGCATTCAACTATATACCCTTTTTTTTAGCCTAAATATCGGGCTTTGCATTTGGCTCTGTTCAAAGTTATCTTTTTTGGTTTCAGCCAAGCTGTCCAGGCTATTGCAATAACTCTGAGTCTGTGAAGTGGTTCTCCCGCCTCTGTGTCATCAGTGCATTGCAAAGAATTCTTTCTTAGCCTCCTTCCAACTTGCTTTTACAATATTTGGGGGGCACCCTAAGGACAAAGCCTTGTGATCTCATTAGAGATCTCTTTTTGGGCAGATTGGGCTTTTATGATGTGTTTAGTCTTCCAGCTCCAAATCATCTGACATTTCTACTGTCCGACTCATGTTTTCCAGAAATGGCTGGGATGGGTAGGCCATTTCACCCTCATCGCTGCCCGGCCTGACTCTGGAAAAATAAGGAACTCTCAGGGCCTAAACCCTAGGAAGGCTCTAGGACAGAGGGACTGGCTGTCATCTCCACTCCAATTGGCCTCATTATTCTGTCTACTTATTATACTCCCAAAGTCAGACCCCTGCCATGTGTCTCTCCTCACTCCCTGATAGAAGCAGAAGCAGAAATCCCCACTTTGCTGTACAACAAAGATAGGTTGCATTTTTTTTCTTCTGTTTTAAAAAAATTGTTTTTTTGTTATAAAAACAGTTTAATCACAAGACAAGAATTTGGCAATTAGAAAACAAACAAACAATTCTTGGCTGCTTCACACTAAAACAAACACTGTGGACATTTTAGTGTTTCTTCCACTCTCTTCTTCTCTGTGTATATTATTTACATAGTTCTAATCTTGAGAGGATGGGACTTTTAAAAGGAACTTTCCAAAGACACTTCAGGGAAAGTGGAATTAAAATAAACACTTGAGATGGATGGAAGGAGCTTGAAGGGCAGCACTGTCTCCTGCTCTTAGTAGGTATGAACCCAGCCTTGGGTGTTCCCAAGAGGTGCGGCTTCCCAGCCGAAGCCCTACGCTTCCTCCCTCGCGGTGGGGCTGGTGGTGTCGAGCTGGCCTATGCCCGGCTTAGCCATGCGGTCATCATCTATGGCCTGGGTATGGGCCCCTGTCACATTCTGGGTCCTCTCTGAGCCCAGGTGGGAAAATGCTCCTGTAAGATTGATCTTACAGGGCCAGTTAGATTCCACGTCAGCCTGTGCTACTGGTCCTCAGACTATGCTTTCTACATTTTCTATGGTGCCTCTGGAATTGTGCCTTTTGCCCCAGCCAGTGCTCTCTGTCCACTTCAGTTGGCATGGAATATATTCAGTAGCTGGCTGTCCTTAGGCCACTGCCATCTTCCTAGAAGCCTGTCTCTAACCTTGTCTGGAAACACTTCTCTCTCAAAGCCCAAACTCTGCTATTCCCAGCCAAGGGACACACCTAGATACTGGAACAATTTTCGGAACACCAGAGAGGAACAATTCTCCTTCTCCCTGCATATGTGGCATTTTACTCTGACTCAGTGGTTCTCAAAGTGCACGCTCTGGATCTGCAGCATTAGCCTCAACTGGGAGCTTGTTAGACATGCACATTTTGGACTCTGCCCCCAGATCTGAATCTGAAGCTCTGCCCCCAGTAACCTGTCCTCCAGGTGATTCTGACACACCCCAAGCCTGAGGATTACTAAGTAAAGTAATGTTGCTGTTTTGCAAAATGCTGGCTCCTCTATGAATGTGAGAGAAAGTGTGCGGAAAGTGAGGGAGGTGAGCCCCTAAACACGTTCAGGCATCCCTTGTCTGGTTGCATTCTGCAGCCTGCAGAGCAGGACTACACCAAGTTTTCATTGGTACACAAGACCTTGCAGCCTTTGTGTTTGGGTCTGATCTGAAAAGGGGGATGAGGGTGCGGGAAGCTCCAGGGACCAGCCAAGGTGCAGTCCCCCACCTGGGGCCAAAAGGTTGATATCAAGAGTAGGATTAGAAACTCATCGGGGACAGTCAGTGAAGCAGCCACGCTTTCAGCAAGGGGCAGAGCCAGCTGCCAGCATTTGGCTATGGAGCCTGCGTCAGACAAGCCAGATGGTGCTGACAGTGGAACTTTCAGGGCACAGTTCCCAGGTGGATCTCAGGAGGGACTGAGGCTTGTCTAAAAGGTTTGTGTAGGTGGTCTGAAGGGAGACGGAGACTTTTGTATGGGCTTGTCTCGCCAAAAGGACCAGCCATCATCAGGGAGCACCCAAAGTGTATCTCTGTGTGTGTGTGTGTGTGTGTGTGTGTGTGTGTGTGTGTGTGTGTGTGTGTGGTGTGGGGGAATAAGGGGTGACAGAGAGAGTAAGTAGTGGGAAGGATGAGGACTTCAAAGGCCTTGAGTTGAGGCTAACCTAAGGCCTCCTAGGCTGGGGTATCCTAGGGCAGGGTAGGTAGAAAGCGGGGCCTGTGTACCCAGGATACCTTTTCAGCCAAGAAAATGTTGACAAAGTTTTATTCATTCTCAACCCAGAAATCTACATGGCCTCTCATCTGTTTTTATACTTCGCTATTTGCTATGTTGAGTTCTCCACCAATTCTCTGGGTTAAGGGGAGTACTGTTGGATATTTCCAATCCTACTTGGCTGAATGGAGGTGTCCCCATCACCGCCAACATAGCTAAGCAGAACAGAGTGTCCTTATAACCTGTCCTAGCTGGACAGACAACCCAGTGAAATGTGGGGCGTTGGATGATGTCTAGTTCCTCCTGTCCCCCCAGCGGCTGCCACTCTAGGAGACCCTGCTTGGAACAGGGGCTACCAGATTTTCTGGGAGTCACCACACATAATCCTAGTACCTTCCATGTACACTTGAAGGAGGGTTGTTTGCTCACAGGCTTGTACTACATGTAGAGATTTGAGTAGGGAGCTAATAAAACGTAAGATGTTACCATACATTGAGCTACTAGAGCATGAGCTATCTGGGAACAGAGACCGTATCTTTCATTTTTCTGTCTCCAATGCCCAGTGTGGTTTCAGGTATGAAACTGGGAAATAAATTTGTGGAACTCTGAGCAGATGGTCCTTTTTTTTTTTTTTTTTTTTTGAGGGCTGTGTCACTGGCCCTCACATGTGGGACCTGAACCAGGGCCGCTGGCATCTCAAGCCAGCACTTAACCACCGCGTCCCTCGGCCGGCCCCAGATGGGCCTTTCTTTGAGGAGCCTACAAACCTGCTGAGGAGACAAGAAAAATGCCTAAAGGGAAATGTCATGACACGGGTCACCCCCAGATACACAGCCAGGGGCAGGTGTCTGTGGGGAGGCTCAGGCTGGGGCAGATGCCTTAAGGAGGAAGTGAGACTTGAAGGGGCATCCCTCATCCACTTCCTTCATCTGTTCTGACAGGAGTGAGTTTAGGAGAAGCTTTGTCCTGCTAAAGAAGTCAAGGTTGGGGGAGTGGGGGGTGGAGGCAGAGGGAGAGACCTGGCGTGTGTTGGGTAGAATTCTGGGAGCCAGCTGATGAACAGGCTAAAAGGTAGTGCCTATGAGAGGGGACTCGGAGGTCACACTGCCTGGGTTTAAATCCCTGCCACGTTCTTGATATTGGTGACTTTGGGCAAGATACTTTTAATCCTTTTGTATCTGTTTCCTCACCTGTCCAGTGGGAATACAACCTACCTGATAAGGTTTGTAAGAGGATTAAGTGAGTTTATTACATACATTGCCTTAAACAGTGGCTGGCACGGAGAGTAAGTGTTCTAGTACTTTTGCTGTGACCGCCTATGCTCCCCAACTGTACAGGGCCAAGTTCTACTTCGTCCAAGGCTGACAGTGCGTGGAACTAAAGAAGGGAGATATAAGGGGGATTGAGCAGCAGGGGCAAGAGTGCCAGCCCTGATCCACCCTGCGCTTTCTCTCTTGCAGACAGAGGGAGCGAGCCCCCCATTCATGGCAAGGGTGCCCAGCACGGCCTCAGCCTATGACCAGAGAGGACTGGCCCCAGGTCAAGAGTACCAGGTCACCGTCCGCGCCCTTCGAGGGACTAACTGGGGCCCTCCTGCCTCCAAGACCATCACCACAAGTGAGAGCTGTGGGGTGTGGGCCTGAGTGGAGATCTGGATTTGAGAGGGGCAGGGAGGAATCTGCCTTCCAGCAAGGCAGAGGGGAGGGATTGGGCAGGGCAAGGATCTTAGACGGAAAGCTGGGGACTTCCATCTGATCCTTCCTCTCTCCATTCCAACTAGTGATCGATGGCCCTCAGGACCTCCGGGTAGTGGCCATGACTCCAACCACGCTGGAGCTCAGCTGGCTGCGCCCCCAGGCCGAGGTGGACCAATTTGTGGTGTCCTATGTCAGTGCTGGCAACCAGAGAGTGCGGCTGGTAGTGCCCTCTGAGGCCGATGGGACGGTGCTGACGGACCTGATGCCAGGCGTGGAGTACGTGGTGACTGTTACTGCGGAGCGGGGCCGGGCAGTAAGCTACCCTGCTTCCGTCAGGGCCAACACAGGTATGCCTGGCCAAGGGTTAGGGAAGGGAAGGGCCTGGTTCCTGAATGTGGGAGCCCCTTCCTTGGGAGCCCACGCAGGGCTCATGGGCTCTTCTGAATACACTTGGCTGGGTGTGTGGCAGGCCCACAACATCTGCTGGGGGCCTGGTTTTGTACCAAGGGCCCTGGGGCAGCAGAGGCCTCAGACCCTTCCTATAGGAAGGCTGTGGGCTGGACGGAGTATGGGAAAAGCTGCCCACGGAGAGAGCAGTGACTAGGAGACGCTGTCCAACCCACGCAGAGGGAGGCAGCTCTGGTGCTCACAGTCAGTGGTCAGATCGTGTGGGGACTGGAATTAGGCTGAGCACAGGCCAACAGAGACCAACTCCTGTTGACTGGAGGATTGGGGTTTGGGGAATCAGATCTCATGGCAGCAATTGTCCTCTAACCTCTAGGTCTTTTAACAGATGCCTGGATCTATTCTTTGCCTGTGACAGAGCGATGCCCACCTTGCTGTAGCTCACATTCTGTCCTCCCACTTCCCTTTCTCTCCTTCAAACACAGGGCCCCACCGCTGGCTTGTCTCTTTTTTCTAGGGTGCCAACAGTGGTGGGTTTGGAGGGCCAGGGGTAAGGGACCCCTGAGACATTGACTCCTTTTTCGCGGTTCTCTTTCCAGGTGGGGCTGGGGCACATGGAGGAGGCCTCCGGCTCCAGTGGGAGGGACAGAGGAAGGGACTGCCGTGTGAGGAGTGCGGGGATGGGGTGCTGCCACTGACCTGCTCTCCCCCTTCCCCTTTTTTGCCCCTGGCAGCACCAGGCCACTACAGTTACCCGGAGGTGCACCCCCCGGCCCTGTCCCCCAAACCCCGTCCTCGGCCAGCCCCGGCCCCGCAGCCCCGGCGTCCAGCTCGGCCCGCTCGGCTCCCTCGGCCTGCAGAGGAGAGGCATGAGGAGTCTGGGCCTAGGCCTAGCCTGCCCCGGCCCTCTCGGCGGCCATGGGGCAACCTGACGGCTGAGCTCAGCCGCTTCCGCGGAACAGCGCAGGACCTGGAGCGCCACCTGCGGGCTCACCGGTACCCACTGCGGGCCAACCAGACCTACACGTCGGTGGCGCGCCGCATCCACGAATACTTGCAGCGGCGTTTGGCAGAGGCCACTGCAGGCTCCCACGCACCCCCACCTGGTCCCTCCCACCCCACCACCAGCCCCGACTCGGACACCACCTGGAAGCGCGACTCCAACCAAGGCATCTACAGCCTCTCGCCTGAAGGCGTCGACAGGGTGGCTGCACCCCGCCACTCCAAGCCTGAGGTGCTGGGCAGTTCCGCTGATGGCGCACTACTCGTGTCCCTCGATGGGCTCCGCGGGCACTTCGAGCACGTGGTGTTGCGCTGGCAGCCCCAGCCACCCGCAGGGGGCCCCCTCGGGGAGCTGACTGTGCCTGGCACCACACGCACCGTCAGCATACCCGACCTCAGGCCTGGCATTACCTATCGTGTGGAGGTGCACGGGGTGCGGGCAGGGCAGACCTCCAAATCCTACGCCTTCATCACCACCACAGGTAGCGTGGGCTGTTGCTCAGGACCACCCATCCCCTGCCCAGGCTCACCTGCCATTGAAATCTGCATCCCTCAGTTCCTCCTGCTGCTCACTGCCGACTGCCACCCCCACGACACCTTCTGCCTTCAAGCCCTACCCTGTCCAGGCTCCAGGGACCCCACAGCAAAACCCACTCTCCTGTGTCTCCTGAACCACCTCACCCCCCAGGGTCCTGGCAGATACCTGAGGCCAAGGAGACCTGGTCTTGAGGTTCCCTAGTTTTCACTCGGGTTCCTAAGGCACTTCTGCCAGGATTATTGTTCTAGGCAACAGATGGGGCGTTTAGTGGGAGGGGAAGTGACTGCACACTCACTGGAGCAGTTTGGGAGTGAAACCAGAGTTCCCCACTCTGACTCACTGTGGTGAGGGTGGCTGGACTGGTCAGTGGTTACTAGCCCACAATTTGGCCTTGACATCAAAGGGATACATTGAAACTGCTTGGGGGTGGCCTTGAAGCCACCAGGCAGCATGTGTGTATGAGAGGGGGAACCACTGCTTCCTGAACTGCCTTTCTAGGTCTCCTGCCTCACTTCATGCTGGTCTCTCCCACAGGAACGGTATCCAGGCTCAGGAAGGGGTGCTTTGTGGCCTCTGTGGCAGGGGTGTGGACCTCTTCTTCCTCCTAGGGCCCAGATGCCACCTGAGCTGGACGTCCCTCTCTTGCCCTCTCCTCACTACCCGTTCTCCTTTTGCATCCTCTTTTCCTAACACCACCGTATCCTCCTTTTTTTTCCAGGCTTCTCACTGCAGCACTAATGGAAGCCCCGACCACCACCCAGTGGGGTGGGAGATACGCGCCGGGAGGGACATGGAAGCCTGTGGGGCTGGAGGTCATAGGAGTCCTGTGGGGTGGAATGGCAGGCTTTATTTATTACATTTACCACCTGCAGGCCTGTACACTCAAGTGTGGTGGGCAGGGGTGTTTGGAGGACGGGTCAGAGCTTCGGGAGGATGAGGCGGCTGGGGTATACCCAGGAGCAGGAAAGGGAGGGTCTGTAGGCTCTTAGAGGCTAGAGGGCAGAGCCTGGGACTTGGGTTCCTTTCTGGCTCTCATATTCCACTCCTATTTTTCTCGCCCTGCCCTGCCTAGGGTCCTTCCCCTCAGGCCTCTTGGTGGCCACTGGTGAGCCTCCTTCCTCAGCCTATTCAACGACTCAAGGGGCTCAGGCCCCTGGCCTGCAGCAGCGCCCCCGGCAGCTGGGAGAATTGAGGGTGCTGGGCAGAGATAAGACAGGGCACCTGCGCGTGGCCTGGACGGCCCAGCCTGACACCTTTGCCCACTTCCAGCTGCACCTATGGGTGCCTGATGGCGCATGGGCACATGAGGAATTACTGCCAGGGGATGTCCGCCAGGCTCTGGTGCCCTCACCACCTCCTGGAAAGCCCTATGAGCTGTCACTTCGTGGGGTGCCCCCTGAGGCCAAGCCCTCGGCCCCTCTCATCTACCAAGGCATTATGGGTACATTCTGGATTCTGCTTAGGCCAGCATCCTGAAGTTGGGGGAGGGGCTGGGCCATCAGGACTTCAGGGGTGGGATGAGGATTGAAAGGCAGGGCTGGTGTTTGGGTGGAAGTGGTGGGAGAAGACATGGAGAGAAAAGGAGTTGAGGGTTCAGAGGCAAGAGGGATGGAGGGGGTCTGAGAACAATGATAGCGTGGTTCAGGGAGGGGAGTACTCCAGGGAAAGATGGGAGGAGGAAAGGCCGAGGTTGAGACAGGGATTCAAGGAGAGAGGCTATAGGCCCCTGGCTATCGCCCTGTAGCTTTCTTTGCCATGTGTCCTCCCCCCACATCCTGCTCACTCCTCTGCTCCATAGATCTCTCAGGGTGGGTGTGGGAAGGCTTCTGGCCCTGAGAATACTGACCCTCCACCCCTCCACCCTTTCCTATTCCCACAGTCCCCCCCGCTCCACTGGACAGGCTCAGTGGTGCTGCCCCTACCCCGGAAAGCCTGCTGCCATACTCTCAGCCAGTTTCTGCTGGGGGTGGACGTTTCCTAGCGTAGGAAGCACCACAGACACCCTTCATGGATGGGTGAGATCTGTAGAATCAGTGAAGGACAGGGCCTGAGGTGCCCGGCTCTTCCATTTCCCTCCCGGTCCCTCTTTATGAGACCAGAGGATCTGATTGTCCCTGCAGCTCCAGGTGAGAGAAACAAGGGACAGAGAGAAGTTCAGGTGGAATGGAGCCCACAGCAGTGGTGGGGAGTTTCGAGACTCTCAGGAAGCACCATGGGGGCCTGAAACTTCCCCATAAATCTTAGGGCCTTTGTGAGGGATGGGGCAGCTGTCACAAGGGAAGGGCCAAAACTCTCATTCCAGAACAGAGGTTGAGGAGGGAAGTGCCCCCTTCCTAAGAACTGCTGATCACAGAGAGCTGAGGGCTGAGGAAATAGAACCTTTGAGGCAGGAAGGGAGCTGCCCAGGCTGGAGCGAGCCAGTGGGTAGAGAGCAGGGGAGGAGGCAAGGGCAAGGCAATGGTTGAGTCCTCCTTCTTTGCTTTGCCCCTGCTACCCCCAGACAGGGATGAGGAAAAGCCTGGGAAGTCCTTGGTCCCACCACGCCTGGGGGAGCTGACAGTGGGAGATGTGACTTCCAACTCCCTTCTCCTGCATTGGACGATCCCCGAGGGCACGTTCGACTCCTTTGTGATCCAGTACAAGGACAGGGATGGGCCCCAGGTGGTGCCAGTGGAGGGGCCCCAGCGCTCTGCCCTCATCACCAACCTGGATATGAGCCGCAAGTACAAATTCCTCCTGTATGGGCTTGAGGGCAAGAAGAAGCATGGCCCTCTAGTGGCTGAAGCCAAGATTGGTAAGTGAGAGCAGTCATGCACACCCCTGCCCCTGCCCTCTGCATGGGCCTGAGTGGTGGTGGTGGTGGGGGTCTTCCCACTGTTTTGGGAACCTGCTTTGGACACTCCGGGAAGGCATCCTGGAAGCAGGGATGCCTGAGATCAACCCTGAAGGAAAAATAGTGGAGGGTCAGGTAGAGAGGTTGAGGAGGGCAGTGCAGACAGAGGTAGTCATGGAGAGCAAGGCAGGAGTGAGTGTGGCCCTGTGGGAGAACCGACGTGTTTCCTCTGGCAGGGCACCTGGGGAGCTGAGGGGACAGGTCTCATGGGTCTGGCAGGACTTGGACCTCATTTGAGGGCCCTGGGGGACCTCTGAAAGGTTTTAAGCGGGGGAGAGACATGATTTGATACTGATCTTCCAAACAACACTGAGGCTGCTGCAGAGGATATCTGAAGTGAGTTAAGAGCCAGCAGGAAATGACAGTAGCTGGGTTGGGATGGTGGCAGTGAGGCTGGGTGTGGGAGGTAAAGGAGCACTAGGGCCCCCCAGCACCCCCACATTTTTGGTTGAGACTGTCCCGTTTCTGGAGGCTAGGAACCACGGAGATGAGGAACAATGCAGCGGGACACTTAGATAAGCACCTCTGAACATTTGTTAAGGGCACACGTGTACCAGACAGTCTAGGTGTGTCATCACACCCAACCTAATAGTAGGCCTGGGAGGCCTGTCTACATTACAGTCATGGAGAATGGAGGCACAGAGGGGGAAGTCTTGAGAGCAGAAAGTGAAATCCTGCTGCCCTCAAGGCTGTGGAGAGCAGAGGGGAGGCCTGAAGAGGGGGTGTGGGTGTCATCAGTGCCAGTGGACAGGAGCCAGGGTTAGCATGTGGGAAGCAGCAGGGCTGCTGGAACCCTGGGATGGCCCACACTCAGGGTACGAGCAGAGGAAGAGGAGCCCCCAGGAAGCCTGAGGGATGACTTGTGAAGAGGGGCAGAGCCTTCGAGAGGGGTGTCCTGGGTGCCAAAATGAAGGGTGCGGTCAGACATGTCAGATTCCGTAGGAGTGATTCAGAGCTAGAGTGTCCACAGGACTAGCAAGGGCGACCTCGCCATGGAGCCTGCTTCTGAGGGCTGCCGTGGAGGGCGGATCTGGGTTGGGAGGGTGATGGAGGTGAGGACATGACTACAGCCAGTGTAGATGTCTCTTTCTGGAATCTGGGCTGGGAATAGAGAGCAAAGAGGGAGGGTGGAGGAGCTTCTGTCAGTGCTGATGGAACAGGGTAGGGAGTGGGGCTAGTGGTGCAGGGTGGGAGGGGAGGATCCTGGGCCCAGGCAGAGGTGTGGGAGGCTTTCCCACATTCATTCACTCCAAGCATCGTGCTCCTGTCTCTTGGAGGAGAAACCAGCCAATCGTTAGGCCTGGAAGCAGCAGAGCTTGTCCTGGAACACTTCCCTGGCCACGGAGATGGGGAAAGAGCTGGCTGGACTCCCTTCTCCCTGAAGCCCCCTCCAGGCTGGGGATAGAGTCAGGGCCACACTAGTCCATACGTTTACAGGAAAGCATCCTTCCTCCACGTGGGCATAGCCTGTCGCCATTGTACACAGCTCGGGAAGCAGAGTGCTGGCTGGCACAGTCCCTCAGCGCTCCCTCAGCCATGCACCTTTGTGCAGTGAACAACCTATACAGCCTCACACAGCATTTCTATGTGGGAGAAGGATGCCCCTCTTTGACCTGTGTCCCTCCCTTCTTTCTATTCCTTTTCCCTAGTGCCTCAGAGGGATCCCCGCCCAGCAACTCCACCCCGCCTGGGAATGCTGTGGGTGACAGATCCCAGCCCGGACTCGCTGCACCTCTCCTGGACTGTCCCTGAAGGCCAGTTCGACTCTTTTGTGGTCCAGTACAGAGACAGGGATGGATGGCTTCAGATGGTACCTGTGGAAGGACCAGAGCGCTCGGTGATTGTCTCCCCTCTGGACCCTGAGCACAAGTACAGATTCAGTCTGTTTGGGATTGCCAACAAGAAGCGGCACGGCCCACTCACGGCTGACGGCACAACTGGTGAGTGGAACCCACCTAAGCCCGTGTGACCCTCCCAGCCTTCCACAACTTGCCCTCAGCCAGGAACCAGCTGGGAGGTGGCTGGCCCCACTCCCGGGCTGAGGGGCGGCCAGCCTCCCCTGCTCTGCGGAGCCCCGTCTATCCCATTCAGCTGCTCCCCAAGGTCCAGGAGGTGTGTCATACCCTGGTGGTGCCAGACTTCCCAGGACTCAGCACTCACACTAATTGAATATGATCCTCCAGGTGTGACAACCCATCCAAACCCCAAGTCCCAGGCTGCCAGTGTAGCCCTGACTGGATCCTCTTATTTACAGCCCCAGAGAAGAGAGAGGAGCCCCGCCCCCCAGACCGCCCTCTGCAGCCCCTGTTGGGGGAAGTGACTGTGACTGGCTCGACTCCAGGCTCCCTGCGCCTGTCCTGGTCGGTGGCCCAGGGAAACTTCGACTCATTCCTGGTTCAGTACAAGGATGCACAGGGGCAGCCCCAAGCAGTGCCCGTTTCAGGGGATGAGAATGAGGTCACCGTCCCCGGCCTGGCATCTGACCGGAAGTATGAAATGAACCTCTATGGCTTCCTGGGCAGGAAGCGTGTGGGGCCTGTGTCTGTGGTGGCCACGACTGGTGAGTCCCTCCGCTGCCAGCCCCAGTCCTCTGAGCAGGACCTGGGGTCCTGGCCCAGGGCTTCTGCACATCTCCCTGCACCTTCTTTCTCAGCTCTAATTCTCCCAAAGCCTCCACCCTCTTCTCCCCACATCCCAGGATTTCTCACCCAGACACCAGCCCTGCCTAACCCTAAACCTCTTTTACCGCCTTGCTTCTCCACCTCCAAGAACAGGCCCCGTTTTCCCATTCCGAGTCCCTGGAATCGTCCCTGCACCCCGGCTGTCCTCCCCAGGAGAGAAGATATTTGTTCTTTCCCCATGGCTTTTGCTGGGTTCTCCCGCTACCATGACCTGGCTCAAGCCATGGTCATTTCTAAGCTTCTGTCATCTGCTGCCCACACCCTAACACCATTACCACTCTGTTCAGAGGTGGCAGATCTGAGGGAAAAGAACACCACATTTCCCCAGCCTCTGTCCAACCCCCTGAATCCCTGACTCCCAGCCAGCGTGGAGCAGGGCAAAGGACTCGCTTTCAGTCTCTTCCCATGTTCCTCCACCTGTCCTGTCTCCCCACCCAGCACCATTTCCATAGTTGGGAGCCTGGCTCTGGAGCCAACGGCCTGGATTTTCATCCCAGCTCTGCCATTCACTATCCGAGGGCCCGTGTGCGAGTTACTGAAACTCTCTGTGCCTCAGCTTTCTCATCTATCAAATGGGGATAAGAATGGTAACAGAGTTGTTAGAATACATACAGCCCTCAAAACAGTGCCTGGCCCATTGGAACTACTGTTTAAATTGAGCTCCTATTGCTCCCTTACTCCTCTGCTTCCCAGTACCCCTTTTCCCTCCTTCCTGGTCCAGTACAAGGATGCACAGGGGCAACCCTAAGCAGTGGGGATGAAGATGAGGTCCCACCCTGCCTGGAATCTGACTGGAAGTATAAAACGAACCTCTGAGGCCTCCATGGCAGGCAGTGAGTAGGGCCTGTGTAGTGGCTGTCCTTGCCTGGATTCCCATTCTTGCCTGCTCCCTCCTCAATCTCCTGTCCCTTAAGTAGTTCCCCATGGACCTGGGAGTGGGTCACAGAAGGGCTGACTGCCCTGGCACCAGTCTCCCCAGTCAGTCCATGGAGCCTCGGCAAAGACCTATCTGCAGCAAAGGGTGGGTCGGTGCCTGGCGCTGTCCTCCCCAGCCCAGCTCACCCTCACATCTTTCTCCCACTTTGGTCTGAAGCCTTACCTTAGCAATTGATTCCTTCGGGTTAAAGTGGAGAGTGGGGCAGGGCTGCTGGGGAGGCCTTCGCCAGAGCACACTCCACTTGCTGTCCTGCTACGTGGGGTGGGCACTGG
This sequence comes from Aselliscus stoliczkanus, assembly GCA_033961575.1. NCBI lineage: Eukaryota > Metazoa > Chordata > Mammalia > Chiroptera > Hipposideridae > Aselliscus > Aselliscus stoliczkanus. The sequence continues at coordinate 47,391,395 of CM066733.1, forward strand.
GGAGCCCTGGGAAGGGGCCGATGCTGAAAGGGAGGAGTGCCCCTGACTTTTGTGAGATCTGCTCTGTCAGTGAACCCATAGAGAACTCCTCAGAGGTTCCTCTCCTGCCATCTCAGCTCCTTTCTCAGACATGAGGAGAGACCCTCCCCGCCAGAACCCACCAGTATAATCCTGCCAGTGGCACATGATGGTGGCTAGGGGCCCATCTCAGCCCCGTCTCCACTGATGAGTTACTGAATGGCTAATACAAAGGTCACACAAACCACTAGGCCTACAGGCTGAGGAGTGTATTTGTTGGATGTACCTGACTGTCATGACTAATGTCACCGGCAAAGCAAGTTACCCTTTAAGCCTGTATTCCCTGATCTCTTTTCTCAGCCCGCCAAGAGGTTGTGGAGGAGACCCTCAGCCCCACGGAACCCAGCACGGAGGCCTCAGAGCCCCCCGAGGAGCCGGTCCTGGGGGAGCTGATGGTGACAGGATCCTCCCCGGACTCGCTGAGCCTCTCCTGGACTGTCCCCCAGGGCCACTTTGACTCCTTCACCGTCCAGTACAAGGACACGGCTGGGCGGCCCCAGGTGGTGCGTGTCGGGGGTGAAGAGAGCGAGGTCACCGTGCGGGGCCTGGAGCCGGGGCGCAAGTACAAGATGCACCTGTATGGCCTGCACGGGGGGCAGCGCGAGGGCCCCGTGTCCACCGTGGGCCTGACCGGTAAGTGAGGGCTAAAGGGCCCCAAGGTTGGGCTTGAGAATGTTCTCTTTATGGGGTCTCCAGCCTCCTCTCATGGATACCCTGAAACCTCAGCCTCTGAGCCCCATTGTCCTCTTTAGCAGCTGCGAGGGGCGGGCTGGGCAGGAGGAGCTGAGCAGGGCAGGGCCTTCCTGTCTCAGGGAGGCCTTGGTGTGAGGCCTGTGGGGCCGTAAGCCCCTGTGCTTTGCCTGGGAGCTCTAGAAAGAACTCATTTTGTGGGTTGGCACATATGCCTTGAAAGATTCATGCATTCAACAAATATTTATTATGTAAAACTTCAAACATATTTACAAAGAGAAAGAATAGTGTAATGAACTCCCCTGTATCCATCACATGCTCCCACCAAATGCCAGGGCCTGTGGGGTGTGGCTCACCCACACCTACTCCCTGCCTGCCCTGCCCCCACAGACTGTGTTCTTCCTTAGCAGCTTTACTGAAGTGTAATTGACATACCATAAAAAGCACCTAGTGTTGTTTTTCAGTGTATTTACAGAGTTGTGCACCCTTCACCATTACCTTGTTTTTTTCCACCCAGGAAGAAACCTCATGTCCAGACCGTTTTCAATGCCCAGCCCCGTGCACGCACCACCCTAATATACTTTTTGTCTCTGTGATCTTCCTTTTCTGGACATACCATATAAATGGAATTTTTTTGTGCCTGGCTTCTTCCACCAGGCACATTTTGGAGGTCATCCATGTGGTAGCATGGAGTAGCACTCATTCCTTTATAGCCAAATCATGCATTCTGTGTGTGGAGAGACCACTGCATCATCTTAAACTCATCCCAGGCACTCTACACTCCATCACTACATATTTAAGTGTATTCCTCTCTTTGAAAATATTATTTAAAAGTCAACATATTATACTTATTATACCTTTCAAAGGAACAGTCATTCCTCAATATCCTAAGGTTTCCAGGTAGTGCTACAATTTCCTGATCATTTCATAATTATTATTTTGCAATTTGTTGCTGGAATTTGGTCTAAATGAGGATAGGTTGTACTTGGGCACTTAGGTGAATTGAATTTTAGACAGGGAAGGTATCAGAGAGAAGGTGACATTTAAACAAAGACTTAAAGGTAGGACCTGAAGGGCGGGGATCCAGCCTTCGCGGAGTCCAGGGGTTCCCTTGGGTGGGACGGAGTCAACGAGGAAAAAGAAGAGAGTGGAGACACCGGAAAGAATTTTGCAGGAGTGTCACACTTTATTGTTACAGAAAGTCCTTTTTATAGGGACTCTTGACCATTACCTCAATCACAAAACGTTTCACATGAGTTTGGTGTTTTCTATTTCCCAGGATTTTCACAGTCTTTACTTCCCTGTAATTGCTCTCTCCAGGGTGCACTGTCACTTACTCTTCCATTAAAGGATTATCTTATCTTTTACTATGATAATCTCTGAGACCCAGACTTAGTTTCTGCATATCACCTGAAGAATGCTTATCATGGCTAGCTTATGTTAAGGATAGACTTATCTCTATAGATTGCCTAAAGAATGTTTACTATAACTATCTTGACTATCTAGAAGTTATCCTAAATCCTAACAGCTAAACACAATCATAAGACTCACAGCGTGTATACTTGAGCTATTACTAAGAGACTAGCAGTGGCTATGTTGAGGGTAAAAGTATATAAAGTCTATTCCTATGTAAATACAATATCTAGCAATCAAAGGGAGTCTCACACCTCTCTTGTCCTACGGAGGTAGCAGCTGTTTCTCAGTGAAAGCTTCAGTATCTTTTGCTGCAACAAGGTACAAGGCAAAGAATTCAAACAAGGCTGTTGATTAACATACCCTATGGTCAGCAAGTCGCCTCTTATCGAAACTCTCATGGCCTGAAGACTTTTAGTCTTTTCACAGCAGGGGCCATGGGCAAGTGAGCTCAAGGACTGATGTTATCATCTGTTTCACACAGCCAGGCTTTTTGGCCTATGTCTGTGCCTCAGTTTCCAAGGGGCTTGAGTCCCCAATTTCTCAGTCCTGGGGTCCCCACTGACTGTAGCCTGGCTTGGGTTGTTTCCCCCTTGGGAAATCTTGCCCATCATTGGCTTACACAGCCATCTCTCATTGGGGTACCACAGATACTTGCCATAAATGCAGTGAAAGGACTGTCTCCTATAGGATCTGATGTAGGGGAAAGGCGCATGGGTTCATAGAGGCAGGAGATATTACATGACCAACCATAAGGAGCACCCCAAACATCCAGTGCTGAGCGTGGCACTGTGACCTTGTCAGACACTGGGGGGCTGTCAGCCCCCAGCACTGAAGGAAGAGCATGCAGGCAGAGTGAAGAGTCAGTGTGGAGGCCCTGAGGCAGGAGGCTTGCATGGTAGATGAGCCATAAGGAGGCCACAGAAAGTCTTTGATGGTCATAACCAGAAATGGGTCTTAAACTAGGCCCAGAGCAGGCCGTGCTTCTGGCCTGAATTCAGGAGAGCAGGGGTCATGGTAACTCCTTCCAGCAACAGGAAAGCTTCTGCTTGCATCTCTTCCAGCCCCTCAAGAGGAGGCCCCTGCCAGCCCCGCTTTGAAGCCACAGCTGGGAGAGCTGACTGTGATGGATGCCACCACGGACACACTGCACCTCTCCTGGACCGTCCCTGAGGGGCAGTTTGACCACTTCCTGGTCCAGTACAAGAACGGGGCTGGGCAGCCCCAGGTGGTGCGGGTGCCAGGACACAAGGACGCGGTCACCATCTCGGGCCTGGAGCCAGACCACAAGTACAAGATGAACCTGTATGGCTTCCATGACGGCCTGCGCCAGGGTCCCATCTCCGCCGTGGGATTCACTGGTGAGTGTGCAGTAGGACACTGGGTCCTGCCCTCAGCTGGACCCAGTTTCCTTTTTATTGTCAATATTCAGGTGTTTTGGCCCAATTGTTCCTCAGGTTGAGCCTCCTGAGCTCCTGGGCGCGTTTCTGATTGTGTTGTCACTCCGAGCCTTTGGCGTTTACCCAGCTGTCGCACCCTTTCCATGTGGGCTCTTTGGATACTCGAAGAGGCAGGGCACTACGGAAATAACACAGACTCAGGCAGATGTCGGGTTGACCCTAGTCTGGCCAACATGAGCTGTGTGACCTCAAGAGAATCAGTCTACCTCTCTGTGCTTCCCTTTCCTCATCTGTAAAGAAGGAATAGCTACTCCTGCGTGGCTGGGTGGACATGCGTGTGCCTTGGCTCACACACAATGAATGGTAACTACAGGTTTCCCCCTCTGAAGAAAGCAATTGGTTCATGAAAACACTTAGAGTGCCTTTTCCTAACTACCATTGATTTCAGTGGGAAATATTGGTCATGCTCCCCAACCCCAGATTGATACCCACTTGTGCTAAATCAACCGTGAATCCTGCCAACTCGGATACTGTTAGTTGAGTAGTTAATATCGGACATATTTGAAACTTGACAAGGCGTTGTCCCTCACTAATTCCTCCCTAACACGGAGGTGCGTTGTGTTGTTAACCTGTGTTGTAGCAATTATTACCCCCTAGATGCTTCAGACCCAGTTCCCAAACAACAGACATATGAACATGTTGATTTTGTAGTTCAGCTATTAAGGCAGACTAAAACCCTACAATGGACAGAAACAATGAAAGAAATCATTGGGGCCAAAGCACATGATCCCACTCATGGCAAATGGATCTGTCACGGGGACTGATGGGTCCCGTGGGCCTGATGGGTCACTTGTATCTCTGCTGTGTCAGTGAGCGGAGAACTACTACCAGCCTGAAAGTGGCCTGACTGCAAAGATGGTCTCATGTAGTCTCATCTCTGCTCTCAACTGAGACATCTAAACTGGTTTCTAAATATGGTCAGAGCAGTCTTCTAAACCAGAGGAGGTGCTAAAGGGAAAAACTCATGAGAAATGTACCTCCTGATGTGATGTGTGTTATGCTTGGTGCCGTTAGTTCTGTCCCACTGGACAGATTTGTTCTGCAGCCCCCAAGGGTTCATGCATGCACACCTTCAGTGTCTTGGGGGACCCAGGTACCATCATGTCACCACAAGTGTGTGCCCTGTCCCCTGGGGAATGAGCATTCAAACCAGGGAAATGATGTCTTAATCCTGGGGCACCGGAATCTAGCTTCAGGGTACTGGTGTGTCTGGGGGATGCCCAGGCACGTCCACACATTCTTCACCTCCTGATCTAGCCTCAGGAAAGGACCAGGAAATGACCCCAACCCCAACAGACCTGCCCACCATGATGCCCGAGCCTTCCGTCAAGCCACGCCTGGGGGAGCTGGCTGTAACCGAAGCCACCCCCAACTCCCTGAGCCTCTCCTGGACTGTCCCTGAGGGGCAGTTTGACCACTTCCTGATCCTGTACGAAAACAGAGATGGACATTCCAAGGCGGTGCGGAGATCAGGACAGTGCAACAGGGTCACCATCTCGCACCTGGAGCCAGACCACAAGTACAATCTGACACTGTATGCCTACTATGGCACCCAGCGCCAGGGTCCCATGTTTGCCATCGGGGTGACAGGTGAGAGGACGGTGGCAGCCCCAGGGTGGGAGCCTAAGGGGGTCATACTCTCTGTGATGGGGGAGTGGAGTACAGGGGCCCCTGTGCTTGACCTTCAGCCATGGTGCCCTTTGAGCCTCCCCCCTGTAACCGCTGAGGACCAGCGGGTCCCCCTGGGCAGTGCAGGGCCTCTGTGAGTTGTGCTGGTGGCTGCCCTGAGTCCCCCACAGCTGACCCTGAGGCTCTGGGCATGTTTGTATGATGACAGTTGAGCAGGACCACCCAGCCCCAAGGAGGGACTTTTCTGAACTGACTCCAGGGCCCCAGTCATGACCGTGGCTTCTCCATCCTTCTCCCTGAGACCCAAGGACATGTCCATGGACCCTGCCTCACCCTCTCTGTTCTGTCCTCAGCTCCGTTCCCCACGGAACGCAGCACGGAGGCCCCCGATTCCCCCGAGGAGCCCGTCCTGGGGGAGCTGATGTTGACAGGATCCTCCCCGGACTCGCTAAGCCTCTCCTGGACCGTCCCCCAGGGCCACTTTGACTCCTTCACCGTCCAGTACAAGGACACGGCTGGGCGGCCCCAGGTGGTGCGCATTGGGGGTGAGGAGAGCGAGGTCACCGTGCGGGGCCTGGAGCCAGGGCGCAAGTACAAGATGCACCTGTATGGCCTGCACGGGGGGCGGCGCGAGGGGCCCGTGTCCACCGTGGGCCTTACCGGTGAGTGACAGGGTGCTGGGTGTCTTGGTATCTCGGGGTGAGGGGATGCACTTTTTCCTCCTGGGTAACCTGGTTACCTGTACTGCTTCCTGTTTCATCAGCCCTGCGGGGATTCCTGGCTGCCCTTTCTCGGCCTCCCTTCATGGCGGTGCCTGTTGCCTTTGCCTGGTGGTTTGTGAAACGTTCACTGAGGAGTCAGTCTGAGGCACATGTCCAAACCAAGCAGCTTTATTTGCCTGTCAGGGTTGAGCCTAAAACTGGCATCAAGTGCCTGCAGGCGTCTGTGGGGCGGGGAGGGGGTGGTTTTCAGAGTAAGCGATAGGGGAAGTAATTGCAAGCATACATGAGCAGTTAGAATTGCAGAACAGGTACTGCTGCAGAAATTTTCCGTGGACCTTTACAGTTCTGCTCCATCCCGTTTCTATCAGGAAACCTGTGACCAGGTGTTTGTTATTTTTACCCAAGAGGATGTCTGGCAGCTTTTTCAGCAGGGTGGGGGTTGGCTTATTCCCAGTGCCCCTGGGGACCCCTAACAGTTTGGCCTTTGCCACGTGCAACCTCATCGTCCACATTAGCGTGGCCTCCTTCTGATGGTCAGCACCAGCCTCTTCCGAAGGGAGAAGGTGGCAGGCTCAGGCCAAGCCTGACTTGACCAGGATTTCCTTTTTCTCCACCTTAATCACAACATTCTTTGTTATTAGGAAAACATAAATAAATTAAGAAAAAAAAGAAAAGAAAAGAACCCAACATCTAACCACACTGGGATGGTTAAACAATTAGGTCACAAGGATAAGATGAGCTATTATGCCATCATGAAATGTTTTTTCATAAGATGATTACCTTCTAATATTATATTGAAAAAATGTATGTTGCATAGATAAGAATATGTTTTGTAAGAATGCTAATCACAACCCCTTGAAAATAACATGCATGGGGAGAAAACCGAAAGGAAATGCATCTCATGGGATGCATATTTGTGGGACAGAATAGAATGTTCCAGCACTTTTTTCATCCTGTTTTATCCACATTATCTTAAATGACATGTTTCTTTTATAATTAGGGAACTTTTTTAAAAAAAAGATAATGTCTTCTCTCTTGTACTCCTTGTCTTCCATCCCCCAGCCCACCCATCATTCTTGCAACTTACTTCATTTCTAATTTTGAGAAAGACAATTTCTAGCCTCTAAGAAATAAGGGGGAAAATCACAAGATGAATTCAATTCCAGCACAGTCAGGCTGCCTTTTCTGTCATTGTCAGCAAGGTTCTCATGCCTGGTGGGAGACTTCCTAGAGACCCTCGGGGTGTGGGAGGGTCCCACTCCTCTGAAATTGATACTTTGGAGGGCGGGTTGTGGTCTTGGTGACACCAAGTGAGCAACTCGGAGGGTTACTTTCCTCCCCTGAGGATTCTGCACACAGGAACCATTTCCCTCCTGGGGGGTGGGCCTTGTTTCTGTAGATGCATTCACAGCAGTGGTAGGGGAGGGGAGAAGAGGGAACTCATTAGAAAATGGACATTAGAACGATTCCCACGCTGAAGGTCAGCTGTTAATTTTCATTCATGGCCCAGGTTCTCGTTACCCTCTATCAAGGCGAATCCCAGACACAGCGTAGAAGGGGCCCATGTCCTCACTCCTCACCTTTCCTAGGATTATTAATTGTTATTATCCAGGATTTCTTTTTAAGTCTGTATTTTTCTGGTGAAAAGAGTATAGCAACATGATGAAAAATTTTGAAAAATGGGGAAAACAATCTCTCATCAGGCCACCTTTTGACCCAACAAGTGGCATTCAGGACAGTCTATGTAATGCGCCCTCTGCCTGCATTTCCTGTGCAGTGCGCCTTTTAAGGCTGTTGAGCGTGCATCTCATTCTTGGCACTTGCTTTCTTTTGTCCTTGAGTTACATTGGGAGTATTTATCCTGTGACTGCACAACCTGCATTAATCATCACTTTAATGACTATGATGCTTCCTGGTGAAAGTGCCACAACAAAACTAATCGTCTATGGGTCATTTGGTCCCTGACACATTTTACTGTCATCAATAATGCCAGAATGAACTACTATGATATAACTTTTTCCTGCTTTTTAATAATTTTCTTAGGATAGATGCCCAGAAATGAGATGATGGGGTCAATGGACATGAGCATTATTTTGGCTCCTGACACATGTGTCTGAATGTCTTCTGGAGATTTTTGGTGCCTGACAGCAGGTCCTGACTGGGGTCTGGGAGCTGGTCTCAGCTTGCACAATGAGTAACTGAAAGGCCAACGCAAAGGCCATGCGAGCATCTAATCCTGCAGTTCGAACAGCACTGTAGTGACATGAACTTTATTGACGCTATGGAATAAACCAGAAAAGCAGGTTGCCATTTAAGCCGCCATTCCCCTTCTTCTTTCTCAGCTCCGCAGGTGGATGTGGGTGACACCCCGTTCCCCACGGAACCCAGCACGGAGGCCCCAGAGCCCACCGAGGAGCCCGTCCTGGGGGAGCTGATGGTGACAGGATCCTCCCCGGACTCGCTGAGCCTCTCCTGGACCATCCCCCAGGGCCACTTTGACTCCTTCACCGTCCAGTACAAAGACACGGCTGGGCGGCCCCAGGTGGTGCGTGTCGGGGGTGAGGAGAGCGAGGTCACCGTGCGGGGCCTGGAGCCGGGGCGCAAGTACAAGATGCACCTGTATGGCCTGCACGGGGGTCGGCGCGAGGGCCCCGTGTCCACCGTGGGCCTGACCGGTGAGTGAGGGCAGGCAGGGTGCGGGAGATGGGTCCTGGAAGCCTTTTCCTATATTAGCATCTCCATGGAAACATGAACACTTCTGCCTGCGTGTCACTGGCCTGGGATCCTGGTAAAGGGCAGGTTTGCTCAGCAGGTTTGCTCCTCCTGGGGCGGAGATGCCGCGTTTCTAACATCCTCCAGGATGCCGATGCTGCTGGTCTGAGGACCACTCTGAGCAGCAGTCTCCTCACAACCAGTAATTGGACGCTTTCTTAGAATGTGTTGGAGAGAGTCGTACTGGCACCCCTCGTCCCTCCCCGAGGCTCAGCCTCTATGGGGTGACCAGAGGCCCTGATGGCAGCCAGAAGGTACTCAGCATACAGCATCTTGCCTGCAGCACCCCCAAACCTCATGGTTCTGGAACTACCACACTTATGACTGCAGTGGGTCAGCTAAGATGTGGGTGCCCTGAGCCAAGTGCTGTGGGGGTTCCTGGAGTACACCTCACACATGGCAGAGAGACAAGTTCTTATCCTAATGGTTGTGGGGAGACAGGCTGTGAATCAGCAAATCAGGCAATGGAGGACATGGGCATGACCAAGCCAGGCCTGGGTGGCAAGGCCTAAGCCAGCCTGTCCAGGGGTACCCACGGGACTGCAGAGACCTGATACCAGGCAGGTGTTAGCGTGGTGACAGCTAGCGATAGGACGAGGCACGTGTCAGATCAATGATGTCACAGCAGGTGCAAAGGCCTGGAAAGTAGGACCATCAGGGCACCTGAGAGGGTTGTGGATCAACTGCTCTGAGTGGGGAGACAGTCTTGAGATGGGTTGGAAAGGTAGGGGCAGCTCAGCAAGCCAGGGGTCCAGATTTTAAGTAAGACTTACACCATCATGTGTGCATTTCAAGGCCCATTCTGGGCCCCTGTGCAGAATAGATGGGGAAGGAGGCAGAGACACCAGGAGGGAGGTGGGAACCCAGGTGGGAGGTGAGGGTGACCCAAACCAGGAAGGTGGGGCTGCAGGTGTGAGGAGTGAGGAGACTTGAGAGGAACTCTGGACAGAGTGGGGCACACTGAGTGATGGCAGCTGAGGATGGGAACAGGTCCAGGAAGACAGCAGGTTTCCGGTTGGGGGTGAGGGTTTGAGGTTTTAGGGAGCAAAGACCTGAGACAAAGGGAGTGAGATGCCAATGAGACTCCAGTGGAGAGAGTCCAGGACACGGTGGACCTATGTTCAGAGAAAGGTGGGTGCTGCAGAGAGAGGGAGAGGTCAGAAGCGTGCAATTGGTGGTGGGTGAGGCAGAGCCGGTGACGGTGAGGTGATGGGAAGGAGACATTAAAGGGACCGGAAAGAGGCACTGTGGATGGCGAGGTCTGCTCCTTATTATCTTATCTTTGCAACAGACCCCTTTATGTGCTGAACTGACTGAGGAGACCTCACCTGTCACCCATGTTTCTGTCCACCTCCAGACTACGGAGCTGTGACCACCCAAGCCCCACCCACCATGACCCCTGAGCCTCCCGTCAAGCCACGCCTGGGGGAGCTGGAAGTGACCGACGCCACCCCCAACTCCCTGCGCCTCTCCTGGACCGTCCCGGAGGGGCAGTTTGACCACTTCCTGGTCCAGTACAAGAACGGGGACGGGAAGCCCAAGGTGGTGCGGGTGCCGGGACACCAGGAAGAGGTCACCATCTGGGGCCTGGAGCCAGACCACAAGTACAAGATGAACCTGTACGGCTTCCATGACAACCAGCGCCAGGGCCCCGTGTCTGCCATCGGGGTGACAGGTGAGAGGACGGTGGCAGCCCCAGGGTGGGAGCCTAAGGAGAATCATACTCTCTGTGATGCGGGAGTGGGGTACAGGGGCCCCTGTGCTTGACCCTCAGCCATGGTGCCCTTTGAGCCTCCCCCCTGTAACCCCCGAGGACCAGCGGGTCCCCCTGGGCAGTGCAGGGCCTCCGTGAGTTGTGCCGGTGGCTGCCCTGAGCCCCCACAGCTGACCCTGAGGCTCTGGGCATGTTTGTGAGATGACAGTTGAGCAGGACCACCCAGCCCCAAGGAGGGACTTCTCTGAACTGACTCCAGGGCCCCAGTCATGACCGTGGCCTCTCCATCCTTCTCCCCGAGACCCAAGGACACGTCCATGGACCCTGCCTCACCCTCTCTGTTCTGTCCTTCTCAGCTGCAGGGGAAGAGACCCCATTCCCCACGGAACCCAGCACGGAGGCCCCAGAGCCCACCGAGGAGCCCGTCCTGGGGAGCTGATGGTGACAGGATCCTCCCCGGACTCGCTGAGCCTCTCCTGGACCGTCCCCCAGGGCCACTTTGACTCCTTCACCGTCCAGTACAAGGACACGGCTGGGCGGCCCCAGGTGGTGCGTGTCGGGGGTGAGGAGAGCGAGGTCACCGTGCGGGGCCTGGAGCCGGGGCGCAAGTACAAGATGCACCTGTATGGCCTGCACGGGGGTCGGCGCGAGGGCCCCGTGTCCACCGTGGGCCTGACCGGTGAGTGAGGGCAGGCAGGGTGCGGGAGATGGGTCCTGGAAGCCTTTTCCTATATTAGCATCTCCATGGAAACATGAACACTTCTGCCTGCGTGTCACTGGCCTGGGATCCCGGTAAAGGGCAGGTTTGCTCAGCAGGTTTGCTCCTCCTGGGGCGGAGATGCCGCGTTTCTAACATCCTCCAGGATGCCGATGCTGCTGGTCTGAGGACCACTCTGAGCAGCAGTCTCCTCACAACCAGTAATTGGACGCTTTCTTAGAATGTGTTGGAGAGAGTCGTACTGGCACCCCTCGTCCCTCCCCGAGGCTCAGCCTCTATGGGGTGACCAGAGGCCCTGATGGCAGCCAGAAGGTACTCAGCATACAGCATCTTGCCTGCAGCACCCCAACCCTCATGGTTCTGGAACTACCACACTTATGACTGCAGTGGGTCAGCTAAGATGTGGGTGCCCTGAGCCAAGTGCTGTGGGGGTTCCCTGGAGTACACCTCACACATGGCAGAGAGACAAGTTCTTATCCTAATGGTTGTGGGGAGACAGGCTGTGAATCAGCAAATCAGGCAATGGAGGACATGGGCATGACCAAGCCAGGCCTGGGTGGCAAGGCCTAAGCCAGCCTGTCCAGGGGTACCCACGGGACTGCAGAGACCTGATACCAGGCAGGTGTTAGCGTGGTGACAGCTAGCGATAGGACGAGGCACGTGTCAGATCAATGATGTCACAGCAGGTGCAAAGGCCTGGCAAGTAGGACCATCAGGGCACCTGAGAGGGTTGTGGATCAACTGCTCTGAGTGGGGAGACAGTCTTGAGATGGGTTGGAAAGGTAGGGGCAGCTCAGCAAGCCAGGGGTCCAGATTTTAAGTAAGACTTACACCATCATGTGTGCATTTCAAGGCCCATTCTGGGCCCCTGTGCAGAATAGATGGGGAAGGAGGCAGAGACACCAGGAGGGAGGTGGGAACCCAGGTGGGAGGCGAGGGTGACCCAAACCAGGAAGGTGGGGCTGCAGGTGTGAGGAGTGAGGAGACTTGAGAGGAACTCTGGACAGAGTGGGGCACACTGAGTGATGGCAGCTGAGGATGGGAACAGGTCCAGGAAGACAGCAGGTTTCCGGTTGGGGGTGAGGGTTTGAGGTTTTAGGGAGCAAAGACCTGAGACAAAGGGAGTGAGATGCCAATGAGACTCCAGTGGAGAGAGTCCAGGACACGGTGGACCTATGTTCAGAGAAAGGTGGGTGCTGCAGAGAGAGGGAGAGGTCAGAAGCGTGCAATTGGTGGTGGGTGAGGCAGAGCCGGTGACGGTGAGGTGATGGGAAGGAGACATTAAAGGGACCGGAAAGAGGCACTGTGGATGGCGAGGTCTGCTCCTTATTATCTTATCTTTGCAACAGACCCCTTTATGTGCTGAACTGACTGAGGAGACCTCACCTGTCACCCATGTTTCTGTCCACCTCCAGACTACGGAGCTGTGACCACCCAAGCCCCACCCACCATGACCCCTGAGCCTCCCGTCAAGCCACGCCTGGGGGAGCTGGAAGTGACCGACGCCACCCCCAACTCCCTGCGCCTCTCCTGGACCGTCCCGGAGGGGCAGTTTGACCACTTCCTGGTCCAGTACAAGAACGGGGACGGGAAGCCCAAGGTGGTGCGGGTGCCGGGACACCAGGAAGAGGTCACCATCTGGGGCCTGGAGCCAGACCACAAGTACAAGATGAACCTGTACGGCTTCCATGACAACCAGCGCCAGGGCCCCGTGTCTGCCATCGGGGTGACAGGTGAGAGGACGGTGGCAGCCCCAGGGTGGGAGCCTAAGGAGAATCATACTCTCTGTGATGCGGGAGTGGGGTACAGGGGCCCCTGTGCTTGACCCTCAGCCATGGTGCCCTTTGAGCCTCCCCCCTGTAACCCCCGAGGACCAGCGGGTCCCCCTGGGCAGTGCAGGGCCTCCGTGAGTTGTGCCGGTGGCTGCCCTGAGCCCCCACAGCTGACCCTGAGGCTCTGGGCATGTTTGTGAGATGACAGTTGAGCAGGACCACCCAGCCCCAAGGAGGGACTTCTCTGAACTGACTCCAGGGCCCCAGTCATGACCGTGGCCTCTCCATCCTTCTCCCCGAGACCCAAGGACACGTCCATGGACCCTGCCTCACCCTCTCTGTTCTGTCCTTCTCAGCTGCAGGGGAAGAGACCCCATTCCCCACGGAACCCAGCACGGAGGCCCCAGAGCCCACCGAGGAGCCCGTCCTGGGGGAGCTGATGGTGACAGGATCCTCCCCGGACTCGCTGAGCCTCTCCTGGACCGTCCACCAGGGCCACTTTGACTCCTTCACCGTCCAGTACAAGGACACGGCTGGGCGGCCCCAGGTGGTGCGTGTCGGGGGTGAGGAGAGCGAGGTCACCGTGCGGGGCCTGGAGCCGGGGCGCAAGTACAAGATGCACCTGTATGGCCTGCACGGGGTCGGCGCGAGGGCCCCGTGTCCACCGTGGGCCTGACCGGTGAGTGAGGGCAGGCAGGGTGCGGGAGATGGGTCCTGGAAGCCTTTTCCTATATTAGCATCTCCATGGAAACATGAACACTTCTGCCTGCGTGTCACTGGCCTGGGATCCCGGTAAAGGGCAGGTTTGCTCAGCAGGTTTGCTCCTCCTGGGGCGGAGATGCCGCGTTTCTAACATCCTCCAGGATGCCGATGCTGCTGGTCTGAGGACCACTCTGAGCAGCAGTCTCCTCACAACCAGTAATTGGACGCTTTCTTAGAATGTGTTGGAGAGAGTCGTACTGGCACCCCTCGTCCCTCCCCGAGGCTCAGCCTCTATGGGGTGACCAGAGGCCCTGATGGCAGCCAGAAGGTACTCAGCATACAGCATCTTGCCTGCAGCACCCCCAAACCTCATGGTTCTGGAACTACCACACTTATGACTGCAGTGGGTCAGCTAAGATGTGGGTGCCCTGAGCCAAGTGCTGTGGGGGTTCCCTGGAGTACACCTCACACATGGCAGAGAGACAAGTTCTTATCCTAATGGTTGTGGGGAGACAGGCTGTGAATCAGCAAATCAGGCAATGGAGGACATGGGCATGACCAAGCCAGGCCTGGGTGGCAAGGCCTAAGCCAGCCTGTCCAGGGGTACCCACGGGACTGCAGAGACCTGATACCAGGCAGGTGTTAGCGTGGTGACAGCTAGCGATAGGACGAGGCACGTGTCAGATCAATGATGTCACAGCAGGTGCAAAGGCCTGGCAAGTAGGACCATCAGGGCACCTGAGAGGGTTGTGGATCAACTGCTCTGAGTGGGGAGACAGTCTTGAGATGGGTTGGAAAGGTAGGGGCAGCTCAGCAAGCCAGGGGTCCAGATTTTAAGTAAGACTTACACCATCATGTGTGCATTTCCAAGGCCCATTCTGGGCCCCTGTGCAGAATAGATGGGGAAGGAGGCAGAGACACCAGGAGGGAGGTGGGAACCCAGGTGGGAGGCGAGGGTGACCCAAACCAGGAAGGTGGGGCTGCAGGTGTGAGGAGTGAGGAGACTTGAGAGGAACTCTGGACAGAGTGGGGCACACTGAGTGATGGCAGCTGAGGATGGGAACAGGTCCAGGAAGACAGCAGGTTTCCGGTTGGGGGTGAGGGTTTGAGGTTTTAGGGAGCAAAGACCTGAGACAAAGGGAGTGAGATGCCAATGAGACTCCAGTGGAGAGAGTCCAGGACACGGTGGACCTATGTTCAGAGAAAGGTGGGTGCTGCAGAGAGAGGGAGAGGTCAGAAGCGTGCAATTGGTGGTGGGTGAGGCAGAGCCGGTGACGGTGAGGTGATGGGAAGGAGACATTAAAGGGACCGGAAAGAGGCACTGTGGATGGCGAGGTCTGCTCCTTATTATCTTATCTTTGCAACAGACCCCTTTATGTGCTGAACTGACTGAGGAGACCTCACCTGTCACCCATGTTTCTGTCCACCTCCAGACTACGGAGCTGTGACCACCCAAGCCCCACCCACCATGACCCCTGAGCCTCCCGTCAAGCCACGCCTGGGGAGCTGGAAGTGACCGACGCCACCCCCAACTCCCTGCGCCTCTCCTGGACCGTCCCGGAGGGGCAGTTTGACCACTTCCTGGTCCAGTACAAGAACGGGGACGGGAAGCCCAAGGTGGTGCGGGTGCCGGGACACCAGGAAGAGGTCACCATCTGGGGCCTGGAGCCAGACCACAAGTACAAGATGAACCTGTACGGCTTCCATGACAACCAGCGCCAGGGCCCCGTGTCTGCCATCGGGGTGACAGGTGAGAGGACGGTGGCAGCCCCAGGGTGGGAGCCTAAGGAGAATCATACTCTCTGTGATGCGGGAGTGGGGTACAGGGGCCCCTGTGCTTGACCCTCAGCCATGGTGCCCTTTGAGCCTCCCCCCTGTAACCCCGAGGACCAGCGGGTCCCCCTGGGCAGTGCAGGGCCTCCGTGAGTTGTGCCGGTGGCTGCCCTGAGCCCCCACAGCTGACCCTGAGGCTCTGGGCATGTTTGTGAGATGACAGTTGAGCAGGACCACCCAGCCCCAAGGAGGGACTTCTCTGAACTGACTCCAGGGCCCCAGTCATGACCGTGGCCTCTCCATCCTTCTCCCCGAGACCCAAGGACACGTCCATGGACCCTGCCTCACCCTCTCTGTTCTGTCCTTCTCAGCTGCAGGGGAAGAGACCCCATTCCCCACGGAACCCAGCACGGAGGCCCCAGAGCCCACCGAGGAGCCCGTCCTGGGGGAGCTGATGGTGACAGGATCCTCCCCGGACTCGCTGAGCCTCTCCTGGACCGTCCCCCAGGGCCACTTTGACTCCTTCACCGTCCAGTACAAGGACACGGCTGGGCGGCCCCAGGTGGTGCGTGTCGGGGGTGAGGAGAGCGAGGTCACCGTGCGGGGCCTGGAGCCGGGGCGCAAGTACAAGATGCACCTGTATGGCCTGCACGGGGTCGGCGCGAGGGCCCCGTGTCCACCGTGGGCCTGACCGGTGAGTGAGGGCAGGCAGGGTGCGGGAGATGGGTCCTGGAAGCCTTTTCCTATATTAGCATCTCCATGGAAACATGAACACTTCTGCCTGCGTGTCACTGGCCTGGGATCCCGGTAAAGGGCAGGTTTGCTCAGCAGGTTTGCTCCTCCTGGGGCGGAGATGCCGCGTTTCTAACATCCTCCAGGATGCCGATGCTGCTGGTCTGAGGACCACTCTGAGCAGCAGTCTCCTCACAACCAGTAATTGGACGCTTTCTTAGAATGTGTTGGAGAGAGTCGTACTGGCACCCCTCGTCCCTCCCCGAGGCTCAGCCTCTATGGGGTGACCAGAGGCCCTGATGGCAGCCAGAAGGTACTCAGCATACAGCATCTTGCCTGCAGCACCCCCAAACCTCATGGTTCTGGAACTACCACACTTATGACTGCAGTGGGTCAGCTAAGATGTGGGTGCCCTGAGCCAAGTGCTGTGGGGGTTCCCTGGAGTACACCTCACACATGGCAGAGAGACAAGTTCTTATCCTAATGGTTGTGGGGAGACAGGCTGTGAATCAGCAAATCAGGCAATGGAGGACATGGGCATGACCAAGCCAGGCCTGGGTGGCAAGGCCTAAGCCAGCCTGTCCAGGGGTACCCACGGGACTGCAGAGACCTGATACCAGGCAGGTGTTAGCGTGGTGACAGCTAGCGATAGGACGAGGCACGTGTCAGATCAATGATGTCACAGCAGGTGCAAAGGCCTGGCAAGTAGGACCATCAGGGCACCTGAGAGGGTTGTGGATCAACTGCTCTGAGTGGGGAGACAGTCTTGAGATGGGTTGGAAAGGTAGGGGCAGCTCAGCAAGCCAGGGGTCCAGATTTTAAGTAAGACTTACACCATCATGTGTGCATTTCAAGGCCCATTCTGGGCCCCTGTGCAGAATAGATGGGGAAGGAGGCAGAGACACCAGGAGGGAGGTGGGAACCCAGGTGGGAGGCGAGGGTGACCCAAACCAGGAAGGTGGGGCTGCAGGTGTGAGGAGTGAGGAGACTTGAGAGGAACTCTGGACAGAGTGGGGCACACTGAGTGATGGCAGCTGAGGATGGGAACAGGTCCAGGAAGACAGCAGGTTTCCGGTTGGGGGTGAGGGTTTGAGGTTTTAGGGAGCAAAGACCTGAGACAAAGGGAGTGAGATGCCAATGAGACTCCAGTGGAGAGAGTCCAGGACACGGTGGACCTATGTTCAGAGAAAGGTGGGTGCTGCAGAGAGAGGGAGAGGTCAGAAGCGTGCAATTGGTGGTGGGTGAGGCAGAGCCGGTGACGGTGAGGTGATGGGAAGGAGACATTAAAGGGACCGGAAAGAGGCACTGTGGATGGCGAGGTCTGCTCCTTATTATCTTATCTTTGCAACAGACCCCTTTATGTGCTGAACTGACTGAGGAGACCTCACCTGTCACCCATGTTTCTGTCCACCTCCAGACTACGGAGCTGTGACCACCCAAGCCCCACCCACCATGACCCCTGAGCCTCCCGTCAAGCCACGCCTGGGGGAGCTGGAAGTGACCGACGCCACCCCCAACTCCCTGCGCCTCTCCTGGACCGTCCCGGAGGGGCAGTTTGACCACTTCCTGGTCCAGTACAAGAACGGGGACGGGAAGCCCAAGGTGGTGCGGGTGCCGGGACACCAGGAAGAGGTCACCATCTGGGGCCTGGAGCCAGACCACAAGTACAAGATGAACCTGTACGGCTTCCATGACAACCAGCGCCAGGGCCCCGTGTCTGCCATCGGGGTGACAGGTGAGAGGACGGTGGCAGCCCCAGGGTGGGAGCCTAAGGAGAATCATACTCTCTGTGATGCGGGAGTGGGGTACAGGGGCCCCTGTGCTTGACCCTCAGCCATGGTGCCCTTTGAGCCTCCCCCCTGTAACCCCCGAGGACCAGCGGGTCCCCCTGGGCAGTGCAGGGCCTCCGTGAGTTGTGCCGGTGGCTGCCCTGAGCCCCCACAGCTGACCCTGAGGCTCTGGGCATGTTTGTGAGATGACAGTTGAGCAGGACCACCCAGCCCCAAGGAGGGACTTCTCTGAACTGACTCCAGGGCCCCAGTCATGACCGTGGCCTCTCCATCCTTCTCCCCGAGACCCAAGGACACGTCCATGGACCCTGCCTCACCCTCTCTGTTCTGTCCTTCTCAGCTGCAGGGGAAGAGACCCCATTCCCCACGGAACCCAGCACGGAGGCCCCAGAGCCCACCGAGGAGCCCGTCCTGGGGAGCTGATGGTGACAGGATCCTCCCCGGACTCGCTGAGCCTCTCCTGGACCGTCCCCCAGGGCCACTTTGACTCCTTCACCGTCCAGTACAAGGACACGGCTGGGCGGCCCCAGGTGGTGCGTGTCGGGGGTGAGGAGAGCGAGGTCACCGTGCGGGGCCTGGAGCCGGGGCGCAAGTACAAGATGCACCTGTATGGCCTGCACGGGGGTCGGCGCGAGGGCCCCGTGTCCACCGTGGGCCTGACCGGTGAGTGAGGGCAGGCAGGGTGCGGGAGATGGGTCCTGGAAGCCTTTTCCTATATTAGCATCTCCATGGAAACATGAACACTTCTGCCTGCGTGTCACTGGCCTGGGATCCCGGTAAAGGGCAGGTTTGCTCAGCAGGTTTGCTCCTCCTGGGGCGGAGATGCCGCGTTTCTAACATCCTCCAGGATGCCGATGCTGCTGGTCTGAGGACCACTCTGAGCAGCAGTCTCCTCACAACCAGTAATTGGACGCTTTCTTAGAATGTGTTGGAGAGAGTCGTACTGGCACCCCTCGTCCCTCCCCGAGGCTCAGCCTCTATGGGGTGACCAGAGGCCCTGATGGCAGCCAGAAGGTACTCAGCATACAGCATCTTGCCTGCAGCACCCCCAAACCTCATGGTTCTGGAACTACCACACTTATGACTGCAGTGGGTCAGCTAAGATGTGGGAGCCCAGATCCAACTGCTGAGGGTTTACCCTGGAGTACACCTCACACATGGCAGAGAGACAAGTTCTTATCCTAATGGTTGTGGGGAGACAGGCTGTGAATCAGCAAATCAGGCAATGGAGGACATGGGCATGACCAAGCCAGGCCTGGGTGGCAAGGCCTAAGCCAGCCTGTCCAGGGGTACCCACGGGACTGCAGAGACCTGATACCAGGCAGGTGTTAGCGTGGTGACAGCTAGCGATAGGACGAGGCACGTGTCAGATCAATGATGTCACAGCAGGTGCAAAGGCCTGGCAAGTAGGACCATCAGGGCACCTGAGAGGGTTGTGGATCAACTGCTCTGAGTGGGGAGACAGTCTTGAGATGGGTTGGAAAGGTAGGGGCAGCTCAGCAAGCCAGGGGTCCAGATTTTAAGTAAGACTTACACCATCATGTGTGCATTTCAAGGCCCATTCTGGGCCCCTGTGCAGAATAGATGGGGAAGGAGGCAGAGACACCAGGAGGGAGGTGGGAACCCAGGTGGGAGGCGAGGGTGACCCAAACCAGGAAGGTGGGGCTGCAGGTGTGAGGAGTGAGGAGACTTGAGAGGAACTCTGGACAGAGTGGGGCACACTGAGTGATGGCAGCTGAGGATGGGAACAGGTCCAGGAAGACAGCAGGTTTCCGGTTGGGGGTGAGGGTTTGAGGTTTTAGGGAGCAAAGACCTGAGACAAAGGGAGTGAGATGCCAATGAGACTCCAGTGGAGAGAGTCCAGGACACGGTGGACCTATGTTCAGAGAAAGGTGGGTGCTGCAGAGAGAGGGAGAGGTCAGAAGCGTGCAATTGGTGGTGGGTGAGGCAGAGCCGGTGACGGTGAGGTGATGGGAAGGAGACATTAAAGGGACCGGAAAGAGGCACTGTGGATGGCGAGGTCTGCTCCTTATTATCTTATCTTTGCAACAGACCCCTTTATGTGCTGAACTGACTGAGGAGACCTCACCTGTCACCCATGTTTCTGTCCACCTCCAGACTACGGAGCTGTGACCACCCAAGCCCCACCCACCATGACCCCTGAGCCTCCCGTCAAGCCACGCCTGGGGGAGCTGGAAGTGACCGACGCCACCCCCAACTCCCTGCGCCTCTCCTGGACCGTCCCGGAGGGGCAGTTTGACCACTTCCTGGTCCAGTACAAGAACGGGGACGGGAAGCCCAAGGTGGTGCGGGTGCCGGGACACCAGGAAGAGGTCACCATCTGGGGCCTGGAGCCAGACCACAAGTACAAGATGAACCTGTACGGCTTCCATGACAACCAGCGCCAGGGCCCCGTGTCTGCCATCGGGGTGACAGGTGAGAGGACGGTGGCAGCCCCAGGGTGGGAGCCTAAGGAGAATCATACTCTCTGTGATGCGGGAGTGGGGTACAGGGGCCCCTGTGCTTGACCCTCAGCCATGGTGCCCTTTGAGCCTCCCCCCTGTAACCCCCGAGGACCAGCGGGTCCCCCTGGGCAGTGCAGGGCCTCCGTGAGTTGTGCCGGTGGCTGCCCTGAGCCCCCACAGCTGACCCTGAGGCTCTGGGCATGTTTGTGAGATGACAGTTGAGCAGGACCACCCAGCCCCAAGGAGGGACTTCTCTGAACTGACTCCAGGGCCCCAGTCATGACCGTGGCCTCTCCATCCTTCTCCCCGAGACCCAAGGACACGTCCATGGACCCTGCCTCACCCTCTCTGTTCTGTCCTTCTCAGCTGCAGGGGAAGAGACCCCATTCCCCACGGAACCCAGCACGGAGGCCCCAGAGCCCACCGAGGAGCCCGTCCTGGGGGAGCTGATGGTGACAGGATCCTCCCCGGACTCGCTGAGCCTCTCCTGGACCGTCCCCCAGGGCCACTTTGACTCCTTCACCGTCCAGTACAAGGACACGGCTGGGCGGCCCCAGGTGGTGCGTGTCGGGGGTGAGGAGAGCGAGGTCACCGTGCGGGGCCTGGAGCCGGGGCGCAAGTACAAGATGCACCTGTATGGCCTGCACGGGGGTCGGCGCGAGGGCCCCGTGTCCACCGTGGGCCTGACCGGTGAGTGAGGGCAGGCAGGGTGCGGGAGATGGGTCCTGGAAGCCTTTTCCTATATTAGCATCTCCATGGAAACATGAACACTTCTGCCTGCGTGTCACTGGCCTGGGATCCCGGTAAAGGGCAGGTTTGCTCAGCAGGTTTGCTCCTCCTGGGGCGGAGATGCCGCGTTTCTAACATCCTCCAGGATGCCGATGCTGCTGGTCTGAGGACCACTCTGAGCAGCAGTCTCCTCACAACCAGTAATTGGACGCTTTCTTAGAATGTGTTGGAGAGAGTCGTACTGGCACCCCTCGTCCCTCCCCGAGGCTCAGCCTCTATGGGGTGACCAGAGGCCCTGATGGCAGCCAGAAGGTACTCAGCATACAGCATCTTGCCTGCAGCACCCCCAAACCTCATGGTTCTGGAACTACCACACTTATGACTGCAGTGGGTCAGCTAAGATGTGGGTGCCCTGAGCCAAGTGCTGTGGGGGTTCCTGGAGTACACCTCACACATGGCAGAGAGACAAGTTCTTATCCTAATGGTTGTGGGGAGACAGGCTGTGAATCAGCAAATCAGGCAATGGAGGACATGGGCATGACCAAGCCAGGCCTGGGTGGCAAGGCCTAAGCCAGCCTGTCCAGGGGTACCCACGGGACTGCAGAGACCTGATACCAGGCAGGTGTTAGCGTGGTGACAGCTAGCGATAGGACGAGGCACGTGTCAGATCAATGATGTCACAGCAGGTGCAAAGGCCTGGCAAGTAGGACCATCAGGGCACCTGAGAGGGTTGTGGATCAACTGCTCTGAGTGGGGAGACAGTCTTGAGATGGGTTGGAAAGGTAGGGGCAGCTCAGCAAGCCAGGGGTCCAGATTTTAAGTAAGACTTACACCATCATGTGTGCATTTCAAGGCCCATTCTGGGCCCCTGTGCAGAATAGATGGGGAAGGAGGCAGAGACACCAGGAGGGAGGTGGGAACCCAGGTGGGAGGCGAGGGTGACCCAAACCAGGAAGGTGGGGCTGCAGGTGTGAGGAGTGAGGAGACTTGAGAGGAACTCTGGACAGAGTGGGGCACACTGAGTGATGGCAGCTGAGGATGGGAACAGGTCCAGGAAGACAGCAGGTTTCCGGTTGGGGGTGAGGGTTTGAGGTTTTAGGGAGCAAAGACCTGAGACAAAGGGAGTGAGATGCCAATGAGACTCCAGTGGAGAGAGTCCAGGACACGGTGGACCTATGTTCAGAGAAAGGTGGGTGCTGCAGAGAGAGGGAGAGGTCAGAAGCGTGCAATTGGTGGTGGGTGAGGCAGAGCCGGTGACGGTGAGGTGATGGGAAGGAGACATTAAAGGGACCGGAAAGAGGCACTGTGGATGGCGAGGTCTGCTCCTTATTATCTTATCTTTGCAACAGACCCCTTTATGTGCTGAACTGACTGAGGAGACCTCACCTGTCACCCATGTTTCTGTCCACCTCCAGACTACGGAGCTGTGACCACCCAAGCCCCACCCACCATGACCCCTGAGCCTCCCGTCAAGCCACGCCTGGGGGAGCTGGAAGTGACCGACGCCACCCCCAACTCCCTGCGCCTCTCCTGGACCGTCCCGGAGGGGCAGTTTGACCACTTCCTGGTCCAGTACAAGAACGGGGACGGGAAGCCCAAGGTGGTGCGGGTGCCGGGACACCAGGAAGAGGTCACCATCTGGGGCCTGGAGCCAGACCACAAGTACAAGATGAACCTGTACGGCTTCCATGACAACCAGCGCCAGGGCCCCGTGTCTGCCATCGGGGTGACAGGTGAGAGGACGGTGGCAGCCCCAGGGTGGGAGCCTAAGGAGAATCATACTCTCTGTGATGCGGGAGTGGGGTACAGGGGCCCCTGTGCTTGACCCTCAGCCATGGTGCCCTTTGAGCCTCCCCCCTGTAACCCCCGAGGACCAGCGGGTCCCCCTGGGCAGTGCAGGGCCTCCGTGAGTTGTGCCGGTGGCTGCCCTGAGCCCCCACAGCTGACCCTGAGGCTCTGGGCATGTTTGTGAGATGACAGTTGAGCAGGACCACCCAGCCCCAAGGAGGGACTTCTCTGAACTGACTCCAGGGCCCCAGTCATGACCGTGGCCTCTCCATCCTTCTCCCCGAGACCCAAGGACACGTCCATGGACCCTGCCTCACCCTCTCTGTTCTGTCCTTCTCAGCTGCAGGGGAAGAGACCCCATTCCCCACGGAACCCAGCACGGAGGCCCCAGAGCCCACCGAGGAGCCCGTCCTGGGGGAGCTGATGGTGACAGGATCCTCCCCGGACTCGCTGAGCCTCTCCTGGACCGTCCCCCAGGGCCACTTTGACTCCTTCACCGTCCAGTACAAGGACACGGCTGGGCGGCCCCAGGTGGTGCGTGTCGGGGGTGAGGAGAGCGAGGTCACCGTGCGGGGCCTGGAGCCGGGGCGCAAGTACAAGATGCACCTGTATGGCCTGCACGGGGTCGGCGCGAGGGCCCCGTGTCCACCGTGGGCCTGACCGGTGAGTGAGGGCAGGCAGGGTGCGGGAGATGGGTCCTGGAAGCCTTTTCCTATATTAGCATCTCCATGGAAACATGAACACTTCTGCCTGCGTGTCACTGGCCTGGGATCCCGGTAAAGGGCAGGTTTGCTCAGCAGGTTTGCTCCTCCTGGGGCGGAGATGCCGCGTTTCTAACATCCTCCAGGATGCCGATGCTGCTGGTCTGAGGACCACTCTGAGCAGCAGTCTCCTCACAACCAGTAATTGGACGCTTTCTTAGAATGTGTTGGAGAGAGTCGTACTGGCACCCCTCGTCCCTCCCCGAGGCTCAGCCTCTATGGGGTGACCAGAGGCCCTGATGGCAGCCAGAAGGTACTCAGCATACAGCATCTTGCCTGCAGCACCCCCAAACCTCATGGTTCTGGAACTACCACACTTATGACTGCAGTGGGTCAGCTAAGATGTGGGTGCCCTGAGCCAAGTGCTGTGGGGGTTCCCTGGAGTACACCTCACACATGGCAGAGAGACAAGTTCTTATCCTAATGGTTGTGGGGAGACAGGCTGTGAATCAGCAAATCAGGCAATGGAGGACATGGGCATGACCAAGCCAGGCCTGGGTGGCAAGGCCTAAGCCAGCCTGTCCAGGGGTACCCACGGGACTGCAGAGACCTGATACCAGGCAGGTGTTAGCGTGGTGACAGCTAGCGATAGGACGAGGCACGTGTCAGATCAATGATGTCACAGCAGGTGCAAAGGCCTGGCAAGTAGGACCATCAGGGCACCTGAGAGGGTTGTGGATCAACTGCTCTGAGTGGGGAGACAGTCTTGAGATGGGTTGGAAAGGTAGGGGCAGCTCAGCAAGCCAGGGGTCCAGATTTTAAGTAAGACTTACACCATCATGTGTGCATTTCAAGGCCCATTCTGGGCCCCTGTGCAGAATAGATGGGGAAGGAGGCAGAGACACCAGGAGGGAGGTGGGAACCCAGGTGGGAGGCGAGGGTGACCCAAACCAGGAAGGTGGGGCTGCAGGTGTGAGGAGTGAGGAGACTTGAGAGGAACTCTGGACAGAGTGGGGCACACTGAGTGATGGCAGCTGAGGATGGGAACAGGTCCAGGAAGACAGCAGGTTTCCGGTTGGGGGTGAGGGTTTGAGGTTTTAGGGAGCAAAGACCTGAGACAAAGGGAGTGAGATGCCAATGAGACTCCAGTGGAGAGAGTCCAGGACACGGTGGACCTATGTTCAGAGAAAGGTGGGTGCTGCAGAGAGAGGGAGAGGTCAGAAGCGTGCAATTGGTGGTGGGTGAGGCAGAGCCGGTGACGGTGAGGTGATGGGAAGGAGACATTAAAGGGACCGGAAAGAGGCACTGTGGATGGCGAGGTCTGCTCCTTATTATCTTATCTTTGCAACAGACCCCTTTATGTGCTGAACTGACTGAGGAGACCTCACCTGTCACCCATGTTTCTGTCCACCTCCAGACTACGGAGCTGTGACCACCCAAGCCCCACCCACCATGACCCCTGAGCCTCCCGTCAAGCCACGCCTGGGGGAGCTGGAAGTGACCGACGCCACCCCCAACTCCCTGCGCCTCTCCTGGACCGTCCCGGAGGGGCAGTTTGACCACTTCCTGGTCCAGTACAAGAACGGGGACGGGAAGCCCAAGGTGGTGCGGGTGCCGGGACACCAGGAAGAGGTCACCATCTGGGGCCTGGAGCCAGACCACAAGTACAAGATGAACCTGTACGGCTTCCATGACAACCAGCGCCAGGGCCCCGTGTCTGCCATCGGGGTGACAGGTGAGAGGACGGTGGCAGCCCCAGGGTGGGAGCCTAAGGAGAATCATACTCTCTGTGATGCGGGAGTGGGGTACAGGGGCCCCTGTGCTTGACCCTCAGCCATGGTGCCCTTTGAGCCTCCCCCCTGTAACCCCCGAGGACCAGCGGGTCCCCCTGGGCAGTGCAGGGCCTCCGTGAGTTGTGCCGGTGGCTGCCCTGAGCCCCCACAGCTGACCCTGAGGCTCTGGGCATGTTTGTGAGATGACAGTTGAGCAGGACCACCCAGCCCCAAGGAGGGACTTCTCTGAACTGACTCCAGGGCCCCAGTCATGACCGTGGCCTCTCCATCCTTCTCCCCGAGACCCAAGGACACGTCCATGGACCCTGCCTCACCCTCTCTGTTCTGTCCTTCTCAGCTGCAGGGGAAGAGACCCCATTCCCCACGGAACCCAGCACGGAGGCCCCAGAGCCCACCGAGGAGCCCGTCCTGGGGGAGCTGATGGTGACAGGATCCTCCCCGGACTCGCTGAGCCTCTCCTGGACCGTCCCCCAGGGCCACTTTGACTCCTTCACCGTCCAGTACAAGGACACGGCTGGGCGGCCCCAGGTGGTGCGTGTCGGGGGTGAGGAGAGCGAGGTCACCGTGCGGGGCCTGGAGCCGGGGCGCAAGTACAAGATGCACCTGTATGGCCTGCACGGAGTGCGCCATGTGGGGCCCATTTCCACCGTGGGCTTGACTGGTGAGTGCGGGGCGGGCCCGTTGTTTCCCTCTGCTCCCCTCTTGCTTTCTTTCATGGAAATCAGAAGTCTTCACACCGGGGCCTGTGGGCCCTCTCATCTCTCATAAGGCCGTCATGATCCTGCCTAGTAAGGACTTGAATGGAGTTAGCGCTGCTTTGGATAGTGGTCAGGGTCCGGTGGGCATGGAGCCGATGTCTCATACATTTTAGCTTCTCCCTTTCTTCATGATCCAGGTCCTCTAACTTACTAAATTGTTCCTGTGTGGCTTCCTTAGGCTCCCTGACTGGGCTTTTTAATGGCTCAGACCTGGCTGTGAAACCAGGTTCTCTAGGTTTGAACCCTATTTCGAATGTGCTGATTGTTTGATTATGCTAATGTTTCTTCACCTCTCTGTGTCACAGATCCCCCACAATGGGGATGTTAATAATAACGGCAGCTGCTTCACATACTGTGTGAGGATCAGTGCATTACTGTTTTGTGAGTGCTGACACACATTCGAAGAGTTTGCTAAGAATGTTAGTTTCAGAGCCCGTGGAAAGCACTCCCCCTCTTGGGTGGGGTCCTTCCATTGACCCCTCAGCCTCCTCTGCTGTGTTCCAGCCTCCCTTCCCACAAAGCCCCCGGTGACACCCCGCCTGGGGGAGCTGGCTGTGGCAGCCGTGACCTCAGACACAGTGCACCTCTCATGGACAGTGGCCCAGGGCGTCTTCGAGTCCTTCCTGGACCAGTACAGGGATGTACAGGGGCAGCCCCAGGCAGTGCCTGTGGGTGGAGAACTACGCAAGGTCAACATCTCGAGTCTGGTCCCAGCCCGCAAGTACAAGTTCCTACTCTTGAACTCCAAGATGCAAAAAGACACTGCCTACTGTCCATGGACACAAAGACCCGTGAATGAGGGCCAGAGGCCACCTTCACCCCTGGAGCCTTTTGATGGTCATTCGTCCCCTTTGGTGACAGTTGGAATTTTATTTTCTGTGCTCCACACTCCAGACCCGAGTCTCCAGACCCATTTGGTTACTAGGTCCAGCGAAAGCCAGTCCTGAGCTCTCCCCTTTACCCCTCATTTCCATCCTTCTTTCTACTCCTTCTGTATCCCGAGGGACACTTGCTTTCTTCCCTAGCTCCTCTTTTATCCTATTCCTCCGCCTCCCCCTTGCTGACGTGTGGCCTGGTGGCCCGCTCCCAGCTCCCACCGCCCTGAGGAAGCTTGATCTGCTCCCATCACTGTTTCTGTCACTCTCCATGTACCTCTCTCTCCTTTCTAGTCCCAGACACAAAACCTTCTCCTCACCTGGGAGAGCTGACAGTGACAGATGTGACCCCGGGCTCCATGGGTCTCTCATGGACGGTCCCCTAAGGGGAATTTGACTCTTTTGTGGTCCAGTACAAGGACAGAAATGAGCAGCCTCACGTGGTGCCTGTTGCCGCGGACCAGCTAAAGGTCACCATCAGCGACCTGGCGCCCTATACGAAGTACAAGTTCTTGCTCTATGGGTTGGCAGGCAGGAAGCAGCTGGGCCCCATCTCTGCAGAGGGCACCACGGGTGAGCCTCAGTCCTGCCTCCCGCCTTTGCCAGAGTGGCCTCTTATCTGAGTGCCAGAGCTGGCCCCGTGGCCTTCCCGCGAAGTTTAGTCTTCTGCCTCCAGCCTTGGCATGACGATTATAACACCACAAGCGAACATGAATTGAGTCCCTATTGCATGCCAGACACTGTTCTGGGCATTTTATATGCCTTGTTTCCTCCATTCACTGACTGGGGCAAGTTTTGGAGCCAAGCAGACCTGTGTTCACATTCCGATTGCCAGCTGTGTAGCCATGGACAAGCCACTTCCTTGCCTTGAAACTCAGTTTCCATACCTGCACAGAGGTTGGGAATCATATCTCCTGGCATTGAGGACATGTTCACATCCTCCTCCCTTTGTCCCAACTCAGTAGGAAGAGGTGGAAAATATGGAAGGGTTTGGCTGCAAAGAGACTATGGAAAAACCTAGTGTCATTGTGCCCATGACTCAGCCCCCAAGGAAGGGGTGGAGGTGGGTCACTGACTATTACGTCCTCCCAGGATAGTGAGTCACCCTGGTCAGCCAAACAAGGATGGGCTACATGGCCAGTTGGGTCCTTGGACCCTCAGACTCCCTAATTCTCTTGCCTGAACCCTCATTGTGGGGACTAGAAGCAGGCGTCTCCCCTGACACCCCATCAGTCAGCACCCACCCTCAGCAGCTCTTTTCTATGCTCTGCTCTCCGCTTCATTCTCCCAACTGTGGCCCTGGCTTCCCCCCCGCTGCCCCTCCTCACCAGCTGCCCTGGTCCAGGGCTGTTAGTGCAGGGCTGGGGAAGCAGGTGGAAGGAGGGCCTGTGCTGATGGGGGTGGGGTCATGGGCAGGCAGTGGCACCCCGTGTGCTTAACTGGCTCCACAGCCTGCCTCTTGCTCTTTGGAGGGGATCTCCCTGACGACCTAGATACCCTGTGGGAGCCTTTCTCAGCTCCTGCCACTTCCCTGCACAGGGGACTGGGGCTAAGGGGAAAGCTGAGGCCCTCCTCATAACCCCTGTCACCACTCTCTCAGGAGGCGATCTTATGTGGTCCCTGTACCTGCGTCACAGTGGGCAGGGGTGGGGGTAGGAAGGCGTTTGGGCAGTGGCCTCTGGAGGAGGAGGCCGGGCTCCCTACCCTCCTTCCTACAGGACAGGAGTGGATCAGGCCTGTCCATCTCCTCGGGTGGCTGTCCTTGAAGCCACACTTTAGGGACCCTTTCTGAGACCCTCATGCCTCCCAGAAGTTGCCAAGGCTGACGTGGAGGCATCTCCTGACAAAGAGTTTCTTCTCCGCCTCCCCACAGCTCCGGTGGAGAAGGAGCAGCAGCCCTCACCCCACCTTGGGGAGCTGATGGTGATGGATGAGACCCCACACTCCCTGCACCTCTCATGGACCGTGGCCAAGGGCCCCTTTGACTCTTTTGTGGTCCAGTATTGGGACACCAATGGGCAGCCCCAGGCCTTGCTTGTCGGTGGTGACCAGAGTAAGGTCCTCGTGTCAGGCCTGGAGCCCAGCACCCCCTACAAGTTCTTCCTCTATGGCCTCCGGGAAGGGAAGCGCCTGGGACCTGTCTCCGCTCAGGGCACCACAGGTACCACCCAGCAAGGGCCCTGCATCTTCGCCTTGCCTGCCTCTAGTCTGGGACTGGGAGGGGTGAAGGGGGCGGCCAGCATTGGTGAATACAGGGAAGGAACGTGAGGAGTGTACCTTGGAGGGAGGAAGAGGCAGGCAAGCCCCCCTTGGCTCTACACATATGTGTTGTCACTATGGGCCCTACTCTGGGTTCCAGGCTCTCATTAGCTGGGTCCAGGGTGGAGTGGCAGAAGGGACTTGCCCCAGGTCACCAAACTGGTATGCTTCTGTCTCCACACCCTTCTCTCTCCCCCACTCTGAGCAGGGTCAGCTCCTGCCGGTCAGACTGCAGGGGACCGAGGGCCTCGCCTGTCCCACCTGTCTGTGACCGATGTGACCACCAGTTCTCTGCGGCTCAACTGGGAGGCCCCACCCGGCGCCTTTGACTCCTTCCTGCTCCGCTATGGGGTCCCATCACCAAGCACTCTGGAGCTGCACCCACGTCCCCTGCTGCAGCGGGAGCTTACGGTGCCAGGGACGCGGCAATCAGCCATGCTCCGGGACCTGCATCCTGGGACCCTGTACAGCCTTACACTGTATGGGCTGCGCGGGCCTCACAAGGCCGACAGCCTCCAGGGCACCGCCCACACCCTCAGCCCAAGTAAGGCCCCACACTGGGCACATACCCATGTGGCCCAAAGTAGGGCGTCTTTTTACTTCATGGGGTGAGAGCTAGTGCCTCAGCCAGAGGGGAGGCTGCTGAGCAGTGGGGGGCTGGGGGGAATCTACAGAGCAACTTCCATCTCTGTGTCTGGGGGAATGGAGTGGTGGTGAGCATGTCAGAAGGAGGGCTGGGAATCCTAGGACAGGAACCTCCCTGTGTCATGTTCTCACCATCATTGTTTGGCACACCCCTCCCCACAGTACTGCAGAGCCCCCGTGACCTCCAATTCAGTGAAATCGGGGAGACCTCCGCCAAGGTCAGCTGGATGCCCCCACCGTCCAGAGTGGACAGCTTCAAAGTTTCCTACCAGCTGGCAGATGGAGGTGACACTTTTTTGCCCATGCCCTCATTGGCTCTCATTTCTTTTGCGCCCTCCACTCTGCCCACCCTGAGCAACTCCTGGCCTCCCTGGGCAACCTCCCAAGCTCACCATGTTTTCAGGGGAGCCACAGAGCATGCAAGTGGACGGCCGAGCCGGGACCCAGAAACTCAGAGGGCTGATCCCAGGTGCTCGCTATGAGGTGACTGTGGTCTCCGTCCGAGGCTTTGAGGAGAGTGAGCCTCTCACAGGCTTCCTCATCACAGGTGAGATGGACGGGACCCAGGCAGGCGCAGGGCAGAAAAGGAGGGCATGGGCGGGAGCTGAGAGTGCATGGAAAAGGGAAGGGCGTGTTGGAGGCCGCGGCTGCAGCTGCACATGAGGCCCAGCACAGTTTGGGAAGGTGCGGGGTGGGGACAGCTCTAAACCCCCTCTCTCTCCCAGTTCCCGATGGCCCCACCCAACTGCGTGCACTGAACTTGACAGAGGGAAACACTGTGCTACACTGGAAGCCCCCTCAGGCTCCTGTGGACACATATGACATCCAGGTCACAGCCTCAGGGGGTGAGCAGGGCTGAGGCCTCTGGAGGATACTTTCTCAGGGTGGTGAGGGCAGAGGGCAGGCTGGGCTCAGGCCAGGCAGGGCAGGGCAGGGGCAGATGCTGACGGCTCCCGCACTCCCAGCCCCGCCCCTGCAGGCCTCAGCCCCAGGCAGCGCTGTGGCCTACCCGCTGCATGGCCTGATGCTTCACACCAACTATACAGCAACTGTGCATGGCCTTCGGGGTCCCAACCTCACCTCTCCAGCCAGCATTGTCTTCACCACAGGTACTTCCTGAGAGGTGTGTGGGATGGGAGAGGGGCGGTGCTTGGAGCCCAGAGGGCCTCATCTCCATCTTCTCTTCCTGCTTCTCCTCCCAGGGTTGGAGGGCCCCCTGGACTTGGAGGCCAAGGAAGTGACCCCGCGCACAGCCTTGCTTACTTGGATTGAGCCCCAAGTCCCACCGACTGGCTACCTGCTCACCTACAACACGTCTGCTGGACAGACCCAGGTGCCCCCACTGCTGCCCCACTGGCCAGCTGCCCTCCCTGGGTTCCATTCCAGGAGAGGCTGCCTCTGCCTCTGCCTCTCCTGCTGGGGTTCCACTTCCCTTTCCCCTGACCTACCCCTTCTCTGTCCCACAGATCCTGCTCCCAGGAGGGGCCACTTCTCACCAGCTCCTGGGCCTTTTTCCCTCCACCACCTACAAAGTGTGGCTCTGGGCCACATGGGGCGAGAGCCTCGCGCCGCCCATGTCCACTTCCTTCACCACAGGTACTTGGGTGCTGCGACCTGGGGCTGAGTGGGCAGCAGGGGTCCAGGGTTTGGAAGCAGGACTGGCCCTACTCTCTTCTCCTCAGGGGGGCTGCGCGTCCCCTTTCCCCGGGACTGTGGTGAGGAGATGCAGAACGGGCCCGGCACGTCGAGGACGACCACCATCTTCCTCAATGGCAACCGCGAGCAGCCCCTGAACGTGTTTTGTGACATGGAGACTGATGGGGGCGGCTGGCTGGTGGGTGGCAGCCGGCAGCCCAGGGATCTGCGTGGGGCGGGGGCTGGGGTGCCAGGAGCTGTAGGCTGATGGTGCCCCACCTGCTTTCCAGGTGTTCCAGCGCCGCCTGGATGGACACACAGACTTCTGGAGGGACTGGCAGGACTACGCCCACGGCTTTGGAAACATCTCCAGCGAGTTCTGGCTGGGTCAGTGCCTCCCGGGGATTGGGGGCCTGAGAAGGGCTGCGGGCCCTGTGGACACCAGACCCTGATGAGAGCACACTCCCCACCTCAGGTAACGAGGCCCTGCACAGCCTGACCAAAGCTGGGGACTACTCCATGCGAGTGGACCTGCGGGCTGGGGACGAGGCGGTGTTCGCCCACTACGACTCCTTCCGGGTAGACTCAGCTGCTGGCTACTACCGCCTCCACCTGGAGGGCTACCACGGCACGGCAGGTGAGGGCTGGGCCTGGGGGTCGGGGGCAGGGGACGGGAGGCTCTCACTTATTCCCGCTCCCGCCAGGGGACTCCATGAGCTACCACAGCGGCAGCGTCTTCTCTGCCCGCGATCGAGACCCCAACAACTTGCTCATCTCCTGCGCCGTCTCCTACCGAGGGGCCTGGTGGTACCGGAACTGCCATTATGCCAACCTCAATGGGCTCTATGGGAGCACAGTAGACCACCAGGTGAGGGGCCAGAGGCAGCCCAAGCTGGGGGTGGTCGGGGCTCCGCCAGCCTGGGTGTGAGACGCACTGTGACAGGACATGTTACTGAGCGCCTTGGTGCCTCAGGGCCCTCATGTGTGCAATAGGACAATACTGCCACCTCACCAAGGTGTCTTCAGGAAGAGACGATTTATTGGATGGAGAGGGCCAGCTCAGGATTAAGCCTCAGCCCTTCGCAGTTGAGGGTTAGGAAGGCAGCAGGGAGGGAAGGTTGATTGACTTCTGGAACTGTCTCCCCAAAGGGTCAGGGGTGGGAGCAGATGGGATGTTCTGCTGTGACTCCCCGCAACCTCCTTCCCAGGGAGTGAGCTGGTACCACTGGAAGGGCTTCGAGTTCTCCGTGCCCTTCACGGAAATGAAGCTGAGACCCAGAAGCTACCGGGCTCCCGCCTAGGGAGGCTGAGCCTCGGCTCGCCTCTCCCGCCCACGAATGACTGTGGAGCACTGAGGGACTGCGAGGAGAGAAGAGCCAGGGTCCCCCTTCACCCACCAGACAACTGAGGAAGCCTCTACCCGCGATCTCACAGCACTATGTTTACAGGGGGGAGGGGGGCGGCGGGGAGGGAAGGGGTTTGTGCGGGAGCAATAAAAGGAAAAACTGAGGCATGAGACCGGCAGGTGTGTTGGCCGTCATTGGCTCTCGCCCAAGCCAAGGGTCCCGGCTCCCCGAGGCTGCAGCCGCACGTGGAAAGGCTGCACGGTGAGGTTGACGCCGCAGTGGGGTTGGGGCTGCAGGGAGGGCAGGGCGCCGGCAGGCGGCAGCAGCGTGAAGGCCTGCAGCAGGCGCGCCAGCACCACGAACAGCTCCAGGCGCGCCAGAGGCTCGCCCAGGCACACACGCGCCCCGCAGCCAAAGGCCAGCGCGCTGGGGCTCGCGCCGGGAGCCAGGAAGCGGTCTGCGCGGGGAGGACAGACCCGGAGTCAGCGGCCGCAGGGACCGGCCCCTGCGCGGCTCCCACCCGCGGGCACCCAGTCCTGCCACGCACCCGGCCGGAACTCATGTGGCCGCTCCCAGACCGTCTCGTCCAGGTGGGCGCCTTGGAGGTTGGGGATGACAACCGTGCCCTCCGGGATGTCGTAGCCGAATATGCTGAGGGCAGGGCGGAGTTAGAAACCTGCCAGGCCTCGGCTTGCGGTCCCACTCAGCCCTGCCCCTCGGGAGTCACCTGCTGGGCCGCGTGGAGCGGTGCGGCAGGGCCAGAGGCACCACCGGCCGCAAGCGGAGCACCTCCGCGATGGTGGCGTTGAGCAAGGGCAGCCTTGAGCGGTCCTTATATGGGATTCGGGAGCTCCAGGCTCCGGGGCCCAGCTCGCGATCCAACTCCTCCTGAAGTCGCTGCTGAAACTGGGAAACGGGGGCAAGCCTTGGTGTCCGGGGCGCAGCCCTGCCGTTAGTCCACCTACAGCGGCCCAGCCGCCCCGCTCCAGCCTCGCCCTGGACCCGCCCCTAGAGGCTTTGTGCCAATTAGGAGAAGCCCCACCCCCACCCGCGGGCGGACACGGCCTGCTGGAGTGCGCAGTGCCAGGGTGCCAGGAAGGAACCTTTGCCGCCCCAGGCCACACCTCAGGGTGGTGAAGCAAGAACGCCACAGCCCAGGACAGGGTGGTCGAAGTGGTCTCGGTGCCACCGATGAAAAGGTCCACCACAGACATATGCACGTGCCCTTCAAGGAGCTGCCCACGGCCCTCTTCCACTCTCGGCTTCCCCACCCCTGAAGCATGTAGTCCATCATGTCCCGCCACCGGCCTGCCACCATGCTCTCCTGGGGAAGGAGGGGTCAGCCTGAGTGCCTACCTGGGGCCCAAGACGCTGTGCCAAAGAAGCTGCCTCGCTCTGGGGCAGCAGCCTCACTGGCTGTGGGCTGAGGGGGCCCGGTCCAAGCAGTGCCTACCTTGTGCTGCCTCAGTTGCTTCTCTACAATGTGATCCCTGTTCTCCATGGCCTGCTTCAGCCTCCGGAGGCCTGGGGAGGGGAAGAACTGGGGCAGGGAGCAGAAGGGTGTAGCTGCTGGAAGGAAGCCTGTCCCCCACCCTCCTCCCAGGAGCCAGGGCTGTCTGGGCTCCACCTCCTCACCCTGAGAAAGGGAATGATGTCCAAAATTTGGACGGACCAGTGGTCCCAGGTTTCCATCAGGTCTTGGACACAGTCGTGAAGGGTGTGTACTAAGGAATCCTCCTGCCGGAGAAGGAGGGAATCCTTTCCGTTCAGGATGAGGAGAGGGGCTGGGAGGGGCTGAGGGCTGGGCCCAGGCATGTGTGAGGGAAGAGAGCCTTGACCTTGTCTCCAAAGGTGAGGTAACAGATGATGCTGCAGGTGAGGAAAGAGAATTCTTTCTGGATGGCCACAGGGGCGCCAGCCTGGGCTCTCATTCTCTGTGGAGCAAAAGCATGAACGAAACAGGCCAGGACTGCTGGAATGGTGACACCGACCTGGGATGACTGTGGGAGTGCAGCCTCACCTCACAGAACTCCTGGGTCAGCTGGTCCACAAGGGCCTCCATGGAGCTGCACATGCCCAGCAGCAGGGCGGAGTGGGGGAGTCTCTTGCGGGCCTTCCAGAGCCGGGAGTAGTCCCTAAGCGAGAGGTCCTGGTTGTGCGGGGACACCAGCTTGTCTGTAAGTAGGGGGTGGGGGTGGACACCAGCTTGTCTGTAAGTAGGGGGTCCGGGTCGTCGAAATGACCAGGGGAAACCCTGGCCTGACCTCTCAGACCAGCCTAAGTACTTCTCAGCCTCCGCCCTGCCTGCTACAGAGACCCTATCGCTCCCCGCACCAAATGGGGAAAGACCCAAGATCCAGTTATCTGGGGGAGGGGTACTGGACAACTAAAGGCCACTAGTGCTGTGGGGCATGACGCAGCCTCTGTTCCCCCCGGAGAAGGGCCTCCTGTTTAATTCATCTCACTCCAGCTAAGCTCGTTGACTCTCATAGCTGCCCTCTGAGCCAAGGAGAAATCAGCTTTCTTAGGCATCACCAATGACTGGGCACGGAGGAACATGAAGGGGAAATTGTGTGCGTGTGTCTGTGTGTGTGTGTGCACTTGTGCACACATGCACATCTGCAAAGATGCAGGCTTGTTTGGATGGATATGTGTGTACAAGTATGTCTAAATATTTGCACTTGTGAATGAGCACACACAAGTGTATTTGATGTGTACATGTACTTGTGTGTGCATGCACTTGTGATTTGCATGACACAGGGTGACAGGATTTGCAGGGCAGTATCCCACTTCATACCCAAGGCTACACCCCAAGCCGAGAGAAGCACTGAGAAGCCCAGAGAAAGGCGGCTGCATGCCAGGCCTCTCGCCTGGGCTTTCTCCCCCAGGGCGCCTCTCGGTGTGGAAATGCTCCCTCCCTGTGGCCCAGCTCCTTTTTTACCTTTTGTGAGCTGGTGGCCAGCGGGAATGCCAGTAGTCCTGAAAGTCTCTTTTTCTCAGACCCAGAGGAGAAGTTGAAGAGAAGGAAGCCAGGAAATACATGCGTGTTGCAGGGAGGGCCCAGCCATGCCCCTGCCAGCCCCTCCAGTCAGCGTCTCCACCCCGCCCCCCTCTCCTCTGGTCTGGAAAGCCAGGCACAGTCCACACCTCTCCTTAACCCTTCTCCTGAACTGAACTCCAGAGCCCCCTCCATACTCCTGTGTTCACCTGAGTTTCCCTCCTGGCTCACCCTGAGCGCCCCCGCTATCTTTACTCTCTAACCCTTCTCTGCCTGTGCTCCCCAATTCTTGCCTCAATGAATTCCACTAACAAATAACTAGGCAACCAGCACCCAGATCATGAAACTGGATATTCTTAGCACCCTGGAATCCCTCACCATGCCCCTTCTCATCATTATTCCTTCAAGAGCACCACACTTCTGACCTGTAACACTCACTGTAAATTAACATTGGCTTCCCTCAAACTCCATATAAATACAATTTTGCAGCATGTTCTTTTCTGTGTCTGGCTGCTTTTGCTCTTCCCCACATTACTGAGATCCGTCCGTTGCATAGACCTGTAGTAGTCTCATTGCTTTAATTTCTTCCCACTGTGTGAATAAACCACTTTATTTAATCCCATCTACTGATGGAGACATTTGGAAAGTTCCCAGAATGAATAGTACTGTGGTGGGTTTAGCCAGGAATGGAATTGTTGGATCACAGGGTTTGTGTGTAACTTTAGTAGATTCTGCCAAAGTTTTCCAAAGTGCTTGTGCTATCTGGCCCCACCACACCCACACCTGACTGGCTCTTTGCCCCAGCTGCTGTTTTGAACCAACTTCCAGTCCCAGATACTGTCCGTGGTGCTAACCCTGACGTTAGTCCTGTCCTTGGTTTCAGCCCTGAAGCTAGTCCTAGGCGTAAATTTAACTTTTCATTCAATCATTTAATCAATAGACATTTATTGAGCACAGATGCAAGGATACTGCAGCCAAGACAAAAACAGGTGTCATGGCTGCCCCAATAGACTTTACGGACAAGATTGTATGTGGGCAAGAAAGTAATGAAATAACCTCACAAATAAATATGATTACAACATGTTGCAAATGCTACAAATGAGAGTTGCATGGTGCTCTGATATCACATGATAGGGGGACATGACCTGGGCAGGAAAGTTTCCCTGAGGGAGAGATGTGGGGCTGAGACCTGAAGGGATGAGGAGGCCAAGAGGAAAGGGAAGAGCATTTCAATAGAGGGAACTGCGTATACAAAGTCTGACATTGGGAAGAATAGGAGGGACTTACAGAAGGCCAGCGGGATGGAAATAGGGAGGTGGTTACGGAAGATGAGGTGGAAGAAGTCAGCAGGGGCCAGATGGTGTGGGGCTGTCTGTCAGTGTTTGAAGAGAATTGGGAAGGGAGACACTGGGTAGTTTTTAGGGGAAGGAGGGACATCCTAGTTGCTTTTTCAAGATTGTAGGGGCAAGAGTGGAAGCAGAGGGAATAGCTAGGACACAATTGCAGTTATCGAGCAATGACTTGGACTGTGATGTTGGTAAGAGGATATAAATAAGCAAACTAAAGAGATGTTTATGAGAAAACATTGATAAATATGATGAAAGATAATGGTGTTAAATGGGCTGTTAGGTTTCTGGCTTGTAAAGCTGGATGCATGTTGGGGCTGTGAGCTGCAATGGAGAACACAGAGAGGGGATGGGGTACAGAAAGGACGATCATGAGTTCAGTTTCAGGCATGCTGAATTTGGGGTGCCCAAGAGGAGATGCCAAGTAGGCAGTTGGATATGTTGCTCAGAGTGGAGAGATGACGAAGCTAGTGTTATGAATTGGACTATAGTTTGGAAATTACTCATGGGTCTGTATGAAGGTACTTAGGTGGGTGACTAGAGCAGCAGGTCTCACCTCTGTTTTAATTTTTTTTTAGGGCATTGTCACTGGCCCTCATATGTGGGACCGAACCGGGGCCGCTGGCTTCCCAAGCCAGCGCTTAACCACCGCGCCACTCGGCCGGCCCAGGTCTCACCTCTGGGTGCACATTATAATCAACTGGGGAGCTTTTAAAAAGTACTGAAAAAATATTCAGTGCCTCAGTCATTCTTGTCACATTTCAAGTGTTCAAGAGCCACATATCTCTCCTAGCTACCATAGTGACAGCACAGATACAAAATGTCTTCAAATGGAAAATATGGTCAACAGTGTTTAGTGATTTTGAGAGGTCAAGTAAGATGAAGACAAACGTCTCCTAGGTATTTTGCTACAGATCATTGGGAGACCTTAGGGAAGGCTGTGTGGTGGCTTGAAGGAGATGCAGAAGCCAGATGAGAGTGAACTGAGGCATGCAGAGGCTATGGGGAAATAGAAACAGCTAGTGCAGGTCAATCTTTTGACAACTGTGCCATGAAGGAGAGGAGAGCAATGTGCAGTAGCTGAAGGGAGTATGGGATTGGGGAGGGATTGGGTTTTATTTTAAGGTATAACTTTCATATACCAAAATGCACAAATCTTAAGTGTGTAGCTCAATTAATCTTTGAATATGTATACATTTGTTTAATCACCACCCAGATCAAAGTGCAAAACATTTCCAGATATCCCCCCTTGTGACTCTTTCCAATCAATACCATCCCTGAAAGTCACCCTGTCTTATCTTTTTTTTCTTTTTTTTTTAAGGTTTCATTGGGATATTGGGGCAGGGGAACAGTGTTGGGGAATTGGGGGAGGGGACCAGTCAAGTTGTTCTTCAATCTTCATTGTGGAGGGTGCCAGTTGCCCCATCGGCAGCTCGTGGCTTCTAAGCTCAAGGTGTTGTGTTCAATCTTAGTTGCGGGTGGGTGTAGCCACCATCCCATGTGGAAGTCAAACCAGCAGCCTCGTTGTTAAGAGCGCACGCCCTATCCACTGAGCCATCTGGGCGGCAGCTCAGCTCAAGGTGCCAAGTTCAATCTTTAGGTGTGGGAGGCCGTAGCCCACCATTGAATAGGAAATCTTGTTGTTACACCAGCTAAGCCATCCTACCACCTGTTGGCAGCTCACTGACAGCTCAGCTAGGGTGCAGCATCACTGGCCCATGTGGGAATCAAACCGGCGGCCCTGTTGCTCAGAGCATGTGCTCTCAGCCAAGTCTTAACCAACTGAGTCACTTGGCTGCGGGGGACCAGCCTCCGCGAGTCTAGGGGTTCCCTCAGGTGGAGACGGCATCAGCGAGGGAAGAAAAAAAAGAAGGGAAAGAGTGGAGACACTGGGAGAGTTTCAGAAAAGTGTCACATATTGTTACAGCAGTCCCTTTTATAGGGATTTTTGACCATTACCTCAATCACAAGTTAAGTTCCACCTCTTAGGACTTTTGCAGTCTTTACTTCCTTGTAATTGTTCTCTCCAGGATACACTGGCCTATTCTATGATAAGGATTCACTGATCTCTACATATTGCGTAAAGAGTGGTTACCATGACTACCTAGCCATTATCCCCAATTCCAGCAGCTAGACTCACAGGGCATATACTTGAGCTATTACTAAAAGACTAGCAGTGGTTGAGTTTAGGGTAAAAATTATCTAAAATCTATTCCTATGTGATTACAATACTTAGTAGCTAAAGGGAGTCTTAAACATCTTTTATCCTACGGAGGGCTATATATTATTACAATAGAGGGTAGCATCTGTATCTCAGTCAAAGCTTCAGTATCTGTTGCTACAACAATGGACAAGGCAAAGAATTCAAATAAGGCTATTGATTAACATACCCCATGGTCAGCTAGTTGTCTCTTATTGAAACCCTCATGGCCTGGAGACTTTTAGTCTTCAAGGAGACTTCTCACAGCAGTGGCTTTAGGCAAGTGAGCTCAACAGACTGATGTTTTCATCAGTTTCTCATGGGTAGGCTGTCAGTTTCTCACAGACAGGCTGTTGGCCTACATGGCCAGGGGTCTGGGCCAATGTTTCCAAGAGGCTTGAGTCCCCAATTTCTCAGTCCAGGGGTCCCCACGGAACTACCGCCTGGCTTGGGTTGTCTCCTCTCTATTTTTGGAGATCTTGCCCGTCTTTGGCTGTGTAGTTAGCTCATCGGGTACCACAGGAACTTGCCACAAATGCCATGAAAGTACTGTCTCCTATAGGATCCGATGTAGAGGGAAGGCACATGGATTCATAGAGGCAGGAGATGTTACATGACCAACCATAAGTCAGCACCCGAAACATCCAGTGTTAAGCATGGCACTGTGACCTTGTCAGACACTGGGGGGCTGTCGGCTCCCAACACTTAGCCAGCCCCGCTGTCCTATCTTCTAAAAGCAATGATTCATCTGCTTGTTTTTAAACCTCATATAAATAGCATCATTCAGAATGGTTTTGTGTGTGTGTGTGTGTGTGTGTGTGTCTGTCTGGTTGCTTTTGCTCATCATTATGTGTGTGAAAATTGTTCTTGTTGAATGTAGCAAGAGGGTGTTTTTCGTTGCTGTATAGTATTCCATGGTATGGTCATTTCTCCATTCTACTATTAATGGACACTCGAGTTGTTTCCAGTTTGGGCTAATACAAATAAATCTCATAAACAGTCTTGTACATGTTTTTTGGAGGATAGGTGGTCATTTCCATTGGATATTTACCAAGAAATAGAATTGCCAGGTTATAGGTTATGGTTTTAGTAGATACTGCCAAACAGTTTTCCAAAGTGGTTGCCCTAATTTATGCTCCTTCTCACAATAGATGAGAGTTCCAGTTGCTTCATACTCTTGCCAGTATCGAGCAATGGCAGTTCCTATTTTAGCCATTCCGGTGGACATTTCATGGCATCTCTTCGTCGCTTTAGTTTGCATTTCCCTGATTACTAGTGATGTTACTATAACCTTTTCATGTTTATTGGCCCTTTGGAGCCAGAAGGCACCCGCCCAGAGTTTCCCTGGCAACGCAGTATAAGCCGGGTGGAGGCTGGTGTTCCAAGGCTGCATGGGCACGCACGCACACACGCACTTCTGTGTCAATTCCACCAGACCAATGAGGTCTCTGACCTGACCCTCTGTGGGAGGGCCCAATCCTGACAAAATGGTGCCCTCCTGTGCACTATTCACATGCAAGCTCCACACCAGGGGAACAATAGTCCCGATGCCTCCAGTTTCTGCACCAAAGGTGCTCAGTTCAGTCCATCCCT
Organism: Aselliscus stoliczkanus; assembly: GCA_033961575.1. Lineage (NCBI taxonomy): Eukaryota > Metazoa > Chordata > Mammalia > Chiroptera > Hipposideridae > Aselliscus > Aselliscus stoliczkanus. The sequence goes on from CM066733.1 coordinate 47,432,491, forward strand.
GCAGGCTCCTGGGCCCAGCTCTCACAGCTACTCCCTCCACCAGGAACCGGGTGTGTGCTCACTGACGAGTGAGCCTGTGCATCGGCTCCACTGATTCTATAGCCGCCCTTAACGTCACTGAGCTGAACAAAGAGAGTCCTTAATAATTTCTACTGCCAGCTATCGTGGAACTCCTCTTCCTGGCAAAATAACTCTCATCTACTGAGCTTGGTGTGCAGCTGGAGGGTCTCTCCCACAGCCGGAGAAGCCTCCCCACCACCGAGGCATCCCTCACGGGGTTCGCCGTCTCTCGTTTCTGCCCCTCCTACCAGACCTGACGTGGCCTCCTCTTTAAGTTCTTCATTAAGAGGTTCTGTTCATCTAGTGTTCTGGGGACTTCCGGGGTTGAATGTTGTATAAATTATTTGTAATTTTGGTGTGATCCTGGAAGGCAGTTAGCACGGCGTCTGTCCATTCCGCCATTTTGCCAATGTCCCTGATTAATGGATTTTTGATTAGCGAAGTAGGACCATGTAATACTATTTATTTAAATATTGGAGGGTAGAATGCCAGTGAGTTTCCCACAGGTATAGACACTGTAGACACATAGGGAGGCTCTGTGTGCCACCTGCAACCCCAGGGCCAAGATGCAGCAGCTGTAGAGTGGGGAACACCTCAATAGGTTGCCTGGAAGGTTGTTATGCCAGAATTGGGCCATTCTTGTCTCACTCATGGGTTGTTCTCTTTTGTTGCTGTTATATTATATTATTATTTTATTTCATTTTTATTAGATAACGTTTTCAAATTTTCTGAAGTTTAAAAACACCCAAAGGCATAATGTGAAAAGTCTTTTCACCAATGTCACCCATTCTCACAGTTTGTACTGCTCTCCCTCTTAGAGAACCATTGTTCTTTGTTCCCTAAATGTCTTTCCAGGTGTATGTATGTATTATGTATGCATAGTGTATGTATCTATGCATGTATGTGTGTATTATGTATGTGTGTATTATGTATGGTTGTGTACATATGTATTATGTATGTAGGCATGCATTTTGTATATATGTATTATGTATTTATGCATGCATTATGTATGTATGTATGTATTATGTATGTGTTATTATGTGTGTACATATGTATTGTGTGTGTGAGTACTATGTGTGTATGTATGCATGTATGTACAGTAAGGTCTCACTTAATAGTCCTTGATAGGTTCTTGGAAACTGTGACTGTAAGTGAAACTGATGCAGGGCGTTTTTTTTTTTAAGAGGGCAGTGTCACTGGCCCTCATATGTGGGATCCGAACCCGGGCCGCTAACATCCCAAGCCAGCTCTTAACCACCATGCCACTTGGCCAGCCCAGATGCAGGTTTTTTTGTGAGGAGTGTGATTGTGCGCCAGGATCGTGGTCTTGCAGCACCGAAAAATGGAGACACGGACCAGAGAGGTAAAGTTTGCAGCACAGGATAGTTTTATTAGAGCAGAAAACAACAGCTCTCAAAAAGAGACGGGGTCCTGAATGGGGTGCCCCCTAGTTAGAGCAAAGGATTTGGTTTTATACCTTTTGTACATCTGGAGAGCAGACCTGGCTGGTGCCTTTTGGGGCCACGTTCGTTTCTCAAGCTAGAGGAGGTGTTTTCTTGAAACTGCCTAGTTTCCTTAGAGCTTAATCGGCTATTCAATGACTCTGATCTGAGAGAATTATGTTAGCTTCCAAGGTGGAGACTGAGGCTTTGAAGATATACATTCTACCTGGGAAATTCTGACTTTCGTGTCACAGGCTTGAAAACAACTTTCCTCCTCCCCCGCCTGGGCTTGTCACTCTGGCGGGTCCTGTAACTTAAATCTCTGTGTCAGCTAATAAAATTATTTTCCCTTGGCTCTGTTTTGGTTTCCACACTAATTCCCTCTACCATGGAAATTTTCCTGGCTACCTATAATTTTTCTATCTCAAAACAATGTAAACCAAGGACTTCCAGTAAGATGGCAGAATAGACAGATACTGTACCAACTACTTCGCAGGATCACACCAAAATTATAAATAATTTATACAACATTCAATCTCGGAAGTCCCCTGAACACTAGATGAACAGAACTTCTAAACGAAGGACTTAAAGAGGAGGCCACGTCAAGTCTGGTAGGGGGGCAGAGATGAGAGAGGGCGAACCCCATGGGGGACACCTCAGTGGTGGGGAAGCTTCTCCGGTTGGGGGAGACACTCTCCAGCCCCACACCAAGCTCACTAGCCCAGAGTTACTTTGCCGGGAAGAGGAGTTCCACGATAGCTGGTAGTAGTAATTAGTTAGGACTCTCTTTGCTCAACTCAGTGGGGTGGAGGGCGGTTAGAGAACCAGTCTCCCTCCTGTAGAGCCGGCACATGGACTCGTTCAACGGTGAGCACTCACCTGATCCCTGGTGGAGGGAGTAGCTGTGTGAGCAGGGCCCAGGAGCCTGTGGGGAAGGACTGAACTGAGCACCTTTGCACAGAAGGTGGAAGTTTTGAGACCATTGTTCCCCTGGTGTGGAGCTTGGACATGAGTAGTGTACCGGAGGGTGCCATTTTTTTAGGGTTGGGCCCTCCCACGGAGGGTCAGGTCCGGGACCACATTGGTCTGGTGGAATTGGTGCAGGAGTGCATGTGTGCGTGTGTGCACATGCGGCCTTGGACCTTCACCTTCCGCCCTGCTTGTGCTGTATAGCCAAGAGAACACCTGGTAGGTGTGCTCCATCTCCAACAGGCTGCTCATTGAGATGTGGAAGTGTGCAAGCTATCCTGGTCATTGCTCTCTGCATTGCGCATGCAGAGTTGTGAGGCTAGTGATTGCTTGTCAGGCTGCTCGGCATGATCCGCGAGCAGCTGATTGGGAAAGGCTGAGACAGGGAGTTTTCCTGGAAGTGTTGGGCCATGAGCTGTGTGCCTGCATGATCTAGCTGGAGCATTCCTGGCACGTTTCTGTGGGCTGGTTGCCAGTGTAGGACTGCATGCTGCTCTGACTTGGTGGGGGCCACGGACCACATCCCTTGGTGCCTTGGGGGCCTGCCCCGCCCACCTAGAACTGTGTCTCTGGGGGCACCCTGAACCCTGGTGCTTTGCCCCCATCGCTGCAGGCCACAGAGGGGGTTTTTTGGAGCAGCAGACAGACCACAACAACCTGTGAAGATTTTGGGGGGTCAGCACAATTCCAGAGCACACAGCAATTAATTGCAGGAAGCTCACTGCAAGCCTGAGATGGAGGCCAGAGCATGACGCGTTGAGCCCTTCCCCTAAAATAGCTGCTGTTGAGTCACCCAGAGACTCTCTGTTGCTGAGAAAGTGGTCTTCAGATTAAAGTGGGCGGAGAGAATTTCTTTTTTTTTTTTTCCTTTTTTTCTTCCCCCTTTTGTTTCTTTATTATTATTTTTCTCTTTTCTTTCTCTTTTTGTTCCTTTTCCTTCTTTTCTTTCATCAGTTTTGTTTTTGTCATTGTTTCTCAGACTCGTTTATCTGACTATTGCTTTGGTCACTGTTTTTCTGTCTTGTTCTCCTATTTTTGCATTGTGTTTGTGTCTCTTTTATATACTTTTGTTTCTCCTGTCTGATCATTGCATATCATGTTTCTTTGGGAGTTTATTTGTTTTTTGGAGTTGTTGGGTTGCCTTGCTTTGTTTTTGTTTTATGAAGTGGACGTAGACCTAACACTAGTCCAGGAGCTGAGACTACACTGAATTTGTAGAGACCACTGACCACAGTCTTTATGGACCTATAACACCACCTCACCCACCTACAGCTGCATTGCCAGGGGCAATTGGGGTGCCAGGTGACTGGTCCCACACCCATAAACTGTGGAAAAAGTTGTTTTACAACAGAAGGTGGTCTGCTGAGCCCTGGGGTCATCTTTGTGGTGTTCATTGACCCCAAACCTATGCCACAGCCACTCGGGAGCAGATTTCGTGAATCTGTGAGCTCGAGGTGGAGGCTGGCTGTAGTGCCCTTGGGATATTATACAAGGGGGCCACAGGCCAGGTACTGATGTAAGACCTGAATCTGCATTAACATCTTAAAAACTACCAATCACATCATATAACTCACTTGAACTACATCCTGCCAAGTAGTGCCACACCATAAAGGCACTCTCAACACTGGGTCAAATAGCCAAATACATGCTCTTAAAGAGCCTCTTTCAATAGGTGGGCCTCACTGGCATCTGTCAGGTGGCAACAGGCCTAGGTGGCCCTGGGCCTTTTCCTAAACTGCCTCAAGACTAATATTTGGGTCAGCCAGCTTCAGGTCACACAGACACCATCCCCACATGACCCCAGGTCCAGCATGTGCAGCAGCCAATTGCGTACAACCTTGAGACACCTGCCAGGTAGCTACGAACCAGTAACAGACAGGTGTGAAATGGTTCTGAGTGGGAGCCCTGCCCAAGGGATACCAGAACCAATACACCCAGAGGCCAGTGTTAGACAAAACCAGAGTACTACCTGGTTGAAACTACAAGTGGCACTCTCAAAGGACATTTTCCACAGGCACTAGAACCCACAGTGACCAAGCCTCCTCTGAGGGGATCAACCTCCACACAGCATCTCATACACTGTGAATAGAGATAATTCTCCCAGCTAATCAGTCTGAGGGTCAGTCTCACCCTCTGACAAGCCAAAAGCAATTAAAGAGCAACTTCAACAGTGACACCTCTGTAACACATGGCATAGGAGAATAAAGAGACTGTAAAATCCAAATGTAAAGGACACATACTACAAAAGCACCAGCAATGACTGAGAGGCATAGGTGATCTAATACATCGAAGCAATCACAGAGCAACAGCCAGAATGAAGAAACAAAGAAGGGACATCCGAGTGCCTCAATTGGTTAAGAGCTCGCTCAAGGGTGCAAGCTCTGAGCAGCAGGTTGCTGGTTTGATTCCCTGCCCAAGCTGGGCTGCTGATGAGCTGCCAACAGGTGGCAGGATAGCTAAACTAGAAAGAAAGAAAGAAAGAAAGAAAGAAAGAAAGAAAGAAAGAAAGAAAGAAAGAAAGAAAGAAAGAAAGAAAGAAAGACATGTCCCAAGTAAAACAGAAGAAACCTCTAGAAATGGAACTAAATGAAACAGAGGCATCCAACCTTTCAGAGACAGAGTTTAGAACACTGATGATAAGAATGTTTAACGAACTTAGTGAGGACATAAAAAGTATAGAGAAATTATAAAAACCAACCAGTTAGAACTAAAGAATACAATAACTGAAAAGAAGAACACACACGAAGGAATCATTAGTAGATTAGATGAAGCAGAGGATCAGATCAGCTATTTAGAAGACAAAATAGCAAAAATCACCCAGTTGGAGCAACAAAAAGAAAAAAAAATAAAAAAACAATGAAAATAGTTTAAGAGACCTGTGGGACACCATGAAGCGCAACAAAATTTCGGATCATAGGAATACCAGAAGGAGAAGAAAAGAACCAAGGGGTCGAGAATATATTTGAAGAAATAATGACTGAAAACTTCCCTACCCTGGTGAAGGAAATTGACATACAAGCCCAGGAAGTGCAGAGAGTTCCAAACAAGCTGAACCCAAACAGGTGCACACCAAGACACATCACAGTTAAAATGGAAAATGTTAAGACAAACACGGAATCATAAAAGCAGCAAGAGAAGGAAAGCATGTTACATACAAAGGAACTCCTATAAGACTAACAGCTGCTTTTCTACAGAAACTCTGCAGGCCAGAAGAGAGTGGCAGGAAATATTCAAAGCGATGCAAGTAAAGGCCTACAGTTGAGATTGCTCTACCCAGCACAGACATCACTTAAAATTGAAGGAGAAATAAACAGCTTCTCAGAAAAGAATAAGCCTAAGGAATTTATTACCACCAAGCCAGCATTGCAGGAAATGTTAAAAGGGCTTTTTTAAACAGAAGAAAGGGGAAATCAAGCTAACCAAGAAATACAAATAACCAAATGTCAATAAATATGCACCTATCAACAATCACTTTAAATGTGAATGGGCTAAATGCTCCAATCAAAAGACATAGAGTGGCTGAGTGAATAACAGAACCCATACATATGCTGTTTACAAGAGACTCATCTCAGATCAAAAGACTCACACAAACTGCAAGTAAAGGCATGGAATACAATACTTTTAGCCAATAAAAAAGAGAAAAAGGTTAGAGTAAAAGTATTTATTTCAGACAAAATACAGTTTAAAATGAAGACTACAATAAAAGACAAGGAAGAGCACTACATAATAATAAAGGGATTGATTCAACAAGAGGACATAACCCTGGTAAACATCTGTGCACCCAATATAGGAGCTCATAAATATATAAAACAGATTTTGATAGACATAAAGACAGAGACCAATAGTAACACTATCATAGTAGGGGACTTCAACACCCCCTTGTACCAATGGACATATCCTCCAGACAGAAAATCATCACGGAAACAGTGGCCTTAAATGACACTTCAGAACAGCTGGATTTAATCAATATTTTCAGAGCATTTCACCCCTAGGGAACAGAATATACATTCTTCTCAAGTGCACATGGATCATTTTCCAAGATAGACCACATGTTAGGCCACAAAATAAGTCTCAATAAATTTAAGAAGATTGAAATCATATCAAGCGTCTTCTCTGACCACAATGCTATGAAACTAGAAATTAATTATAAGAAGAAAACTGGAAAGCACACAAATACATGGAGGCTGAATAACATGCTACTAAATAGGGAGTGGGTCAACAATGAGATCAAGGAAGAAATCAAAAGATACCTTGAGACAAATGGAAAATGAAAACACACCAACCCAAAATCTATGGGAGGCAGCAAAAGCAGTCCTAAGAGGGAAATTCACAGCAGTGCAGGCCTAGCTAAAGAAACAAGAACAATCTCAAATCAACAGATTATTTTTACTCGTAAGGGAACTGTAAAAAGAACAGCAAAACAGGCCCAAAGGGAGTACAAGGAAGGAAATAATAAAGATCAGAGCAGAAATAAATGAAATAGAGACCAAAAAAAAACACACAAAAGATCAATGAAACCAAGAGCTGGTTTTTTGAAAAGATTAACAAAATCGACAAACCCTTAGCCAGACATCAAGAAAAAGAGAGAGAGGACCCAAATTAATAAAATCAGAAATGAAAGAGAAGTGACAAGAGATACCACAGAAATACAGAAAATTATAAGAAAATACTACGAGCAACTATATGCCAACAAATTCGACAACATGGAAGAAATGGATAAATTTCTAGAAGCATACAATCTACCAAGTCTGAACCAAGAAGAAACAGAAACTCTGAACAGACTGATTATTATCAAAGAAATTGAGTCAGTCAGTAATCAACAGCCTTCCAACAAGCAAAAGCCCTGGACCAGATGGCTTCACAGGTGAATTTTACAAAACATTCAGAAAAGAATTAATATCTATTCTCCTCAAACTATTCCAAAAAATACAGAAGGAGGGAAGGCTCCCAACCACATTTTATGAGGCCACTATTACTCTGATCCCAAAATCAGACAAACATATTACAAAAAAAGAAAACTACAGGCTGATATCCCTAATGAACATAGATGCAGGAATCATCAACAAAATACTAGCAAACCGAATTTGGCATCACATTAAAAATATCATTTACCAAGAGGGTTCTGGTAAGATGGCGGAATAGATGAATGCTTTCCGAACTACCTCCCAGAATCACATCAAAATTACAAATACTTTATACAACATTTAACCTTGGAAGTCCCCTGAACACTAGATGAACAGAACCTCTAAACGAAGGACCTAAAGAGGAAGCCACGTGAAGCCTGGTAGGAGGGGTGCAGACCAGAGAGGGCAAGCCTAGTGAGGGACGCCCCAGTTGTGGGGAGGTTCCACACCGAGCTCACTAGCCCAGAGTTGCTTTGCCAGGAAGAGGAGTTCTACGACAGTGGGCAGTAGAAATTAGTGTGGACTCTCTTTACTCAGCTCAGTGAAGCTGAGGGCGGCTGGAGAACCAGTAGGGTTGGTGTACGGGTTTGCTCGCTGGTGCGCACTCACCCGGTTCCTGGTGGAGTGAATAGCTGTGTGAGTGGGGCCCAGGAGCCTGTGGGGAAGGACTGAACTGAGCACCTTTGGTGCAGAAGCTGGAGGTTTTTGGGACCATTGTTCCCCTGGTGTGGAGCTTGCACACGAGCGGTGTATAGGAGGGCGCCATTTTTTCATTGTTGGGCCCTCCCACAGAGGATCAGATCCGGTATCCCATTGTCTCGTGAAATTAGCGCAGGAGTGTGCGCGGCATGCGCATGACGCCTTGGATTCCCACCCTCGGCCCTGCTTGTGCTGCATTGCCATGGAAACTCTGGGCGGGTGCCCTCTGGCTCCATCAGGCTGTTCACTGAGATGCAGGAGTGCGCAAGCCACCTTGGATCCCCACTCTCCGCCCTGCTTGTGCTGCGTAGCCAGGGAAACGCAGGGCGAGTGCTCTACAGCTGCATCAGTCTGTTCACTGAGACTCAGGAGTGCGTGAGCCATCTTGGGTCCCCGCTCTCCGCACTATTTGTGCAGAGTTGCAAGGCTGGGGATTGGCTGTTGGGCTGCTTAGCCTGATCTGCAGGCAGTTGATTGGGACAGGCTGAGATGGGGAGTTTTCCTGAGAGTGTTGGGCTGGGAGGTGTGCAACTCCGTGATCTGATCGAGGCTTTCCTGGCAAGTTTGTGTGGACTGATTGCTGATGCAGAGTGCATGCTGCTCTGACTTGGTGGGGGCCACTGACCACATCAAGTGGTGCTTTGGGGGCCTGCCCCACCCACCTAGAGCTGTGTTGCCAGAGGCACCCTGAGCCCTGGTGCCTGGCCCACATCTCTGCAGGCCACAGAGGGGTTTTTTTTTTTTTTTTGCATTAGCAGATAACCTGCAACAACCTGTGAAGTTTTTGTGTTTTGGGGTTTTTTGGGGTTTTTTTTTTTGGTAGTGAGCACAATTCCAGAGCACACAGCAGCTAATTGTGAAAAGCTCACTGCAAGTCTGAGAGGGATGCCGGTGCATAACACGTTAAGCTCTTCCCCCAATAGTTGGTGCTAAGTCGCCCAGAGACTCTCTATTGCTGAGCAAGTGGTCTGCAGATTAAAGAGGACGGAGAGCCCCCACCTCTTTTTCATTCCTTTTTTTCTTCTCTTTTCTTGCTAGGTGATCTATCTAATCCATTGAAGCATTCACAGAACGACAGCCAGAATAAACAAACAAAGAAACATGTCCCAAATAAAAGATCAGAAGAAAACTCTAGAAATGGAACTAAATGACACGGAGAAATCCAAACTTTAAGCGACATAGTTTAGAACACTGATGATAAGAGTGTTTAAGGAACTTAGCGAGGCCATAAAGAAGGATAGGGAAACCATTAAAAAACAACCAGTTAGAACTAAAGAATACAATAATTGAAATGAAGAACTCGAGGGAATCACCAGTAGAACAGATGAAGCAGAGGAGCGGTTCAGCGATTTAGAAGACGAAATAGCAGAAACCACCCAGCTGGAACAACAAAAAGAAAAAAGAATAAAAAAAGAATGAAAATAGTTTAAGAGACCTCTGGGACAACATGAAACGCAACAATAGGAACACCAGAAGGAGAAGAGAAGAAGCAAGGGATTGAGAATGTATTTAAAGAAATAATGACTGAAAACTTCCCTACCCTGGTGAAGGAAATCAACATACAAGCCAAGGATGTGCAGAGAGTTCTGAACAGGCTCAATCCAAACAGGCCCACACCAAGACACATCATAGTTAAAATGACAAAGTTGGGCCGGCCGAGTGGCGCATTGGTTAAGCGCTGGTTTTGGGATGCCAGCAGCCCCGGTTCGGATCCCACATGAGGGCCAGTGACACTGCCCTCTACAGCTAACAACAGCTCCACCTGGAGCTGGGCTGTGCGAGCCCCGGTGATGGTGTGGGAGTGAGGTGCTCCCTTCAGGCTACCATAGGCTACAGTGAGTGGCCCGCAGCCAGCGTGAGCGGCTGGCAGCCAAGCGCGAGCTGCCAATAGCCGCGGTGAGCGACATCCAGAGGCCAGCGACCGATCTGCCTCATCCGGGAAGAGCGCAATGACGATACCAACAGTGAAGCAACATCCTCCGCAACTAGACTGAAGAACAAAAAGACAGCAACTTGTCTGTTCCCCTTCCCCGATTCCCCAACGCTGTTCCCCTCCACCAATTCCCCAATAAAATCTTAAAAAAAAAAAAAAAAAAAAAAAATGACAAAGTTAAAAGACAAAGAAAGAATCCTAAAAGCAGCAAGAGAAAGACAGCAGGTTACGTACAAAGGAACTCCTATAAGACTAACAGCTGATTTTTCTTCAGAAACTCTGCGGGCCAGAAGGGAGTGGCAAGAGATATTGAAAGTGACATAAAATAAAGGTCTACAACCAAGATTGCTCTACCCAGCATGGCTATCACTTAATATTGAAGGAGAGATAAAGAGCTTCTCAGAAAAGAATAAGCTTAAGGAGTTCATTACCACCAAGCCAGCATTGCAGGAAATGTTAAAAGGACTCTTTTAAACAGAAGAAAGGGGGAAACAAGCTAACCCAGGAAGACAAGAAATACAAATAACAAAATGGCACTAAATATGCACCTATCAGTAATCACTTTAAATGTGAATCGGCTAAATGCTCCAATCAAAAGACACAGAGTGGCTGAGTGGATAAGAAAACAGGACCCATGCATATGCTGTCTACAAGAGACTCATCTCAGATCAAAAGACACACACAGACTGAAAGTAAAGGGATGGAATAAGATATTTCATGCAAACGGAAATGAGAAAAAAGCTGGAGTGGCAATACTTACTTCAGACAAAATCAGTTGCATTTGTATACACCAATAATAAACTATCAGAAGAAGAAATCAGGAAATCAATCCCTTTTACAATTGCTTCAAAAACAATAAAATATATAGGAATCAATTTAACTAAGGAAGTAAAAGACCTGTACTCAGAAAATTATGAGACACTAAAGAGAGAAATCAAAGAAGATACAAATAAATGGAAATATATACCATGCTCATGGATAGGAAGAATTAATATAGTTAAAATGTCAATACTACCTAAGGCAATATATAGATTCAATGCAATTCCAATCAAACTACCAAGGACATTTTTCTCAGAAATAGAACATAAAATTCTAAAATTTATATGGAACCACAAAAGACCCTGAATAGCCACGGCTATCTTGAGAAATGAGAACAAAGTGGGAGGCATCACACTACCTGACATCAAAACATACTACAAGGCTACAGTAATCCAAACAGTATGGTACTGGCATAAAAACAGACACATAGATCAATGGAACAGAATAGAGAGCCCAGGAATAAACCCATCCATATACGGTCACTTAATCTATGACAATTGAAGCAAGAAATTACATTGGAGGAAAAGATAGTCTATTTAATAAATGGTGCTGGGGGGCCGGCCGAGTGGCGTGGTGGTTAAGCGTTGGCTTAGGAAGCCAGCGACCCTGGTTCGGTCCCACATATGAGGGCCAGTGACACTGCCCTCAAAAATAAATAAATAAATAAAATAAAATAATAAATGGTGCTGGGGAAATTGGACTGGAACGTGTAAAAAAATGAAAATGGACCACCTACTTACACCATATATGAGAATAAACTCAAAATGGATTAAAGACTTAAATGTAAGACCTGAAACCATAAAACTCCTAGAAGAAAACATAGGGAGTAAGTTTGCAGACATTACCTTGAGTCATATTTTTACTGATATAGCCCCTCGGGCAAGGGAAATAAAAGAAAAAATGAACATATGGGATTACATCAAACTTAAAATTATTTTCACAGCAAAGGAAATCATCAATAAAACAAAAAGGCAGCCTACTTAATGGGAGAAGATATTTGCCAACGATATATCTAATAAGGGGTTAATATCCAAAATTTATAAAACACTCATGAAACTCAACACCAAAAAAACAAACAACCCAATTAAAAAATGGGCAGAGGATATGAAGAGGCATTTCTCTAAAGAGGACATACAGATGGCCAACAGGCATATGAAAAAATGTTCAACCTCACTGATCATTACAGAAATGCAAATAAACCCACAATGAGATACCACCTCACTCCAGTCAGAATGGCTATCATCAACAATTCAACAAACCATAAGCGCTGGCGAGGGTGTGGAGAAAAGGGAACTCTGGTGCACTGTTGGTGGGACTGCAAATTGGTGCAGCCATTATGGAAATCAGTATGGAGGTATATCAAAGAACTGGCAATGGAACTACTACATGACTCAGCAATTCCACTCTTGGGAATCTACCCAGAGGAATCCAAGACGCTAATTCGAAAAAATATATGCACCCCTATGTTCATTGCAGCGCTGTTTACAATAGCCAAGACTTGGAAACAACTGAAATACCCATCGGTAGATGACTGGATGAAGAAACTGTGGCACATTTATACAATGGAGTATTACTCTGCTATAAAGAAGAATGAAATCATACCATTTGCAACGATATGGATGGACCTACAGATATATATATATATATATATATATATATATATATATATATATATATACCAGTGAGAAATGAAGAATGCAATAACTGAAATAAAGAATACATTAGAGGGCTGGTCGAGTGGCTCAGTTGGTTAAGAGTTAGCTTAAGAGCATGAGGCTTCAGCAACAGGGCCGCCGGTTCAATTCCCACATGGGCTAGTCACTCTGCGCCTGAGCTGAGCTGTCACTGAGCTGCCAGCAGGTGGAAGGATGGCTCAGCTGGTGAGAATGCATGCTCTTAACAACAAGGTTGCCTGTTCAAGATGGTGGGTTACGCTCGTCCACCCACCCATCCACAACTAAAAGACTGAACTCAGCATCTTGATCTGAGCTCCCACCCAAGTGGCTCACGGGATAGAGCGTGCACTCTTAACAGAGGTTGTTAGTTTGACTCCCACATGGGATGGTGGCTACGCCCACCCTCAACTAATTGAACACCTTGAGCTAAGCAGCGCGACTGGACTTGGAGCTGAGTTTGCTGTGCCCTCCACAACTAAGATTGAAGGACAACTTAGCTGTTCCCCTTCCCGATTCCCCAACACTGTTCCCCTCCCCCAATTCCCCAATAAAATCTTTTAAAAAATAATAATAAAAGAATACATTAGAGGGACTCAACCAAAGATTAGATGAAGCAGAGGATCGAATTAATGATTTGGAGGATAAGGCAGCAGAAAACAGCCAATCAGAACAACAAAAAGAAAAAAGAATCCAAAAAAAATGAGGACAGTTTAAGGGGCTTCGGGGACATCGAGTGTACCAACATTCACATCATAGGAGTGTCAGAAGGAGAAGAGAGAGAGCAAGGAATTGAAAAAAAAAAATTGAAAAATGACAGAAAACTTTTCTAACCTATCAAAGGAAATAGACATAGAAGCCCCAAAACATAGAAAGTCCCCAAGAAGATGAACCTAAACAGGACACATCATAACTACAATGCCAAAGGTTAAAGACAAAGAGGGAATCTGAAAAGCAGCAAGAGAAAAGCAGTTATTTACCTACAAGGGAGCTCGCATAGGACTGTCAGCTGATTTCTCAACAGAAACTTTGCAGGCTAGAAGGAACTGGCACAAAATATTCAAAGTGATGAAAAGCAACGACCTACACAAAGATTTCTATACCCAGCAAGGCTATCATTAGGAATCCAAGGAGAGGTAAAGAGCTTCCCAAACAAGAAAAAGCTAAAGAAGTTCATCACCACTAATCCAAAATTACAAGGAATCTTTGATGGACTTCTTTAAGAAGAAGCTGAGAAAATAAAAATAAAAAATATGAATAATAAAATGGCAATAACTGCATACCTATCAATAATTACTTTAAGTATAAAAGAATTATATGTTCCAATCAAAAGACAGGGTGGCCAAATGGAGAACAAAAATACCCCATATATATGCTACCTACAAGAGACTCAGTTTCAACTGAAAGACACATACAAACTGAAAGGGATAGAAAAAGATATTTCATGCAAATAAAAATGAAGAAAAGAGCTGAGCTAGCAATAATTATATCAGTCAAAACAGACTTTAAAACAAAGGCTATAACAAAAGACAAAAAAGGCCACTTCATATATAGTAGCCAAGGTATGGAAGCAACCTAAGTGCCCATAGATAGACAATTGGATAAAGAAGTGGTTCATATATACAATGGAATATTACTCAGCCTTAAAAAAAGATGAGAGCTTGCCATTTGAGACAACATGGATAGACCTAGAGGGTACTATGCTAAATGAAGTAAGTCAGACAGAGAAAGGCAAATATCATGTGATTTCACTTATATGTGAAATCTAAAATACAAAATAAGCGAACAATCAAAAGAAACAAACTCACAGATGCAGAGAACAAACTGATGGTTGCCAGATGGGAGGGGGATTATAGAGCTGGATAAAAAAGGGGAAGGGATTAAGAAGTACAAATTGGTAGCTACAAAATAGTCACAGGGATGTAAAGTATAGTATAGGAATATAGTCAATAATACTGTAATAACTATATACATGCCAGGTGGGTACTAGACGTATCAGGGGGATAACTTCATAAGTTATATAAATGTCTAACCACTATGCTATGCACCTGAAACTAATGTAATATTAAATGTCAACTGTAATTTAAAAATAATAAAAAAGTAATCTCCATGGTAACCACATAGAAAATAGCTATAGAGTATACACAAAAGGAAATGAAAAAGGGATTTAAATGTTACACTACCAAAAAAAAAATCAACTAAACACAAAAGAAGAGATTAATGCAGGAAATGAGGGACCAAATAAAGCTATAAGCCATATAGAAAAATAAAATAGTAAAATGACAGAAGTAAGTCCCTTCTTATCAGTAATTACTTTAAATGTAAGTAGATTAAATTCTCCAATCAAAAGAGAGAGATTGGGACTGGCGGGGTGGCGCGGTGGTTGGGAGCTGGCTTGGGATGCAAGCGGCCCCGGTTCGGGTCCCACATATGAGGGCCAGTGACACTGCCCTCAAAAAAAAAAAAAAAAAGAGAGAGAGAGAGATTGGGGGCTGGCCGAATGGCTCAGTTGGTTAAGAGTGCGAGCTCTGAGCAACAGGGTCACCAGTTCGATTCATATATGGGCGAGTGAGCTGCGCAGAACTGAGCTGCCGCTGAGCTGCCAACAGGTGGCAGGATGGCTTAGCTGGTGAAAGCATGTGCTCCTAACAACAAGGTTGCTGGTTTGACTCCCTCATGGAATGGTGGGCTATACCAACCCGCAACTAAAATTGAACACGGCACCTTGGGCTAAGTAGCTGTGAGCTGCCCAACGGTGGCCGGATGGCAACTGGACTTGGAGCTGAGCTAGCTGCACCCTCCACAACTAAGATTGAAGGACAACAACTTGGCTGTTCCCCTTCCCCAATTCCCCAACACTGTTCCCTTTCCCCAATTCCCCAATAAAATCTTAAAAGAGAGAGAGAGAGAGATTGACAGAATGCATAAAAACACATGATTTAACTATATACTGTCTACAAGAGACTCACTTTAGATCCAAACACACAACTGAAAGTGAAAGGATGGGAAGATATTCCATGCAAATGGTAACCAAAAGAGAGCAGAGATCTATACTAATATCAGAAAAAATAGACTAAATCAAAAAAGTTTACAAGGACAAATAAGGACATTATGTATTAATACAAGATTCAATACAGCAGAAGATATAACAATTATAAACATTTATACACCTAAGAATATATCAGCAAAATATATTAAGCAAAAACTGACAAACTGAAGGGAGATATACTTCTACAATAACAGTTGAAGACTTCAATTCCCCCATTCTCAATAATGGGTAGAACAACCAAACAAAAGATAAGGAAGAGAGTATTTGAATAACACAGTAAATCAACAGATCTAACAGACATATACAGAACATACCACCCAACAACAACAGCAAACACATTTTTCTCAAGTGCACATGGGACATTCTACAGGATAGAATATATTTGTTAAGTCACAAATTATCTCTCAACAGATTTTAAAAGATAGATATCATAAAATTATCTTCTCCAACCACTCAGAATGAAATTAGAAATCAATAATAAAAGTAAAACTGGAAGAGTCATAAATTTGTTGAAATTAAACAACATATTCTTAATCAATCAATGAATCAAAGAAAAAATACAAGGGAAATTAGACAATACTTAAAGACGAATGCAAATGAAAACACAACAAAACAAAATTTATGGGATGCAGCGAAAGCATGTTAAGAGGGAAATTTATTACTATAAACACTTTCATTGAAAAACAGAAAGTTCTCAGGCGGGCTGAGTGGCGCGTTGTTTAAGAGCTGGCTTGGGACGCCAGCTCTGAGCGGTAGGGCCCCAGTTCAGATCCCACATGAGGGCCAGTGACACTGCGCCCTCTACAGCTAAGGTGGTGAACAACAGCTCGACCTGGAGCTGGACTGCCTTGAGTCACCGGAGACGGCATAGGCAGTGAAGCTGCAGTGGGCTGCCATGAGCTACCATGAGTGGCTGGCAGCCAGCATGAGCGGCCGGCAGCCAGTGTGAGCTGCCAAGAGCTGCAGTGAGTAGCCGTCCAGTGGCTGGCGACTGATCTGCCTCACCTGGGAAGAGCACAATGATCACAGTACCAACATGGGCCAGTGAAGTGACGTCCTCCATAACTAGACTGAAGAACAAAAAGGACAGCAACTTGTCTGTTCCCCTTCCCCGATTCCCCAACACTGTTCCCTCCCCCCAATTCCTCAATAAAAATCTTTTAAAAAACCCAGAAAGTTCTCAAATCAACAATCTAACTTTACAACTCAAGGAACTAGAAAAAGAAGAACAAACTAAACCCAAAGCTAGCAGAAGGAAAGAAACAATAAAGATCAGAGCAGAGATAAACAAAATAGAAAAGCAATAGAGAAAATCAATAACGTCAAAAGTTGGTTCTTTAAAAAGATCAACAAACTTGATAAATCTTTAACTAGATGGGCAAATAAAAAAAGACAGAGAGAAAAAGAAACTCAAATTATGAGAATCAGAAATGAAAGTGAGGACTTCTGATTCTACAGAAATAAAAAGGATTATTAGTGAGTACTATGAGTAACTATATGCCAACAAATTGGACAACCTAGATGAAATGGTCAAATCTCTTTTTAATAGCATGTGACACTTCACCTTTAACTAATCAACCTGCATTATCTTTTGTAAATTGAGATATAATGCACATAAAGTGCACAAATCTTAAGTGTACAGCTTGTTGCCTTTTTATATAGGTTGACATCCAAGTAACCACCACCCAGGGCAAGATATGAAACATCCGCTGTCCCCAGAAGGCGTGTTTGTGCCCTCCCCACTCATTTCCTCTTACTCCCCAATTTAATTTTAAAATGTAATTTTGTTACAAATTTTTTAATGTAAAAGCTCCAATCTTTCACTTCTCTTAAAATATCTCTCTTCTGCTTTTCAGCTTTTCCTAAGTAAAATGCCTCTTTTGAACTATAAACGCATAAAATGCTTACTTGCTCTCTTAATTCGAATTTTATTTCCATTTTTAAAGCATACGGAATAACAAAACAAAGGACCTGGCTTCTTCTACAAATGATTGTTATGAAAAGATGGAAGAGGAATAAATATAGATTGAGTGAATTAAGAGTCATATTCATCAAACGCAACATGCAGCCCCAGCTTAGATCCTCATTTTTAACAAACCTACTGTAAAAGTACATTTCTGAGACAATCAAGAATATTTGAGCATAGGGCCGGCTGAGTGGCGCGGTGGTTAAGCGCTGGCTTGGGAAGCCAGCAGCCCTGGTTTGGTCCCACATATGAGGGCCAGTAACACGGCCCTCAAAAAAAAAAAAAGAATATTTGAGCATAGACCATGGAGCAGATGATATTTATTATGGATTGTGGTTAAATTTGTTAGATGTGATCATGGCATTGTCATATTGTTTTAAAATTCTTTTGCTGTTAGGTACACAAACAGCAATATTTACAAATGGACTAATGTGATGTCTGGCATTTGTTTTAAAATTCTCTGGTGGGAGGGGGAAGCCAGGTGAAATCAGGCTGGCAAACTATTGAAAATTGTTGAAGCTGAGTGATCTGTGCATGAGAATTCTGTACATGATGCTCCCTAATTTTTGTGTATGTATGAAAGTTTGTATAATAAAAAGTTAAAAAAAATAAAACATTTCAAACCCCTTTCACCATAAGTGATTAAGATTAAACAAGCAAATAAAAAGACTAGACAAGACTCTGGCACACAATAAATACTGTCAAAAATATCAAATTAATGAATAGTAAAGCTCAGGGAATGTAAGCATTGAATCATCTTACCAGTTACACCAACCATTGAAATTATTAAATGAGCCATTTATGCATCATTCTTTTGTAACTTTTGTATGTTAAGTGAAATAAGTCAATCGGAGAAAGACAAATACCATATGATCTCACTTATATGTGGAATCTGAAAAACTGAATGAATGAGCAAGGTAAACAGAAACAGTCTCATAGATCTAGAGGAAAAACAGGGTTGCTAGTTGGAAGGGTGGGGATAAGGGAGAGGGGGAAGGGTATAGACAGCATAAATCGGTAACTACAATATTGCCACAGGGATATGAAAAACAGTTCGGGGAATGTAATGTTGTAAATATTTTGTGGGGTGTTAGATGGTCACATGTCTTGTTAGGGAGACCACTTCATGGATGGAGTAGAGGCTTGATCACTGCACTGTACACCTGAAGCTGATGTTGTATAATATTGTCTGCCAACTATAATTGAATATATAGATAGTCATGGGATATGGATTATATGGTGGAAGGGAGTCAAAGAAATTGTAATAGATATGTATGATATGGGGGGGAGGAGTGGGGTGGCCAATTGGGGGAGGAGGGATGTCACTTTGAGGGGTAAAAAGTATAACTATTGCACTGTGTTGTACACCTGAAGCTAATTAAAAAAAATAGTTTATTGTACACACACAAAAAATAATCAAAAAATAAAAATAAAAAAATGAAAGGCTTGGTACAAAAAAATAAAATATATATCAGGGCCGGCCGAGTGGCGCATTGGTTAAGAGCTGGTTTTAGGATGCCAGCGGCCCCGGTTCGGATCCCGCATGTGAGGGCCAGTGACACTGCTCTCCACAGCTAACAACAGCGCCTGGAGCTGGGCTGTGCGAGCCCCGGTGACGGTGTAGGCTGCAGCCCCTGCTGCAGTGGGCTGCAGTGGGCTGCCGTGGGCTACAGTGAGTTGGCCGGCAGCCAGCGTGAGCGGCCGGCAGCCATCGTGAGCTGCCAACAGCCGCGGTGAGCGACATCCAGAGGCTGGCGACCGATCTGCCTCATCCAGGAAGAGCGCAATGATGATACCAACATGGGCCAGGGAAGCAACATCCTCTGCAACTAGACTGAAGAACAAAAAGACTGCAACTTGTCTGTTCCCCTTCCCCGATTCCCCAACGCTGTTCCCCTCCCCCAATTCGCTAATAAAATTTTTTTAAAAAAAATCATATACCACAATCAAGTGGGATTCATTCCTGGTATGCAAGGTTGGTTCAATATCTGCAAATCAATTAATGTAATTCATCACATTAACAAAATGAAAAAATACAAATCTTGTGATCATATCAGTAGATGCAGAGAAAGCATTTGACAAAATCCAGCAGCGATTTATGATAAAAACTCTTAGCAAAGTGGGAATAGTGGGCTCATATCTCAACATGATAAAGGCCATAAAAGATAAGTGCAGAGCAAAAAAGTACTCAATGGGGAAAAGCTAAAAGCTTTCCCTTTAAGATCAGGAACAAGTCAAGGCTGCCCACAATCACCATTTTTATTCAACATAGTTCTGGAAGTTCTAAGCAATCAGACAAGAAAAAGAAATAAAGGCATCAAAATTGGAAAGCAGGAAGTAAAATTGTCATTATATGCAAATAACATGACACTATATAGAGAGAATTCCAAAGACTCCACCAAAAAACTGTTAGAACTGATCAATGAATTTAGTAAGGCAGCAGGATGCAAAATTAATATTCAGAAATCAGTTGCATTTGTATACACCAATAATAACCATCAGAAGAAGAAATCAGAAAATCAATCCTTTTTACACTTGTTTCAGAAACAACGAAATATCTAGGAATCAATTTAACCAAAGAAGTAAAAGACCTGTACTCAGGGGCCGGCCGAGTGGCGCATTGGTTAAGCGCTGGTTTTGGGATGCCAGCGGCCCCGGTTCGGATCCCACATGAGGGCCAGTTACACTGCCCTCTACAGCTAACAACAGCTCCACCTGGAGCTGGGCTGTGCGAGCCCCGGTGATGGTGTGGGCTGCAGCCCCTGCTGCAGTGGGCTGCCATAGGCTGCAGTGAGTGGCCCGCAGCCAGCATGAGCGGCTGGCAGCCAAGCGTGAGCTGCCAATAGCTGCGATGAGCGACATCCAGAGGCCAGCGACCGATCTGCCTCATCCGGGAAGAGCACAATGATGATACCAACAGTGAAGCAACATCCTCCGCAACTAAACTGAAGAACAAGAAGACGGCAACTTGTCTGTTCCCCTTCCCCGATTCCCCAACGCTGTTCCCCTCCACCAATTCCCCAATAAAATCTTTAAAAAAAAAAAAAAAAGACCTGTACTCAGAAAATTATAAGACACTGAAGAAAGAAATCAAAGAAGATACAAATAAATGGAAATACATACCATGCTCATGGATAGGAAGAATTAATATAGTTAAAATGTCAATACTACCTAAGGCAAGGAATAGATTCAATGCAATTCCAATCAAACTACCAAGGACATTTTTCTCAGAAATAGAATATATAATCCTAAAATTTATATGGAACCATAAAAGACCCCAAATAGCAATGGCAATCTTGAGAAATAAGAACAAAGTGGGAGGTATCACGCTACCTGACATCAAATCATACTACTAAGCTATAATAATCCAAACAGTATGGTACTGGCATAAAAACAGACACATAGATCAATGAAACAGAATAGACAGCCCAAAATAAACGCATCCACATATGGTCATTTAATCTATGACAATGGAAGCAAGAATTTACATTGGAGGAAAGCTAGTCTATTTAATAAATGGTGCTGGGAAAATTGGACTGACACATGCAAAAAACTGGAAAAGACCACATACTTACACGATACATGAGAACAAATTCAAAATGGATTAAGGACTTAAATGGAAGACCTGAAACCATAAAACTCCTGGAAGAAAATATAGGGAGTAAATTTTCAAACATTACCCTCAGTAATTTTTTTCTGATATATCCCCTTGGGTAAGAGAGAGAAAAGAATATATAAACATATAGGATTACATCAAAGTTAAAAGTTTTTTCACAGCAAAGGAAATCATCAATAAAACAAAAAGGCAGCCTACTGAATGGGAGAAGATGTTTGCCAACGATATATCAGATAAGGGTTTAATATCCAAAATTTATAAAACACTCATTCAACTCAACACCAAAAGCAACCCAATTAAAAAATGGGCAGAGGTTAGGGCGGGCCGAGTGGCTCAGTTGGTTAATATCTCACTCAAGAGTGCGAGCTGAGCTCTGAGCAACGGCGGTTCAATGCCAGCCCGAGCTGATTTGCCGTAGAGCTGCCAACAGGTGGCAGGATGGCTCAGCTTAAAAAAAAAAAAAAGGGCAGAGGATTCTCTAAAGAGGACATACAGATGGCCAACAGGCATATGAAAAATGTTCTCACTAATCATTAGAGAAATGCAAATAAAAACTACAATGAGATACCACCTCACTACAGTCAGAATGATTATCATCAATAAATTAACAAACAACAAGTGCTGGCGACGTTGTGGAGAAAAGGGAACCCTGGTGCACTGTTGGTGGGACTGCAGATCGGTGCAGCCATTATGGAAATCAATAGGAGGTATCTCAAAGAACTGGAAATGGAACTACTATATGACCCAGCAATTCCACTCTTGGGTATCTATCCAGAGAAACCCAAGATGCTAATTTGAAAAAATATATGCACCTCTATGTATATTGCAATGCTATTTACAATAGCCAAGACTTGGAAACAACCAAAATGCCCATCAATAGATGACTGGATTAAGAAGCTGTGGTGTATTTATACAATGGAGTATTACTCCGCTATAAAGAATGAAATCATACCATTTGCAATGATATGGATGGACCCAGAGACTATTATTTTAAGTGAAATAAATCAGTCTGAGAAACACAAATACCATATGATCTCACTTATATGTGGAATCCAAACAACTTAATGAACGAGCAAAGTAAACAGAAATAGTCTCAGAGATATAGATGAAAAACTGATGGTTGCTAGTTGGGAGGGGTTGGGGATGAGGGAGAAGGGGAAGGGATTAGACAGCCTAAATAGGGAACTACAATATTGCCACAGGGATATGAAAGAGAGTTCGGGGAATATAATTAATAATGTTGTAAATAATTTGTGGGGTGTCAGATGGTCACATGTCTTGTTAGGGAGACCATTTCATGGATGGGGTAGAGGCTGGATCACTGCACTGTACATCTCTAGCTGATGTATAATAGTGTATGTCAACTATAATTGAATAGATATATTCAATTGAATATATATATATATATATATATGTCACGTACTGCGTGGCAAGGGCAAGTGGGACACGAGAGGGGCGACGCAGATTAAGGAAAAACAAGAGACAGAAGAAAGATAAGAGCGAGACCAAGGGACTCAGCCAAGGACAACTGAGCCCAAGGGACTCAGCCAAGGACGACTGAGCCCCGAATTGGGTCAGCGCATAGCTTTTATTGAGAATTTTCAAGGATGCAAACTGCAACAAATCATTAACGGTGGTTTGTAGTTCTCAGGATTTACACAGTCTTTTACTCCCCTGAAAGTGCTCTTTCCAGGGTGCACTGTGACTTACTCTTCCGTTAAAGGATTACCTTGTCTTTATTATGATAATTGCTATGAAACCCAGACTCGGTTTCTGTAAGTCACCTAAAGAATGTTTACTAAAGCTATCTTGACTATCTAGAAATCATCCTAAATTCTAGCAGTTAAACACAATCATAAAACTCACAGTATACTTGAGCTATACCAAAAGACTAGGAGTGGCTGTGTTTAAGGTAAAAGCATCTAAAATCTATTCGTTTGTAAATAACAATACCTAGCAACCAAAAGGATCTCACACCTCTCTTATCCTACAGAGGGCTGCATCCGTTTCTCAGTCAAAGCTTCAGTATCTCTTGCTGCAACAAGGCACTGGGCAAAGGAATTCACACAAGGCTGATTAACAATTCCATGGTCAGCGGATGTCTTAGAGCTGCCTCTTACCCGGAACTCTCATGGCCTGAAGACTTAATCTTTCAGGAGACTATTCACAATAGGGCCCTTAGGCAAATGCATCAGCTTCTCACAGGCCTGAGTTTTCTGGCCTGAGTTTGTCAGAGGCCTGTGCCTCAGTTTCCAAGGGGCTTGATCCCCAATATCACAGTTCAGGGGTCCCCCATGGAACTACCGCCTGGCTTGGGTTGTCTCCCCACTTTTACCCGTCCTTGGCTGCGTAGTTAGCTCATTGGGGCACCACAGGAACATATCACAAGTGTAGTAAATATATTGTCTCCTATAGAAGAAAAGGCACATGGGTTCATAGAGGCAGGAGATATTACATGACCAACCATAAGGCAGCACCCCTAATATCCAGTGCTGAGCAGGGCAATGTGGCCTTCTTGTCAGACACTGGGGTGCTGTCAGCTTCCCATATATATATATATATATATATATATATATATATATATATATATAGTCAAGGGATGTGGAGTATAGTGTGGAGTGGATTCAATGGAATTGTAATAAATATGTATGATATCAGGGTGGGGGGGAGTGGGGTGGTGGATTGGGGGAGGGGGGTTGTCATTTTGAGTGGTAAAAAGTATAACTTGCACTGTGTTGTATACCTGAAGCTAATTTTTAAAAATGTTTATTTCACAATGAATAAATAAATAAATAAATAAATAAATAAACAAATACATACATACATATTTTTTTAAATGAAGAGAATTCACATTCACTAAAAGAACTATTAATGGTTGTACTTTAGCCAGAAGAAAAGGGAACTGGAGAAAATGTGTGAAATCCAATTTGTACTTCTTAATACCTTCCTTTTTTTCACCCACACCCCAGCCCTCTCCCATCTGGCAAACATCAAAATGTTCTCTGTATCTATGAGTTTGTTTCTGTTTTTTTGTTTGTTTATTTTGTTCTTTAAATTGCACATATAAGTGAAATCATATGATATTGTCTTTCTCTGTCTGACTTACCTCACCCAGCACAATAGTTTCATCCTTGTTGTTATAGATGACAAGATTTCACTCTTTTTTTATCCCTGAGCAACATTCCATTGTGTATGTTCTTCTTTATCCATTAATCTATTCATAGACACTCAGGTTGCCTCCATATCTTGACTATTGTAAATAATGCTGCAATGAACATATTCATGCACATGTCATTTCAAAATAGGGTTTTGGGTTTCTTTAGATACATAAGCAGAAGTGAGACTACTGGGTCCTTCATTGTCTCTTGTTATAGCCTTTGTTTTAAAGTTGATTTTGTCTTGTCTGGTGTAAGTATTGGTAAGCCAGCTATTTTTTGTTTGTTTGTTTCAGTTTTTATGAAACATATTTTTCTATCCCTTTACTTTCAGTCTGGATGTGCCTTTTGATTTGAAGAGACAGCATATGTATGGATCTTGTTTTTTCACCCATTCAACCACTGTATGAGCTCTGACAATTAAGTTCGTGAACTTGTTGCAATGATGTTGCTAACCTTTTTTAATATCAGAGGGATTATTCCTTATGAATTTGTACTAACTGGACACAAAGTTAACCAAGTTTACTATTTGGAAGTGTTGAAAAGGCTGAATGAAAAAGTTAGACAACCTGAACTTTTCACCAACAATTCATGACTCTTACATCATGACAATGCACCAGCTCACACAGCACTATCTATGAGGGAGATTTTAGCCAGTAAAAATATAACTATATTGGAACACCCTCCCTACTCACCTGATCTGGCCCCCAATGATGTCTTTCTTTACCCAGATATAAAGGAAATATTGAAAGGAATGCATTTTGATGATATTCAGCACATCAAGGATAATAAAATGACAACCCTGATGGCCATTCCAGAAAAAGTTCCAAAATTGCTTTGAAGGGTGGACTAGGTGCTGGCATCAGTGCATAGCGTCCCAAGGGGAATACTTTGAAGGTGACCATAGTGATATTCAGCAATGAGGTATGTAGCACTTTTTCTAGGATGATTTCGCGAACTTAAGTGTCAGACCTTGTATGTCTTTCGATTGTGTCAGACCTTGTATGTCTTTCGATTGGATCATTTAATGTATTTACATTTAAAATGTTTTTGATAGGTTACTGCCAATTTATTATTCATGTTTATGCTATCTCCCCCCACCCCTTCTTCTTAAAGAAGTCCCTTAATATTTCTTGTAATACTGGCTTCTTGTGGTGATGAGATTTTTAAGCTTTTTCTTGTGTGGGAAGCTCTTTATGCTGTCCTTCAGTTTTAAATGATAACCTTGCTGGGTAGAGTGGTCTTGGTTGTAGGTCCTTGCTTGTCATCACTTTGAATATTTTGTGCCAACTCCTTCTGGCCTGCAAAATTTCTGTTGAGATATCAGCTGACAGTTTAATGGGAGCTCCCTTGAAAGGAACTGGCTGCTTTTCTCTTGCTGCTTTTGGGATTCTCTTTGTCTTTAACCTTTGCCATTTTAATTATGATGTGTCTAGGTGTGGGCTTCTTTGGGTTCATCTTGTTTAGGACTCTGCATTTCCTGGACTTGTATGTCTTTTTTCTCCCCTAGGTTAGAAAAGTTTTCTATCATTATTTCTTCAAATAGCTTTTGAATCCCCTGTTTTCTCTTTTCCTTCTGGTACCTCTATGATGTCACTGTTTGTATGCTTGATGTTGTCCTATAGATCCCTTAAACTATCCTCATTTTTTTCCTTTTTCCTTTTTGCTGTTCCAATTGGGTGTTTTCTGCTACCTTGTCTTCCAAATCATTGATTTGATCCTCTGCTTCATCTAATCTGCTGTTGATTTCTTCCAGTGCATTCTTCATTTCAGTTATTGTATTTGTCATTTCTGATTTTTGTTTTTTCTATGTCCTTTTTTTATGTTTTCTACCTTTTTGTTGAAGTTCTCACTAAATTCCTTAAGCATCCTAATAATCAGTGTTTTGAACTCTGTACCTGGTAAGTTGCTTGCCTACGTTTCATTTAGTGCTTTTCCTAGAGTTTTCTCCTGTTCTTTCATTTGGAACATGTTTCTTTGTTTCCTCATTTTTGCTGCTTCTCTATATTTGTGTCTATGTAATTGGTAGATCTGTTATATCTCCCAGTCTTGGTCATGTAACTTTATGTAATCGGCGCCCTGTGGGGCCCAGTGGTGCAGTGTCCCTGTTCACCCGTGCTGAGTGCTCCAGGAGAGCACTTTCTCTGGGTTGTGTGTATACTCCTGTTGTAGTTGAGACTTGATTGCTATTGGTATGTCAGTGTTGGGATTGACCCGTAGGCTGACGGGCTGTGAGAATGGGCCACACCCACAGCATAGGGGCTGCTGTGTAAGGGCTGACTCCACGGAGTGGGATTCACCCTAGTGGGCTCTAGTGCCTGTTGAGACTGCTGGGTGTGCCGCTTGTGGGCTAATTGGGTAGTGCTCTGTTGTGGTCTGAAGTCAGCCACCAGGTGTGTTGGTTCTGGGGCCTCTTGGAAAGGGGCAACCATGCATACCATATCAGCTGCTGCCTGTGACCAACCTGGGGCTACCTGGTAGTGCTACAAAGCAGCCCTCCTGAGTTGGTGACTGCCTATGCTGACCATGGAGGCATGTGGGAGAGGCACGCTGTTAATCCACCAGTAGCAGGCCTACGGCAACTCAACCAAAGGCCTAGGGCATTGTGAGGCTTGCTGCTACCTGCCAGCTCCCCATAAGGCTCAGTCACTGAACAGCCTCATGCAAATTGGGTGAGGCAATGTCTGAGGAAGTAACCATACTGGGGAGAATGGTGTTCAAGAGGTTAATGCAGATTCAATTTTAGTGCCATTGCTGAGCCTGTGGCCACTGAGAAAAAGGCTCGGAGCACATGGAGGCTAGCTGCTTACCACCTGGGTCCCACGGATCCCTGAGAGTTGTCCAAAAAAGTTGGCAGCTCAGGTTGGGGCTGGCTGCAGGCTACCAACTCCTGACATAGCCTCCTGCAGTGCATGGGGTGGGGTTGGCTGCCTATCGCCAAAAATGTCTCCAGAGGTGTGCAAGTTGGGTGGGGCAGTGCCACAGGGAGTCACCAGGATGGAGCGAGGATTTCACCAGGCCAAGGAATATTCAGATTTAGATATATAGGGGAAAGGCTCAACACAGGAACAATGACAGCTGTCCCTCCTGTCTTGTTTCTTTTTTTTTTTTTTTTTTGAGGGCAGTGTCACTGGCCCTCATATGTGGGACCTGAACCGGGGCCGCTGGCTTCCCAAGCCAGCGCTTAACCACCATGCCACTCGGCCGGCCCCCTCTTGTCCTGTTTCTGAAGCCACACAATTCAGTCTCTTTCTGCAGATCTCTGAAGCCTCCTGAATCTCCATCCCCCTGCCAGAGCTCAAGGCCAGTGAGTCTGTGTGTGGTCCCTTTAAGGGGATGCCTAGATTTCCAGCAGCCTTCTGTCTCACCAGGACAGATAAATCCCCACTCTTTTTCACAGCCAGATATTGTGGGGGTTCCTCTTCCCAGCACCAGTCCTCTGGGCTGTTGAACCCGGTGTGGTGTTGGATCCCCTTACTCTTTAGGGTGGGACCTCCACAGCCAAGATATCCCTCCCACTTCTCAACCACCACAAATGGGTATGCGGCCAGCCTGTTTCACATCCTGCCTCTCCTACAAGTCTCAGCACAGCTTCTTCTTTACATCCTTTGTTATAAGGCTTATGCTCAGCTAGTCTTCAGATGGTTCTCCAGGTTAATTATTCTACAATTTAGTTGTAATTTTAATGTGGCTGTGGAGGAGGTAAGCACAGTGTTTACCTACTCTGCTATCTTGCTCTAGGTTTAAAATTTTTATTTCCCCCTCATATTGCTTTAAGAATTACTTTTTTTTTCTTCTGAGGGCAGTGTCACTGGCCCTCATATGAGGGACCGAACTGGGGCCGCTGGCTTCTCAAGCCAGCGCTTAACCACTGTGCCACTCAGCCGGCCCAAGAATTACTTTTTTAATCTTGTTTTAAGCAATAATTATATTGGACAAAGTAGACTTTAAAGTGCTATAACATGAGACAAAAAAGGGCATTTAATAATGATAAAGTGACCAAATACAATGAGTACATAACTCTTGTAAACATTACTCACCCAATGTAGGAGTACATAAGTGTATAAAGCAGATATTGATATACATATAGGGTCAGCATGACAATAATACAATAATAGTAGGGGACTTTCACATCCTTTGACATAAATGCATGGATCATCCAGACAAAAAAGTCAACAAGGAAACTGGTCTTAAATAACACATTAAACCAGATGGATTTAATTGATATTCTTAGAACATTTCACTGAAAAGCAACAGATATACATTCTTTTCAAGTGGACATGGAACATTCTTCAGGATAGACCACATGTTAGGTCACAAAGAATTCTCAGTACATACAAAAACACTGAAATCATGTCAAGCATCTTCTTTGATTACAATGTTATGAATCTAAAAATCAATGACAAGAAGAAAACTGAAAAAAAGAAAAACACAGGGGAGATAAATAACATGTTACTAAACAATGAATGGGTCAACAATGAGATCAAGGAGGAAATAAAAAGATACCTCAGACAAATGAAAATAAAACACAATAAAAATCTATGGGATGGTGCAAAAGCAGTCTTAAGAGGGAAATTCATAACAATACAGGCCTACATCAAGAAACATGAAAAATCTGAAATAAACAATCTAATCTTAAACTAAAAGGAACTAGAAAAAGAACAACAAACAAAGCCCAAGGTGAGTGGAAGGAAAGGAAATAATAACAATCAGAGCAGAAATAAATGAAATAAAAACTAAAAAACAATAGAAAAGATCAATGAAACCAAAGTAGTTCTTTGGAAATATAAACAAACTGATAAACCTTTGACCAGACTCATCAAGAAAAAGAAAGAGGGACCAAATAAATTAAATCAGAAATAAAAGAGAAATAACAACCGACACCACAGAAATACAAAAAATTATAAGAAAATACTACAAGCAATTATATACCAACAAATTGGACAATCTGGAAGAAATGGATAAATTCCTAGAAACATACAACCCTCCAATCTTAATCAGAAAGAAACAGAAAATCTGAAATGACTGATAACTACTAATGAAATTGAACTAGTAATTCAAAAACTCCTAACAAACAAAAGGCCTGGAACAGATGACTTCATAAGTAAATTTCATCAAACAGTCAAAGAAGAATTAAAACCTATCCTTCTTAAAGTATTTTTAAAAAACTGAACAGGAGGGCATGCTCCCAAGCTCATTTTACAAGGCCAACATTACCCTGATACCAAAACCAAAAACACTACCAAATATATATATATATATATATATATATATATATATATATATATATAAAATAAGGCAATATATCTCTGATGAACATAGATACAAAAATCTTCAACATAATATTAGCAAACCAAATTCAGCATACACTAAGAAGATCATTCACCAGGATCAAGTTGGATTTATTCCTGTGATGCAAGGTTAGTTCAATATCTGCAAATCAGTTAATGTGATATACCACATAAACAAAATGAAGGATAAAAGTCATATGATCACATTAATAGATGCAGATTAAATAGTTGACAAAATCCAGCATCTACTTATGTATTATTAAAAACTCTCAGCAAAGTGGGGATACAGAGAACATATCTCAACATAATAAAGACCATATATAACAAACCCACAGCTCACATCATACTCAATGGTGAAAAGCTAAAAGCATTTTCCTTAAGATCAGTAACAAAACAAGGATGTCCATTTTTTTACCCCTTTTATTTAACATAGTATTTGAATTCCTAGCCACACCAATCAGACAAGAAAAAGAAATAAAATGCAACCAAATTGGAAAAGAAGTAGTAAAACTGTCGCTATTTGAAGATAACATGATATATAGAGAATCCTAAAAATTCCACTGAAATTATTAGAACTAATAAACGAATTAAGTAAAGTAGTGGGGTACAAAATTAATTTCAGAAATCAGTTGCATTTTTTTATATGCCAATAATGAACTATCAGTAAGAAAACAATCCTATTTAGAATTGCATCAAAAAGAACCTAGGAATAAATTTAACCAAGGAGGTAAAAGACCTGTACTTGGAAAATTATAGGACACTGAAGACAAAAAATAGAGAAGATTCAAATAAATGGAAATATATACCATGCTCATGGATAGGAAGAATTAATAGCCTTAAAATATCCATAGTACCTGGGCTGACCCAGTGGCACATTGGTTAAGAGCTGGCTTGGGATGTTGGATCTGAGCATCAGGGCCCCAGTTCGTATCCCACATATGAGGGCCAATGACCCTGCCCTCTACAGCTAAGATGGTGAACAACAGCTCCACCTGGAGCTGGGCTGCTGTGAGTCCCCGAGGCGGCATAGCTGCAGCACCTGCTGCAATGGGCTGCCATAAGCTACAGTGAGTGGCCGGCAGGCAGCATGAGTGGCCAGCAGCTGGTGTGAGCTGCCAAGAGTCTCAGATGGCCATCCAGAGGCTGGTGACTGATCTCCCTCACCCAGGAAGAGCACAATGACGATACCAACATGGGCCAGTGAAGCAATGTCCTCTACAACTAGGCTGAAGAACAAAAGGATAGCAACTTGCCTGTTCCCCTTCCCTGGCTCCTCAAACTGTTTCCCTCCCCCAATTCCCCAATAAAATCTTAAAAAAAAAAAATCCGGGCCGGCCGAGTGGCGCATTGGTTAAGCGCTGGTTTTGGGATGCCAGCGGCCCCGGTTCGGATCCCACGTGAGGGCCAA
Source organism: Aselliscus stoliczkanus (assembly GCA_033961575.1). Taxonomy (NCBI): domain Eukaryota; kingdom Metazoa; phylum Chordata; class Mammalia; order Chiroptera; family Hipposideridae; genus Aselliscus; species Aselliscus stoliczkanus. Next base: position 47,463,475 of record CM066733.1, read on the forward strand.
TGACACTGCCCTCTGCAGCTAACGGCAGCTCCACCTGGAGCTGGGCTGTGCGAGCCCCGGTGATGGTGTGGGCTGCAGCCCCTGCTGCAGTGGGCTGCTGTAGGCTGCAGTGAGCGGCCCGCAGCCAGCGTGAGCGGCCCGCAGCCAGCGTGAGCGGCTGGCAGCCAGCGTGAGCTGCCAATAGCCGCGATGAGCGACATCCAGAGGCCAGCGACCGATCTGCCTCATCCGGGAAGAGCGCAATGATGATACCAACAGTGAAGCAACATCCTCCGCAACTAAACTGAAGAACAAAAAAAGGACAGCAACTTGTCTGTTCCCCTTCCCCGATTCCCCAACGCTGTTCCCTCCGCCAATTCCCCAATAAAATCTTTAAAAAAAAAAAATCCATGGTACACAAATCAATCTACAGAATCAATGCAACCCCTATGAAAATACCAATGGCAGTTTTCACAAAACTAGAACAATTTACATGGGATCATAAAAGACCTTGTATCTCCAAAACAATCTTGAGAAAGAAGAACAAAATTGCAGGTATTATACTACCCGATATCAAACTATCCTACAAAGCAATTGTAATCAAAACAGCATGGTACTGGCATCAAAACACACACACAAATCAATGGAACAGACTAGAGAACCCAGGAATAAACCCGCACTTATATGGTCATTTAATCTATGAAAAAAGGGCAAGACTGTACAATGGAGTAAAGACAGTTTATTCAATAAATGGTGTTGGGAAAACTGGAGAGATGAAACAAAATGAAACTAGGCCACCTTCTTACACCACATACAAGAATAAGCTCAAAATGGATTGACGACTTAAATGTAAGTTCTAAAACCATAAAATTCTTAGAAGAAAAAATAGGCAGTGAACTCACTGACATGGCTCTCAGTGATTTTTATTTTTTATTTTTTGGATCTATCTCCTTGGGTAAGGGAAACAAAGGAAAAAATAAACAAATGGGACTACATCAAACTGAAAAAGTATTTGCACAGTGAAGGAAACCATCAACAAAATTAAAATACAATCTAATGAATGGAGAAGACATTTGTAAATGATATATTCAACAAGGGGTTTATATCTAAAATATATAAAGAACTCAAACACCAAAAAACTTCAAACAATCTAAGTTAAACATGTGCAGAAGACATGAATAGACATTTCTCCAAAAAGGACGTACAGATAGATGGCCAACAGACATATGAAAAGATGTTCAATGTCACTAATCATTAGAAAAATGCAAATTAAAATCACAAAGAGATATCACCTCATGTCTGTCAAAATGGCTATCATCAATAAATCAACAAACAAGTGTTGATGAGGATGTAAAGCAAACGGAACCCTCCTACATTGTTGGTAGAACTGTAAATAGCCAACTAGTCCAAGAAAACCTCGTAATTGACTCTTTGTCTTGGGCCTCAGTAAACTTAGGATGCCATGGAGCATGTCTAGATCTAGGCACAGATCTTGTTCTAATATCAGAGGTCCCAAGTATTGAATCTGAGCTTGGGCAAATTGTAGTTTCTCTATAGAGACCTTATGCTCTTTTAAGGCCAAAAGTGTCAGCAAATGCATGCTATCATCCTGCAAAGACACCTGAGAAGAAGACCAAAAAAGTAAGTCATCACATATTGTATGTAACAAAGTAGGGGAAATTACATCGTCTAAATCGATCTTCAGAATCTGTGAGAAATAAGAAGGGCTGTCAGTAAATCCCTGAGGCATTCCAGTCCAGGTAAGTTGCTTTTCTTCCCAGGTGAAAGCAAAAAAGTATTGGCTAGCTTCATCGAGCGGGATGCTAAAGAAAGCACTGCATAAGTCGATTACTGTAAAGAATTTAGTTCCAGTTGGAATAGATGCCAGCAGTGTATGAGGGTCAGGAACAATGGGGTGTTGAGGGCTAACAATGTGGTTTAATGCTCAGAGGTCCAGGACAGACCTCCACCCTCATCCTTTTGGCTTTCTCATGGGTAGAATTGGAGTGTTACAAGGACTAGGGCAAAGAGTAATAAGGACCTGAGTTATGTAATCTTCTATTATGGGCTTTATACTTTGGACAGCCTCCTTACTTACAGGATATTAATTAATCCTGAGCAGAGGCTTTGAAGGATCAATTTAAACGTTGATAGGATGTACACCGTGAATCCTGCCAATATCAGTAGAAGATTTTGCCCATAAAAAAGATGGTAGTTTGTCCAATAGGGTCCACTGATCAGTATTTTCAGATTCAGCTACTGTACCATCAGAGACAGCACAAATAAAAGATGCTTAAGGTCATGTAATTCACCTGATTGGTGATTCTGATGGTTACTGTCAAACTAACATTATTTCTCCTTTTCAAGCAAAGGATATTCCAGCATGATACTTCTCTAAGAAGTCTCTGCCTAATAAATGGGTAAGGGCAGAAGAATTAAGGAGAAAACAATGTTCATCTCTTACGGGACCTAGACAAAAGGGAATAGGTTCGGATACATGAACCTGATGAGGTTTGTTTAAAATTCCCACTATGTGAAATGTCTTATTACTCTGAGGCAAGGGCTGGTTTATAACAATGGGATTGAGCACCAAGAGTGTAGCACCGGTGTCCATAAGAACAGGAATAGTTTCCTCCCCAATTTGAAGAGAAGTTTCTCCAAAATGATTAAAAGGAAGGACTGGAAAAAGACCCTGTAATTCCTCAGAGCCCCTCACTGGGAATTAGGAAGGCCCAAAGAGGCTGGTTAGAAGGCAGAGAGCATCTTGTATGCTTAAACTTATGGCAATCCCTTTTCCAGAGTCCTTGCTCCTTGCAGTAATGGCAAAAAGTTGGCAAAAAGTTGGAGTTACCTGGTGTCCCTCAGGACCTCCCATTTGCCTCTGCTGAAAATCAATTGTCTTGGCAATCTTACTTCTAGTCGGCCTGCCTAGGGTATGAGCGAGCTCATCTACCAAATTTACCAAGTCTAGGGCAGGCATTTTTTCTCATCCTGTCTGGATCTTTCAACCAGGGGGGGAAGCTCTTCATTCAGCCCACTGACAAACAGAAAATTAAAAGCAGTTCATGTGTGGCCAGCATGCGAAGGAAGACCAGAATTCTCCTTAAAAATGATGTGGAAACTTTCATAATAGTCATGAACAGATTTGCCAGTCCCTTGTGAATAATAATCCTGAGTTTTGCTCCAATCGACAGCCTTTGGAAAAACCTCGGGTATTGCACGGTGTAATTTCTGAGCAAGTTCCCTGCCTTCCTCCCAATAATCGGAGGTTTGCTTTTCTAAATCCCTTTCAGGATGTTCCCATGTGGCAATCCTCATCCAATGCCTGGCTTGGACATCACCAACCAACATATTAATTAGCTGATATAAATAAGAAAACCCAGGCTAACAGGACTGAATAATAATATCAAATTCCTTAGCTGACTTATTAGAATCCTCAGTTACTACAGGAAACTCCTTTACAATAGTTCACAACTCAGCTTTGGTCCAGGGAATATAGAAGACGTAGGCTTTACTAGGATTCCCAGGGAGTTTAATCTTAAATGGAAAAGCACTCATAGGGTCTGAGGAAGGAGAGAGAAGATTCAGGAGAAGATGTTGCTGGAGGCTGAGTTGAAAAGCAGATGAGGCAGCAATGAGGAACAAGAGGGTGTTGGAGGTAGAGTTTGAGACAAAAGAGGAGTAGGGGAAGGGCAAGGCAGTGTAGTGGAGGGAGGACACGAGGTTTCAGGAAACTTTTATTTTTTTTTTTTAATTTTTAACAAAATAAAATAGATTTCATTTTGTAAAAATGTAACTTTAGACCCATGGTCTTGTTTGGGGGCCTCCATATACCAATCCAAATAGGCATTCCATTCCTCTTTCTCAGTTACAATGCTGTTATTATCCAATTCAGTTTTCAGACAATCAAGTTTGGTAATCTCAAAAGTTCCCCAAATGGCCACTGATATATATGATTATCCATATTCAGATATGTCCATTTAGTTTAATACTTGCACAAAAATTCCTTGCAGATATATTCTCGGCTGGCATCCCTGGAGGATGGACAGTTTTAGAAGGCTTAGACATCAGAGATCCGTTTTTAACACTGGGCCCAAAACAATTCACAGCTCAAACAACCTGCAGGTCTTCAGCTTGCCTCACTCTGGAATAATCTGATCAGTGCAAATCAGACCGAAGGCTAAAAGCCAGTTGCAGGCAAATAACTGACTCTCAGGGATTTCAGTCATGGGCTGAGCTGGGTGGCACTCCAGTAACTTTCTTAATGAGACAGCATGATCTAATACTGGCTAAAACTGATCAGTTTCAGTAGAAATAACTGTGTATCCCCAAAGGGGTGTTAGGAGAAGGCCAGTTTTTTGTCTCAAAGGGCACCCTGCTTTCCGAATAAATCAAGCCAATATGCCATGAGTACACAGACAAAGAAATAGGCCTTAAAGCATTCACACACAAGCATAACAATAAACAAATAAAATATTTTTTTAAATAATTCCGGAATAAAGCCTGGAGCTCGCCATGCAAAACCCCATTGGCCCAGGAGAGAAATTCACCTGAGGCTTGTAAGCCAGGGAGCAAAGAATCAAGCGAAACAGCTCAGATGCCATAGCTTTGCACACCAGTCAGAAGCCATCGGAGTTCTGTTCCTCTCTGGATCCCAGACAATGAGTCCCCAAAATGTTGACTGGCAAAAAATAACTCTCCAGAAAATCCACCAAAAGACTGGTTTATTCAGGAAAATAAAAAGAAAATGAGGTCACACCAGAAGTGTGCAAATGCACCCTCCTGACCGCCAATCCAACGGGCCGCCCAAGTGAAGAAGAAGACCCCAATTCCAAGATGGCTATTCTACTTATTAGCATCCTTCTCCCAGAAGTCACCACAAAGTTTACAGGAAGTCAGGACTAAAGAGCTAACAAGGTGCCCAGCTCCACTCATAGTCCTCCCAGCTCTATGGTTAAGCATCTTAAAGTGCCAGTTCACTTTTATCATTTCTTTTATCTTTGGGGAAAGAAAGAAGTCATTGGGGCCAGACCAGGTGAGTAGGGAGGGTGTTCCAATACAGTTATTTGTTTACTGGCTAAAAACTCCCTCACAGGCATTGCTGTGTGAGCTGGTGCATTGTCTTGATGCAAGAGCCATGAATTTTTGATGAAAATTTCAGGTTGTCTAACTTTTTCACTCGGCCTTTTCAGCACTTCCAAATAGTAATCTTGGTTTACTATCCAGTTGATATAAATTCATAATGAATAATGCCTCTGATACCAAAAAAAAGGTTAGCAACTTTCTTGCAACAAGTTCAAGAACTTAACTGTCAGATCTCATAAGGAATAAAACGAAAGGAAAGGAAAGGAAAGGAAAGGAAAGGAAAGGAAAGGAAAGGAAAGGAAAGGAAAGGAAAGGAAGTAATAGTCTGAAAAGAAAATGCCTGGGTGACTCTGCAACCTATGAACTGACTTCCAACTCTTAATTCATGTGCTTAAGCTGAGTTTGGTTTATTTTGAGAACAATCATATCAGCAGCATGAAGTCTTACACACTCCTGGTAAAAGTTTAAATTGGTACAAGCACTTCATAAATCAAATGCATCTCATCTTACCTCCTTCGTTAAAGCACTCACCTCTGGAGCCCAGCCATCCCTCCTGACTGTCCTCTCTGGGGAATTCCTTGCCTTGTGTCCAGGAGACATGCACACTCATGTTTATAGCAAAAACTGGAATAACCACATATGCATCAACAGGGAAATAGAGAAAGTGTGGTGTAATCATAAAATGTAAGACTTCAGCAGTAAAAATGAGTGGACAGCTTCACACACGAGGGGTAACTCTCCTACGTAATGCTGAGTCTCAGAAGAGTCCATGCAGATGAGTTCACTGGGTAGGAAGTTCAAAAATGGGCAAAAGTAAGTAATATTTGGTTTGGGGATATGTATAGTTATTGTAAAATTTTCAGAGAATCTCCAGGGAATAGTAAACACAAGACTCAAGATAGAGGTTACATCTGAGTGATGGGATTAGGGAGGCAGCCACAGTGGCTTCTTCATAGATTCTGTTTCTGACACCAGTGGTGTGTGCCCAGCTATTTACTTGATCATAATTCCTAAACTGACATTTTTCAAATTTGTGAACCATTCCTGGTTAATTATTTGATAAGAAGATAGAAAAGGAAATAACAAAGTTTATTGCAATGATCCTTAGCAAGAACTACCCACCTCGGAACAAGCCACAACCAATTGTATGAGTCATGTCAGAGAGAGGGCTGGGGTGTCACAGGAAACGGCATTGGCTAGAAATGCGTCATGTGATCACTGGCATCTCTATAGATTTTCTGGGATACAATGTCCAATGTGACTTGCAAGATAATTCTATCTTGTGAAGGACTCAATGTGCTACTTACATTTAACCTCACACAACTGAATTAACTACTTTTACAGAAGTGGAAACACACATTGTTGATCAATGTAAGTTAAACTAGAAAATGCTATAAAGGTTTCCCCTTTGATAGAATAGAGTGTGAATGAAGGCACAACACAGCTGCTGTAACTGCAAAGTTCAGCGGCACGTAATCAACAGTGCTTTTAGAATCACATTGGTGTCCAAATCACTTCTACCAAATCTCATTCAAAAACACAGTGAAAGAGGGCCAGCCGAGTGGCGCATTGGTTAAGAGCTGGTTTGGGGATGCCAGTGGCCCCAGTTCGGATCCCACATATGAGGGCCAATGACACTGCTCTTCTATAGCTAATAACAGCTCCACCTGGAGCTGGGCTGCACAAGTCCCGGCAACTGTGTAGGCTGCAGCTCCTGCTGCAGTGGGCTGCCATAGGCTACAGTGAGTGGCTAGCAGCCAGCGTGAGCTGCCAATAGCTGCGGTGAGCGACATCCAGAGGCCGGCAACCTATCTGCCTCATCCAGGAAGAGCGCAATGACGATACCAACATGGGCAAGTGAAGCAACGTCCTCCACAACTAGACTGAAGAACAAAAAGACAGCAACTTGTCTGTTCCCCTTCCCGGATTCCCCAGTGCTGTTCTCCTCTCCCAATTCCCCAATAAAATCTTTAACAACAACAAAATAAAAAACAGTGAAAGATGGGACTGTTATTCTAGGATGCCAACCGGACAGCCAGTTTAAGAACACTTTGTGCCTAGATTGGATCAACCATCATTGCCCACTGCATCCCACCAAAATTGTTGCCAGGATGCCAAGCTAGGTGTATAGACTGAGGCAGGAGATTCACATTTTTCTAACGTTTTGAAAAATAACTTCATTAGGCAAATATTTTAAAAGATAATGATGAGTAAAAAAATGGGCATTTTAGCCAGTATTTTTTAACTTTCTTAATGAAGCAATTTTGAAAATTCTAAGAAAAAGCAAAGATAGTTATTGTAAAGGCATTAATGTTATGGCCCTCAGCTTTTAAACTAGTTACTGTAGCTACTATGTGTTCTCAACTTTGTTGCAACTTATTGTAGGAAACATTGTTATTAAAGGCACCTGCAATTAAAACTTACAAATGTTGTTGTATCCCCTTTCTCTGTCTCAAACTTTTAATCATTACATTCCAAAAGGGAAATTTAAGGCATTAAAGAAAATAATCAGATAAAAATATTTGATTTATAAAATCCTGAAATAATATTTAATTGTAATTTTTATTTTTATATGTATATAAGTTCATTGACACTCCTCCCTTCCAGAAATGGAATAATTCCCTCTCTTGAGTGTGGGCTGGATTTAATGACTCACTTCTAATCAGGCTGATGTCATGGTGTGTGACTCTGAATCTAGGACATGAAACTCACTGCAGTTTCCATCTATCTTGGCGTCTCTTTCTCTCTCTCTCTCCCTCCCTCCCTCCCTCCCTTCCTCCCTCCTTCCCTCCCTCCCTCTCTGTCTCATCACTGCTCTAAGGAAAGCCAAGTACCTAGTCATTTGGTAGGAAACGTCCATATGGACAAGTCCACATAGCCACAGAGCTAGGAACTGAGGCCTCCTGGGACCGTGGAAGGAAATGAGGCCCCTTCCAACAGCCCTATGAGTGAGTCGTGTTCATGCGAGTCCTCCAGCTCCAGTCAAGCCTTCAGATGAGGCAGCCCTGGCTGACAACTTGACTGCAACCTTGAGAGAGGCCCTGAGCCAAAGGAACTCAGGTAAAGCTCTCCTGGATTCCTGACCCTGGGAAACTGTGGGAGATAATACACATTGGTTGTTTTGAGCTGCTAAGTTTTGGGCAATTTGTTATGCTGCAAAACATGACTAATGTAGTGCCCGAAGAGAATGGATTACTGTACTTTTTCATTTGCTCTAAATTAATTATAAGGTATTAAACATGTCATTTGGTTTTAAGATTTAAGAATTTCCATGGCTAATAGACAGGACGCATTTTATTACCACTCACAACTATCTATTTACTTGAACTTCACTCCTAACTGCAACCCAAAAAACACAAAGGGAAGAAGCCATCCTAGCTGATTTTATGATGACCCCCAATAACCACCCTGGATATTCACCTTCCCCCAGTTATTCAATCAAACAGTAATATAGGTGCTGGGAAAGAACTCTGCAGATGTAACTAAGGTCTCACATCAGCTGACCTTCAGACTTGGGGACTATCCATGGGACTGTCCTAACCAGGTGAGTAATGTCTGGGGTTTCCTCTTTCCCCAAAGATTCCAAGTGAGAGGGATTCAATGTGAGGCATTTCCTCCACTGGGGGCTTTGAAAATGGAGGGACACATGGCAAAGACCGCTGGTGGGCACTAGGGGTTGGGAGCATCCCTCCAAGGGTTCCTCAGTGATAGTTGTCAAGGAAACAGGGACCTCAGACCTACAACTGAATTCTGCCATCAACCTCTGCATAAGCTTAGAGGAAGATCCTGAGCTCAGGATGAGCACACAGCTTTGTGACACCCTGACCAGAGAACCCATCCACACTGAGTCTGGATTTCTAACTAAGGAACTGTGAGCAAATGAGTGGATGTTGTTTTGAGCCACTAAACTGTGGTAATTTGTTATACAGCAATAGAAAAGTAATACACAGGCTCAATTGTGCAACAAATAAGCACACAGCATTTTTTTCCACTGCAATGAATTTATGAACTAATATGCATACTAGCTTGTAATAAAATATTTCCTGGGCCGGCAGAGTGGGGCGGTAGTTAAGCGCTGGCTTGGGAAGCCAGCGGCCCCAGTTCAGGTCTGACATATGAGGGCCAGTGTGACACTGCCCTCAAAAAAAAAAAAAATAAAATAAAATTATATATATATATATATATATATATATATATATATATATATATATATCCTAACTTTTTTGTATTTTTCAGCTTATGATTTTATGTGATATAAATTTTAATACAATTGTCGTTCATTCATTCAACAGGTAATTTAATGCCTACTATGTATCAGGAATGGCTTTATAGGCCTGGGATACAACTTTGACTTAAATAGCCCAAAACCCTGCATTCATTCTAGAAGAGACAGAATGAGATGGAACCATTAGAGTGTTTTTGGTGATGAAATGACACATTCTGACTCACATTAGCAGGATCACTGATCCCTGTGGAGAGAATAGTCCTTGGCTGGCAGGTGAGGGGGTGGCATTAGTGCCACAATCAGGAGTGAGAGGGTGGTGGGGACTAAGGGGAAGAGAGGGTCTGAGGGGTGAGAGAGGCAGAGAAAGGCTGGAGAAGCAGCGGGGAGGGGAAGAGGCAGAGGTGAACAATTCTAAAGCAATGGACCTCTCAGATTGAAATATGCTGTTTCATAGATCTTCAATAAATTATCTAGGGCCTAGTGGGGTGTTCATGGAGCTGCCTAAAAACTAATAGCCTCCTTATGCTAATTGGTTTAAAAATAATAATGTGTCCCAATAAAATATGCACAATGTTTATATGTAAATTATTCATAAAAATAGGTCACGCAGGAGTACAGGTGAAGGTCATTTTAAATGCATTGAACACTTGGATCTTTGAGGTTGTACATGGTCCGTGTTGAAATACACAGTAACAGGGCCGGTGGAGTGGCGCATTGGTTAAGCGCTGGTTTTGGGATGCCAGCGGCCCCGGTTCGGATCCCACATGAGGGCCAGTGACACTGCCCTCTACAGCTAACAACAGCTCCACCTGGAGCTGGGCTGTGCGAGCCCCGGTGATGGTGTGGGCTGCAGCCCCTGCTGCGGTGGGCTGCCATAGGCTACAGTGAGTGGCCCGCAGCCAGCGTGAGCGGCTGGCAGCCAAGCGTGAGCTGCCAATAGCCGCGGTGAGCGACATCCAGAGGCCAGCGACCGATCTGCCTCATCCGGGAAGAGCGCAATGACGATACCAACAGTGAAGCACCATCCTCCGCAACTAAACTGAAGAACAAAAAGACAGCAACTTGTCTGTTCCCCTTCCCCGATTCCCCAACGCTGTTCCCCTCCGCCAATTCCCCAATAAAATCTTAAAAAAAAAAAAAAAAAGAAATACACAATAACAAACTGCTTCTGTGTGCTTCTTTGTATTGAGGATGCCGGGGACTCAACAGACAAATTCAGAGCTGTGGAATGAAGATCATTTTACAATAGAAATATCCGGAGTCACAGGTGTACCCTCTGGGAAAGTACAATAAAACTTAGGGTCTTTGAGAGTCTGACTGCAGTGATATTTAGACACATTTCTGCACCAAGGAGCCCAAATCACGATCGTACAGATTAGCTTCCTGGTGATCAGGAGTTTCCAAGAAATTCCCTGAGTGTGTCTTCTTCCCGAAGAGTCCATGGGGGAGAGGTAAAGGGTGGGAGGCAGGGCGTCCATTTCAGGGAGGGGGTTTCCGGGGAGAGAAGAGGAGGAAAAGGGGCTGAGCCACCTGGTTTCCTCAGACAGTCCCTGGGCCAGGATTCAGGGAAACAGCGTGACACAGAGGCTCTGAGCAGGAGGAGGGGTCAGGCCAGGTCCCCCAGGGCGGAGTCTGGGGCGGGGAGGTCAGTGTTGGGGAGTCCCCACCTCCCCGCGGTTTCACTTCTCCTCCTCACAACCTGTGTCGGTTCCTCCTGCCTGGAAACTCATGATGCGGCCCCAGGTCTCACTCCCATTGGGTGTGTGGTTTCTAGAGAAGCCAATCAGTGTCCCCGCCTTCCCGGGTGTAAAGTCCCCACGGACCCGCCCGCACGCAGATCGTCCCCAGACCCCGGGGATGCGGGTCATGTGCCCCGGGCCCCTCCTCCTGCTGCTGTCGGGGCCCCTGGCCCTGACGGGGACCCGGGAGGGTCAGTGCGGGGCCGGGAGGGAGCGGCCTCCGCGGGGGGAAAAGCGGGGGACCTCCTGGTGGGGGCCCAGGACCCCGCGGAAGGTGTGTCCCCACCGCCCGGCCCCGCCCAGTCCCGACCCACCCGTGTCCCGCCCACTCGGGTCTCCCGCCCCCTACCCCTCCGTCCCCCGGGCCCCCCACCCCCTCCCGGACCGTCGCCCTGGGACCCGGGACCCGCGCCGGGAGGGGGTCCCCTGGGTCTCAGCCCCTCCCTGTCCCCAGGCTCCCACTCCATGACGTATTTCTACACCTCCTGGTCCCGGCCCGGCCGCGGGGAGCCCCGGTTCATTGCCGTGGGCTACGTGGACGACACGCAGTTCCTGCGGTTCGACAGCGACGCCGCGAGTCCGAGGATGGAGCCGCGGGCGCCGTGGATGGAGGGGCCGTGGGTGGAGCCGGGGTACTGGGACCGGGAGACAGGACGCGCCAAGTACTGGGCACAGACTGACCGAGGGAGCCTGAACACCCTTCGCGGCTACTACCACCAGAGCGAGGCCAGGTCCCGGTCAGGACCCCCTCCCCAACGGACGGTCCGGGGTCTCCCCGAGTCTCCGGGTCCGAGCTTCACCCCGAGGCCGCGGGACCCGCCCGGCCCCTCCACCCGGGAAGAGCCCGCGGGGACTGGGACCCGGTTTCGTTTTCGGTTCAGGCGCCGTCACTGCGGGGCGGATGGGGGCGGGGGTGGGAAGAGCGACGGCAAGGTGGGGGGAAATGGGGGTGGACGCGGGATTCAACCGAGGGGTCTCACACCTGCCTGAGGGCTTTGGGCTGTGCCACTGGGTCCACCGGTGCCCCCTCCCCGGTCAGACAGGAAGCCTGCAACCGCCGCGCCTATCACATCACCCTGCACCCACCAAGGTAAAAGAAGTACCTGTCTCTCCAATTTACTTTTATCCGATCCCAGAGATTTCGCCCGCTTTGCTTTCTTCCACCCCCTTAATCCATCACCAATGGATTTCATGTAATCTTCCTCCTTTGATTTTGTGTGTAAAATAAGCTGTACAACTGCCATTCTTCAGAGCATTTTCTCAATCCGTTGAGATTTTGCTTCCCAGCAGTTGTCTACAGTTGGGCTCAAATAAATTCATAAATTTTTTCTTCAGCAGGATATTTTTTATTGCCATGGGTTTTGGTGATAATGTCTGGTAATAAAAGTGAACTCGCATCTTAAGGTGCTTAACCATAGAGCTGGGAGGACTATGGATAGAGCTGGGCCCCTTGGTAAATATCCAGTCCTGACTTCCTGGTAAACTTCGCGGTAACTTCTGGGGGAGAGATGCTAATAAACAGAAGAGCCGTCTCAGAACTGGGGCTGTGCTTTCCTTGGGCCACAAATTGGAGCGCCAGGTTTGAGGCATGTGGTGGTAGTTTTCCCGCACCGTGGTGGTAGTTTTATTTCTTTTTCTTTTCCCGAATAAATCGTTCTTTTGTGGGTTTTCTGGAGTTATTTTTCTCCAGTCAACACTGGTGATAACGTGTGGCTCTGCGTGGGGTGGGTGATGGGGACAGAGACTGTTGCCACCACACTTCAACTCTGCGTTTCCAATCTCTTTTCAGTTCTCTTCTCACAGTTACCCCACCAGCCCCTCGTTTTCTGCTCTCTTGCTTTCCTCTTCTTGTTGGAATGCCTCAGTCTCTCCATGCTTCTGGGCCCCTGGCTGCTTGCTGGGCTCCTCCTATGAATGGTGTTGAACTGGCGAAAAATAACTCTACAAGTAATCCACAAAAGAAACAGTTTATTTGAGAAAAGAAAAAGAAGCAAGACCACCACTACAGTGTGGAAAGCACACCTCCTACATGGAGCTCCTATGGGTAGCCCCCAGGGAAGCAGAAAGACCCCTGTTCCAAGGTGGCTAATCCCTTTATTATGATCCCTCCCCCACAAATTACCATAAGGATAAACGGGAAGTCAGGATTATATAGCCCCACCCACAGTCCTCCCAACTCTATGGTTTAGCATCTTAAGATGCCTGTTCACTTGATCAATGGCATTCCAGGGTCCCTAGAGTCTGACGCTTGGGCAACACTTCCCACTGTGTGTGGCGGGGATCCCTCTCAGGTGCCTGTGAACTGACTGAATCACCAGTGTGTTCTCAGCTCTGCTCCCCTCCCAGTTCCTTGGGTACAAGCAGTTTCCAGGTGGGCAGTGATCAAGTCCCTCAGTTCCCGGAGTTGGACTGAGGCCTTTTTCTAGTGACCATGAGCTGTCTGGGGAGCCAAGGCCCAATCTGGGAACCCCGTTCCCTCCTGTGTGGGCTGTGGGGGCTCCTGACCCTCACACTGAGGGGGGTTAGGGTCCGAAGGCTTCAGGCCAAGGGGTTCTTCCTGTGACTTCTCTGCTGTTCACCCCTGTCCTCCCTCTCACTCTCTGCCCCCTCAAGTGCCAGCTCTCATTTTCTAATGTGGCCTTCTCCCCACACCAGAGCCTCTCCCGCCTTCCCCAAAGCCATCTCATGTGCCCCCTGGGTCCTCTGCCCTCCCTTCCCCCTGCTGTCCCCTCCTCTCTACAGTCCCCTGACCATTTCTAGTGTGTCCTCCCCTCCCCCCACCTTAGGTCCCTCCTCCTCCTCCTCTCATGGGCCTTGGCATAGAAGGAGTCTTCCCCACCCATGACTCTTACCTCCCCCAAGTTTCACTAACCCATATTTTCTGGGGCTGCTTTTTGCCCTGTGGGTCTCCCTTCCATCCATCTCCCCTCTCACTCTCACCAAGGACAGATCTGGTGCTGACCTTATTTGGGCCTTGACACAGTGCACAGCTCCCTGTGCACAGCCTTGTCCCTGGCACCCCATCCCCCTACCTCCCTCCAAGGCAGCCGCCTGCCCTTGGGCCCTCACCAAGTTCTCAGAGCTCACAGCCCCCTCCCGAGGGACCCTTACAGTCACCACCCCACCCCCACCCGCCCTCACTCAGAGCACCCCTCCTCTCCTAACCCTAGTTCTCCGAGGGTCACCCCTGCACCAGGCTCATCCTGCCTCTGCCCCCCAATCCCAGGCCCTCAGCACTAGTCTCCCCTGTTGCCTCTTGTTCCTCCCACCTCACCACCCCTCACAGGCCTGCAAACTGCTCTTGGTCCATCTCCCCTTCTGCCTTCACCCCTCCCCCACCCTATTGGTTCCTGGATGCAGTGGGCTCTCCAACCCTACACCATGGATCCAAAATCCTTGTTTATACCACTCGGTCAGCTCTGGCCTTTCCTTACAGTAGGCAGGCCTCCTCCCCTCCTGGGCTGGATGTCTAAACCTACATCTGTGGAGGTATGACACCTCTGATGTACTCTGAACGTCTCCCACCATATCCGTCCTGCCACCCTGCTCCTTTCAAACTATAAACTATCCTTGGGCACACTGCACTGACTCCTTGAGATCCCTGCCACCTGTCTCTCCCCAGGGGACACTGGCAGGTCTACCCGCCTCTCCACCGGGGTCTCACTATGCCTCTTCCACTCTAGGCTCAGGCCGACACCTTCACCTCCCCAGGGGTACTGGCTCCCCGTAAACTCCCTTAGGGCCACAACCCAACCCCTCATGGCCCTTGCCCCACTGCCACACCCTCCCTTGTCCCCACCTTGTTCATGATGAGCTGTCATCACAGGCAGCAGCCCCTGGCTGTCCCTCTTACATTCTCACCTTTGCACCCCAGAAGCTCTGATCCTGGCCTGACACTGCCCCTCCCTCCCTACTAGTAGGATACACACACACACACACACACACACACACACACACACACACACACACTCACCAAGGCCTTCTTGTTTCTCCCTTGCCCCCTGCAGGCCAGCCTCTCCCCTTGACCTTCTACCTATGACCTTAGGGAGCCTGTGTCCTGGCACCTGTCCTACCTGTTTGCCCATCTCCGCCCTTCTTCTTTCATTCCTCAACTCACCCCTCCTTCCTTTCCCCTTTCCTATTTTCCTGTATTGGAAATCCTCATTCTTGTCCCTTGTTCATGTGTAATTTCTGTCTCCTCAAGACTTGGAGAAGCTCAGATAGCAGAATTCTTCTGTTAGAATCTGATGTGCAGGTATTTCCAGGAAGCAGTTTCTCTGTGGTTTCCTCCTTGCCCAAAATCCCAGTCTTCTCTGTAGCCTCACGGTGCTGTCCCAGGATGCATCTGTGCAGTCCAGAGCTTTGGCTGGGGGACATTTGGATGGCCAGCCCTTCCTGCACTATGACAGTGAGAAAGGCAGGGCAGAGCCCCGGGGGCGGTCGGCAGAAGCATCCTGGGAGACAAGACATGAGACACAGAGACCAAGGACTGACAGAGAATGGGAAGGACTTCAGAATTACCTGCAGAAATCATGGCCCTGCAGGTCCAGGAATAAGGTGAGAGTGAGGAGGGGGCAAGAGTGATGCGAGGCTTTTCCAGGCAAGTTTTGGGCAGAGAGCAGGGCCTGTCTCCACTGGATTTGGCTGGGGGTGGGGGTGAGGTATAGGGGTCTGTGGATTTTGACTCAGCCAGCACAGGAAGACAGGAGGAGAGCAGGGAGGGGCCCCTCCGGCTGAAGTTTCTCTCCTGGGCAGGGAAGGCCGAGGGACACAGGAATTGGAAGTGACTGCTGGGTGGGGACAGACTCGCATTCCCTCCAGGAGACCCTGGGCTGTGAGATCCAGGAAGACACAGCACCGAGGGCTTCAGGCATTTCTGCTGTCACGTGAGCTCTTCCTCTCCTGTCACTTAAAGACCTGTGGGTGGACAGTGCCTCAGTCCTCGGTATGGAAACCAGGAAGTCCTGGGATGCTGATGGCTCCCCCAGCAAGGATTCCTGGCCCATGTGCAGGGAGGGCTTTGTGGAGGAGTGTGGAGGTATCTGGAATCCTGGGTGGGCTTCAAGAAGAGAACAGGTGTGACCTGGGGCAGGGCCTTTCTCCCCACAAACCCCTAGAGCTCCCTTCCCCCCTCCCAGCACAAGAAGACCTCCCTGTACTCTGGGATGCATGTATGTCCCATGATGTGTTGTATTGTGATGAGCCCATCCTATTAAAGCCCCTGGATAAAGGCACGTGGTGGGGAGGCGACTGAACTGTCCTAGTGTTAATCCAGGGAAGCAGTGGGCCCTCCGACAGAACACTGAACCTGGTAAGGTGGGTGTCAGGCAGGAGAGGGAGTCCTCATACTGGGGACTGACCTCCCTGCTCCCAGCCAGCCTGTTATATGCATTACTTTATGTCTATTATGCTTGTGTAATTTTATATTATATGTATTTAAATGCTCTGTAAATACACATGTCTGGTCTGTATTTTATTACCTGTGTCTGGGAGGGGATAGACAGTGAGGTTCTGGGGAGAAGGAGAGGTATAGGGGTGCCTAACATGGCACTAAGAAATATCCCTGCCGCCCCTGCCGCCCCTCCCCCCCCAGCCCCAGCTCCCAGTGACTCACAGCAAAGCGTGAATGGGAGAGGATGGAAGGGGACACCTGGGCCAATGTCCAGCGGCTGCCCTATCGGGGAAAATATGCTCAGAACAGTTGTAACCCACAAGGAATGAAGCAGAGATGAAATGTCACATTAGGGGAGGGGGACAGTGCTTGGGGTTACTGAGCACGAACAATAGGAGTCAGTCTCCATCTGGGGTGACATGACTGCTGGTGACCTGTGGGCTGAGTTGAGAGAATAAATGAACATAGAATGTGGATGAGTGAGTCAGCATCAGCATCGCCTCTGTCAGTTCAGACTGACGTGCGAGGCAGCTGGGAGGTGAGATATCCCCCACCCGATGCTCAGTCCTTCCTGACTTCCTGTCTTGGGGCGCACAGACGGGCTGTGCTCCCCTTGGTCAGGGCAGCCTCAGCCCCACCAGGTGAGGCACTGGGTGCAGGGAGCACTAGGGGGCGCCTTCCACAACTGGGGGCAGAGGGTGGGGGCCCTTCCTGCAGCAGGACCTGGGAGGTAGCAGGAGAAGCATGAGGCCCCAGTCAGGTCCTGTTCCCTCCCTGCTGGGTTCACAGGGCAAACAATTAGGGAAATGGCACAGAGAGCTCATCCGTGCTTCTATTTATTCAGATATGTGGATACTGACATATTCGTCCATGTTTTAGTCAGCATCAATGTCCCTCACACATTTGTGCGTGCATGTTGTCATCCCAGCATTCCTGCATTTCAGTCAGCTCCCAAGTGTCACACGTTGCACCCAGTTGTCATTAAGCATAAACTTCCACAGTCATATAATTTTTGTTTTTATATTAATCAAAATCACTATTACCTGTATATTAAAGAGTTAAATGTTTGTACACAATTTATTATGAAATCTATTATAGTCCTCTCTGCCTTGTCTCAATTTAATATTTTGTGGCTGATTCCCCTGGCCTTTCCTTCCGTATCCACATACCAGGCCTTACTACTGCAACCTGACTTCTCAGGGGCGTCATTGTCTGCTGCATTGCACAGTGGCTGATGCAATAGTTAGTGGTCATTGTTCTCTTTCACTCTTTCCATTCCTTCATTTCTCCAGTATATTTATGTAGTAATTATGTTTAGCTCAATCATTCAGAATTTTCTTTTCCATTACTAATGCTTTCATATGTAAACTTTACCAGTTTTCACTTCCTGTATAACCTTTAGTTCTTCCCCAAATTGCCCTTGTTTTTGTGTGATTATTTCCTATGTAGCTTTCACTAATTTCTTCTATTTGTATGACTCTTCCAAGAGGTGAAGATTTGTTGGGCATCCTATCAATTTTACCTCCTTGAAAATATCCATCCTGGGCCCTATGAAATGCTCCCATCTGGCCTGGATTCCTCACATCTGGAGCGCAGTCACCCTCCTAGGATCTCCCTCCACAATCATGTGAGCGGTGCTTTTCAGTGCAGGGGAGTCACCTGGATGTCCTGCTGAAATGCAGACAGATTAAGGATGTCAAGGACGGACCTGTGCACCTAACTTTCTACCTAGTTTCCTGTGGTGCTGCTTCTGCTGGTCCATGGGTGTCAAGTGAGATTGCAAGGATGTCTCTTTGCCCTTCTCCTGTGTTGCATCTCCAGTTTTCTGTACACTACATCTTTCCCTCTTGCTTTTTAAAATGGTAGCCCCATACTAACACATTTTTAATTAATTAAGTAATGTGTTGCCTTTGTAAATTAGTAATAGGGTTAATTATTTTTATTGTGGTAAAAAAACACATAAAATTTACCAATTTAAGTATTTTTAAGTGTACAGTACAGGGAATCCCCACAGCTACAAGATATTTAGAAGAATCTGATGAGACAAGAAGAGTTAACAGGAGCCAGCTTATGAGCTAACAGGAATGAGCTTAAACATTAACCACTTGCTCTAACTCCCCTGGCCAGCACTGTACCTACAAGCTGACAAGCACCTTACATGCATCATAGATGGGAACAGGACAGTTCCCAGGAGAAGAAAATTGTAATGGTAGCCCCCCTGCAAGCTGACAAGCATCCTGCATCCTGCACAGAGAAATATAAAACTCAAGCTAAACAGAAACCTGCTACAGCAGGAATCTCCATCAGATTCTGACCTGACAAAACTCCCTTTGCCAGTATATCTCTTACCCTTCTCGGCAGCTCTCTCTGTCAGACTGCCTGGCAAAACTCCTTTTTCCAGTTCCAAACAACACTCTCTGCCTGACTTTCAGTAAAGCTTTCTTGCTCTCCCACTTTGTAGTTTCCTGAACACTTTCACATTCTGTGAACCACCAGGGGTTAATTCTATGCTAATACAGAAGCCACCTGGAGAGTGGTAGGGGGACAGATTAGAGTATTTTTGGCTGGCAATTTTTTTCTTTTAGCACTTTGATTATGTTATTCCACTGTCTTGGCTTCAGTAGGGTTTCTGTGGAGAAATCTGCTAATAGCTTAATGAGGTTTATTTGTATATTAAAATTTTTATTCTCTGGCTGATTTTACAATTCTATCCTGCAGAACAAGATAGTTCTTACACTGCTCAACGAAAGAGCATATCTCCCTGTGCATCGCTGATTGTCCCATGGTTCATCTCTGTATCCAAAACTAGATCACACTATTGAAGCTGGGCTGGAGGGCAGTCATGCCAAGCAAAGGTAAAGCATAGTAAGCTCCTTCTCCTCTTCAAGTGCGAGATAGGGCCAGCCGAGTGGTTCAGTTGATTAAGAGCTCGAGCTCTGAGCAACAGGATTGCCACATGGGTCAGTGACGCTGTGCCCAAGCTGAGCTGCTGCTGAGCTGCCAATAGGTGGCAGGATGGCTCAGCTGGTGAGAGCACATGCTTCTAACAACAGTTTTCAGTTCAACTCCCACATGGGATGGTGGGCTACATCCACCCGCCACCAACATTGAACACAGCACCTTGAGCTGAGCTGCCTTGAGCTGCCGACAGGAAGCTGGAGGTGACTGGACTTGAGTTTTGAGCTAGCTGGTCCCTCCACAACTAAGACTGTAGGATCACAACTTGGCTGTTCCCCTTCCCCAGTTCCCCATTAAATTCTTTAAAAAAAAAAAAGAAAAAAAGAGCAAGATAAAATAAAAAATACTAATTAACTTTAGATTGTATTTTTAAAATAGTTCTTATTTTAAAATGTATCAGTAACTATTAAAACTAAAAAATAGTATGTATCAGAACCAAACTAATTGAAAAGTACATGTGGTCGACAACACGGCTTAGATGATGAACCCCACCTCATTCCAGGGGTCGGTCAAAGGTGCCCATGTGATGGAACTCTGGCCAGTGATATGGAAGTGGAGATTCATGGGAGCTGCTGTTGGGAAAGCACTTTCTGTAAATAGGAAGGGATTGATTCAGTCACAAAGCTCCTTGAACATTCTCCCTTTTCTGTATCCTTTTCTGGAATGGAGCCATGATGCATAGAATTAGAGCAGCCAGCCTGTTTTTGAGATGAGAAGCCTAAGGAAAAGGCCAACACTTGCCCTGATGTCATTGAGGGCAGAACTAACACTAGAAGTTGCCTACTTTCCAATTAAGTCTGTTTCTTTATACCATTTATACTTAGGCTTCTTCGCTCTTGTAACTGAATACATTTGTTGCTTACAAGCTGGGAGTAAGGAAAACTAAATCAAAACAAAATATTGAAATAAAGGAAAAAATACAGAATAATAAAACATAAAATATGATAGTATAAGTCTAAAATTATCAGAAGTCAAAGTAAGTGCAAAACCCTTAATTCACTTTTTAACATACAGAGATTCTCAGAAGTGATTTTTATTATTTTATTTTATTTTATTTTTGAGGGCAGTGTCACTGACCCTCATATGTGGGACCCGTACTGGGGCCGCTGGCCTCCCAAGCCAGCGCTTAACCACTGCACCACTCAGCCAGCCCTCAGAAGTGATTTTTAAACAGTTAGTATTTGATATTTGCAAGAAACACACTGAAAAAATATATTCCAAAATAAAATAATGGAGAAGGGTGCTAGTCAAAATAGAGCTAGCATGGTCATAATGTTGATATTTAGAAGCAGAATTTCCTTAAAAATCACTGAACGTGAAAAAATTTATTTCTTATTTAAAGAAAAGTCCTCCAAGATAATAAAACAGTCTTGAACTTCTAGGGCCCTGACAACAAACCCTTGAAATGTATAATGCAAAAATAGGTAACATTATAAGAAAAACTGACAATCCCATTACTGTGGTGGAATTGTTAGCACAGTGCTTACAGAAGCTGAAAAATCACACAGATAAAAGTAAGCAGGGGAGAGAACGCTTGAGTAATACTCATAAACAACATCTGTCTGTATTTATCTATCTATCAACAATCAGGCACCCACCACTTAGCAAAATTTTGATCAATGATGACCACATATATGTCAATGATTGCATAGAATTATAATGAAGCTGAAAAATGCCTATCACCTAGTGATGACGTAGCCATCGTAATGTTGTAGCACAACACATTACTCACATGTGTGTGGAGATGCCAGTGTAAACACACCTACTGCGCTGCCAGTGGTATAGACGTAGAGCCCATACAATCATGTACAGTACATGGTAGTTGGTAATGATAATAAATTACTATGTTCTTATGAAATATACTTTTGGTCATTATGTTAGAGTGTACTGTCTGTACTTATTTAAAAAAAATGTCTGTGAAACAGTATGTAGGGGCAACAGGATAGCTCAGTTGGTTAAAGCGTGAGCTCTGAAAATCAGAGTTTCCAGTTCAATTCCCACATGGGCCAATAAGCTGCACCCTCAACAGCTAAGATTGTAAACAACAGTTCAACCGGAGCTGGGCTGCCATGAGATGCCATGAGCTGCTGTGAGCTGCCTTGAGTGGCTAGCCTACAGCTAGCGACCAACTGCTTCTGTGACCAACATTGAGCGTTGAGCCCAACGCTCATAATATCAACATGGGCCAGTGAGTTGCATCCTCTACAACTAGACTGAGAACAGCAGCTTGACTTGGAGGTGGGGGTAGGGATGGGGGAGGGGAAAAAGCCCCACTATGCAGTGTTAGGCTGTCAGCAGCCTCATACATCATGTGTTTACAGTGTTTGCATCATTTTCTCTTGTGCTCGATTTAAACTCGTGTTGTTTTGTACAGTAAAATGCTGTATAAGCTGGTAGCCAAGAGCAATAGGCTGTACCATACAGTCTAAGTGTGCAGGAGGTTATATATACCACCTAGGTTTGCATAAGTGCACTCTATGATGTTCACATAATGACAAAATTGCCTAAGGATGCATTTCTTAGAACATATCCCCATTGTTAAGTTTGTATGACTGTATCTGTCTATCTATTTATCTATCTGTCTATCTTTATCTGTCTATCTATTTATCTATCTGTCTATCTTTATCTATCTATCTATCTATCTATCTATCTATCTATCTATCTATCTATCTATCTATCTATCGTCATCTCTATCTCTCTGCCTCCCTATCTATCCATCAATTCATCTACCTACTTATCTATCTAGCCTCACACCAAATAGTTAATACATATTTTTGGAAATTCAACCAGTAGATACAGAATGATTCAAAGTAGTAGACCATAAATGAAGTACATTCTAAAGACTGTATGTCACACAGACTACATTCTATAACTTTAATGCAATAAAATTAGACATTGACAACAAAGTTCCTACTGAATTATTCATTTAGAAACTTCAAGAAATTCATGATTCAAAGCAGGAAAGCATATGATTTATACAAGTGCTCAAATAATGAAAGCACTAAATGTAAAAACACTAAAATTTATGGCCTTAAGTGCATTTATTAGAAAAAAACATAATTGGAAGTAAAAGAGCTAAGTGCTCAGCTTAAGTAGATAAATACATCAAAAAGTAACAAAGAAAAGATACAATAAAGACAAAAAGAAAAATTCACAAATTAGTGAAAGAAAAACTTGAGATGATCCACAGAACTGTGAGCTGGCTGTCTGAGAAGACAAGCCTCTGACAATGGTGAGTAAGACACACACTCACAGGGTGGTCAATAAGAGAGAAGGCACAGATAAGATTATGGGGAAAAGACCCCCCATAAGATTTTAAAAATTAGATGAGGGCTGGCCGAGTGGCGCGGTGGTTAAGCGCTGGCTTGGGAAGCCAGCGGCCTCAGTTCGGTCCCACATATGAGGGCCAGTGACACTGCCCTCAAAAAAAAAAAAATTAGATGAAAATAGCATGAACTTTGTGCTCAAAAGTTAGAAAACCACATGAAACATACACTCTTCTTGATAAAAACAGAAATTACCAAAATGGACTCAATTACAAATAAAAAGCCAGGGGCTGGCCGAGTGGCGCATTGGTTAAGAGCTGGTTTTGGGATGCCAGTGGCCCCGGTTCGGATCCCACATATGAGGGCCAGTGACACTGCCCTCTACAGCTAACAACAGCTCCACCTGGAAGTGGGCTGTGCGAGCCCCGGCAACGGTGTTGGCTGCAGCCCCTGCTGCAGTGGGCTGTCACAGACTACAGTGAGTGGCCATCAGCCAGCGTGAGCAGGCCAACAGCCAGTGCGAGCTGCCAATAGGCATGGTGAGCGATCATCCAGAGGCCGGCGACCTATCTGCCTCGCCGGGAGGAGCGCAATGATGATACCAACATGATACCAACATGGGCCAGTGAAGCGACGTCCTCCGCAACTAGACTGAGGAACAAAAAGACAGCAACTTGTCTGTTCCCTCCTCCAATTCCCCAATTTAAAAAAATCTTTAAAAAAACAAATAAAAAGCCAGAACACCATGAGGCCACGTGGAGTGGTGCTGAGAACGTGACACCTGGCTGAGAACCCTGGCCCTACCACTAACTCACTATGTGACCTGTGGCAGGTGGCCCCATCTTTCTGCTTCAGATTCTACACCTCAGTAGACTGTTGTAAGGAGCAAATGTTAAAACTAAAACAATGAACTAGCACTCAAAATTCTCCCCAATGTACTAAAAAAATTAGTCACCAGGACCAGATGGGTTTGTGAAGAATTCTCACTGAAATTTAAGGAACAAGAGATTCCTATTTTACACATAAAATAGAAAACATGGACTGAAGGAAAACTACACATCTTTTTTTTTAAGATTTTATTGGGGAATTGTGGGAGGGGAACAGCATTGGGGAATTGGGGGAGGGGAACAGACAAGTTGCTGTCTTTTTGTTCTTCAGTCTAGTTGCGGAGGACGTTGCTTCCTCGTTGTGTTCTTCCCGGATGAGGCAGATGGGTTGCCGGCTTCTGGGCGGTCGCTCACCGCGGCTATTGGCAGCTCACACCGGCTACCAGCTGCTCACACTGGCTGCTAGCCACTCACTGTAGTCTATGGCAGCCCACTGCAGCAGGGGCTGCAGCCTGCACCGTTGCCGGGACTTGTGCAGCCCAGCTCCAGGTGGAGCTGTTATTAGCTATAAAGAGCAGTGTCATTGGCCCTCATATGTGGGATCCGAACCGGGGCCACTGGCATCCCGAGCCAGCTCTTAACCAATGCGCTACTCGGTCAGCCCAACACACATCTTCTTTTTGAACTGAAAAGTTTGATTCTCAATCCAAAAAGAACCAGAAAAGAGAATTATATGCTAACTTTTCTTATGAACATAGACACAAAAATCATGAACAAAACACTAATATTACCGGAGAACAGGCCCTTTTCTGCACAGTGTCCAGGTTCTTGGTATTTCAAGCAAAGAATTGAATGAGACACAGAAATATAGTGGTGAAAGCTGGCTGTGTGGTGCATTGGTTAAGAGTTGGCTTGGGGGTCGGCCGAGTGGCGCAGTGGTTAAGCACTGGCTTGGGAAGCCAGCGGCCCCGGTTCGGTCCCACATATGAGGGCCAGTGACACTGCCCTCAAAAAAAAAACAACAAAAAACAACCAGTTGGCTTGGGGTGCCAGCCCTGAGCAGCAGGGCCCCAGTTCGGATCCCACATAGGGACAGTGACACTGTGCCCTCTACAGCTAAGATGGTGAACAATAATAGCTCCACCTGGAGCTGGGCTGAGGTGAGTTGGCGTAAGCTGCAGCCCCTGCTGCAGTGGGCTGCCATGAGCTACAGTGAGTGGCTGGCAGCCAGCGTGAGTAGCCAGCAGCAGGCTGAGCTGCCGTGAGCCATCATGAGGGGCCGTCCAATAGCCCGCAAGTGACTGCCTTACCCAGGAAGAGCGCAATGATAATACTAACATGGGCCAGTGAAGTGACATCCTCCACAACTAGACTGAAGGACAAAAGGACAGCAACTTGTCTGTTCCCCTTCCCTGATTGCCCAATGCTGTTCCCCTCCCCCAATTCCCCAATAAAATCTTAAAAAGAAAAAAAAAGAAAGAAATATAGTGGTGAAAGACCAGTTTATTAGAAGAGATAGTACACTCCAGAGAGATAGGAGCAGGCCTGAACAACAGAGTGGTTCAAAAGGCACTGACTGGTGAGGACTTGGAGTTTTTATTTCCTTCTCTTCTATTGTAGAATGGGCTACTCCTCTCTAATTGTAGGGCTGCTTGATTAGCATCTGTGATTGAAAATGGCTAATGGTTATGGTAAACAAGGGCAAGTTTGGGAGGAGAGGGGAGGTCTTTGGGGCGATATATAGACTATATCCCGTAGACTACGTTGGACATGCAGGAATATTACCTGACATATTCAGGCATCTCAGAGACCCAATTCCTGTCTCTGACTGCCTGCCTTATGTCCCCCTTGGGAGACGTGATCCCCATAAATCTCTATGGGAAGTTGAGGGACAGGAGATCCTTTCTTCTGTATCTGCTTCCTGCTAAATATGGCCATTGTCCCTACCTATTGAGGAGTTACAGGACTCTTGCCCTTTCTGATCTTAGATGAGGGGAAGGAGTCTTGAGATCTGCCTGGAGGACCATGTTGACCTCTGTGGTTGGGATGAACTGGAAGTCTTGTATCACCACGGCCCCTAGATGAGGAGAGATAGATTTTAGTTAACAGAGTTAAAAGTGTTGGCCCAAGAAGCAGGATTCAAAGCCATTGACACAGGGTGACTGTGTGATGAAAAATGTGTTCATGGAGGCTGGCCTTTCTTCTGGTTTATCTGGTCATTCAGTTATTGTTCACCCAGGAGCTGGGCCTGGAGAAAGCACTGGGATACAATGACCATAGTCAACAGACATTAATCACAAGCCTTAGGGTAATTATCCAAAGCAGGGGGTAAGAGATTTCTATGGTTCAGGTTGAAAGCAATCTATTATTTATGATTAAGAAACTGAATGATTATAACCAGGGACTATGGAACCAAAACACTAGGGAAAGGTAAACTTCAAGAGTTTCTATAGTGAGAACCCCTTTTGTTTGGCCCATA